>JAMPIV010015829.1:0-73755 GCA_024509875.1 Oreohelix idahoensis
TGTAAATTATGGAAAAGAAGAAAAATTATAGATTAAAGAAATGAAGTCTCGAAAGAAATGGAAGCCTATTTTTCTGCGATCCTAAGCTCAGTTTCAATATTCTGACGTAGAACACAAAAACCTGTGATGTCGCAAGACTGGAACAGTCAATTTTGACTTTGAGGCCTCTGGGTAAGTAATAATCAGATGTTTATCCAGATGTCAAACAAATATAGAGCGTTACAATCTTGAGGTACACAACATACATCTGACTTAAAGACCACAAGCTGAAGTAACTTCACCCTTGAACAAAAGGACTGGTTTCAGGCATCTCGAAGAGGCTATGACGCTGTCAAGAGAAAGAAAAAGCGGGAAAAACAGATATTGTATGCAGCTCGTAATGACGGCTGAGATGTTCAGAATGTAATCTGAATAGAAGATGTCACTTTTTTTCTTTTTTTTTTAAATTTATATTAGAAAGAAATTTAGTGTTAATGAAGGAGTTGAAGATCTGACTGTAGCAACTACAATGAAAATATAATGTTAACGTAGGTACGATAATAGTAATATTGTTCATAGTGGTAGGTGTATTAATGGCCGCAGCAGTAGTAGTAGGTAGTTCCATGGCAGATCCTACCTAGGGGAGTGAATTGTTAGAGACTTCACAGTACTAGGTCCAGCTTTTTTAGGTGGTGGAGTTACCAGCTACCTACCTCGCTGCTTTTGTCTTCCCTAACTGAAGAGCAGAGTCAAGCACACATATATAGCTAGGTAGACTGGCGCGAGCCGCTACATCCCGAAACCTGGAGAGGTGTAGGATAACTTTACAGCGAGATATCAGAAGTTATAGAAGTAGTAGTAATTGGTACTGTGGTAATATTAGTAGCAGTAATAGTAAATGCAGTTACAGCAATGGTAGCAGTAGTAGTAGTATTAGTATCCCCAGTTGTAATAGTAATAGTGGTAAATTACAGTTTTGCAGGGGCAGAGGTTGTAGCAGCAATATTGATGGTACAAAAAGTGATATCTTCAGTGGCAGTAGTGGTTGAAGTAGTAGTAGTTATTGTAATATTTCCAGTTGTCGCGGAGCAGTGTTGGAGACCAGGGTTATAGGGTGGGTCCAAAAAAAATTCCGACTCCGACTTATCAAATTGTATACGTCCGACTCCAACTCCCGACTCCGAAAACAGTTTTTTCTTTTTTTAACTAGGCATATGGCGTACAATTCTGAGTCGGAGTTAAGGCATTTTATTACTGACTCAGAATCCGGCTCCACTACAAAATGACCGGCTCCACGACTCCGACTCCCGACTCCGACTCCACAGTCCTGGTTGAGAGTTGTAGTATCAATAAAGAATATTGTGGGTAGAAGAAACATCCGTAATAATTGTAGCCACTGTCGTACGGAAGGTAAATTGTGTTATTTGTCCCGTCTAAGTAGAGTGGATGTCGACAGATACGCGAGAAAAGGTATAGAAAATAGATTTCACAGGTGGTAGATTGAGGGAAAGATATGTCTCTGGAGTGATTAGGTTATCTCCTCCAGCCTATCCGTACGATTGTACTTTGAATACCAGACAACCTTTGCCTCCTTATCAAGAATAGATAAGTTACTCTACACACACACACTGCTTTGTGACAACAAGACACACAAACGTGAAAAACTACGGATAAACGGTTATAGGTCTGACCAACACACAAGGGTAAGTTTCTTTGTAGTTTATTATCATTTAAACTCGACAACATCAAAATATCTAAAGGAAAAGATCAAAGAGTCATTTACATGCATATGAAATAAAGCTGAAAAAGTGCACTCTCCCCGAATGAAGAAAAAAACCCAAAATTATTAACCCAAAGGTTGAAGGTTAGCACTCTGTTACAGAATGAACAGTATTGGTACTCTATGAGACCCAGTATAGTTAAAAAAAATTTAGACAATTCAGATACATGGATAGTTTCCAGCAAGCAAGGAAAATACTCACACACTCTCTCAAACAGTGGCCACTCTCACACTCTTACCTAATTGCCTGGTATGGTAGGTCTGTAATATCCCTTGGTAATAGAATTAGTCCATGCATATACGAGTATTATCTATTTCACTTTATATTCTGTCACCCCAGTTGTCGCAGATCCAAATTGGCAGCAGTTCATCTCCAGAACTAACTAATGAGGTGAACGCCTAATACGATGCTTCTCATGGATATAAGTGTTACTAAAAATAGTGAAAACTGTGACAGTTCTTGAGGTTCACCCTGTCACGGGGGAAATACTTCCAGTATTAGGAAACATCTGTTTGCTAAAAAATTGTTACATGTGATGATGATGGTTTTTCTGATGGCCAACTCTGTGTTAGAGCGCCGATTCTGCACAGCGTATATATCTAGGGAGATACTTCACTGGAATTACGACCGTCAGGAGTCGGGACCAATAATAATGTTATATGTACACCACTGTTGCTGGTAAATAATGTAAATCTGGATTTGGTAAGTCCAGTGGTTAAATTTTATTGTTCTCAAATACCATTTGGCGAGTGAACGTTTCTAAATGAAATTGGTAACACACAAGCCAAGTACAGGAGAAAAGTAACAAACAGAAGAAGACCGCTGGACGCCCTTGTGATCAGATCTGCGAAGAATACAAGAAAATATTGTGGAAAAAATGCCACTGCTATATATACACTCAGACGGGGACAAGACGATCTCTTCTCCACTCCGTCAGTCCTGACTAGGTTTAAAAGGCACACGGTGTTTCCTTACGCCTACACGCTAGCAGACGTCGCTGGCGGCTGAGTTCGGTCGGGCTGAGTTATGTTAACTTGCCCGCCCCTGCTCGCGCCAGCGGTTAGCGTACAATGTTAATTATTATTTAATTTCTCCATACGCGCTCTCTAAACAATGATCGCCTGTCATTAATTAGCTATTAAATTGTCGGCGTCTGTTAGTTTTGTCATATGGTATTAAATTAATAGACACTATAATAACAAATATACACAATGAAATATAACGTGTATTTCTATACTCCAACTATCAGTCGCTTTAATGCCTATAAGTCCGGTCAGCTAAACCGTCGGGTCTATCTCTCTCCTTTAGAGATTAAGTATCGCGTCTGCCTACACTGTTAACCTAATTACCGTCTAAGGTATGTGGGTAGCGGATGTCGTGATTTAACATTTTAATTGAATATCTGGTATGAAATTGCTACGCGTTACTTTATTTCACTCGTTTTTACTAGCGAGAGAAATCTAAGTGAAGAATAAATGTTAAGCTATCACTTTTAAAAATCATTAGCACTATTATCCTTTCACCAGAAATTCAGAATGAAACTCTCCACGAATCAATAATACACCATATCCACAAGAATTGGGTTCTAGGACTGCGCGTTAGAATATTCAAAATTCTAGTTGGGTTAAGAAAACATCAGTAAATTGCTCTGATTTTTAATGTTGTTAATTTCACGCTACTGTGAGAACGAAGAATTCAGAAACTAGCGCTCAAGATCAAAGTCTACGATTCGGCTAGCAGAATCTCTCGTCTGGCGCTGTTGACCGACATCAGAGGCTTTACTTACGGCTAACGGGTTACTCTCTAAAATGCCCGTGTCTCGAGATCAAAGAGCACAGGGGATTATAGACTTTCCCTGAGTAAAACTTCAAAAGGGTCTTGTTTCGGCTTTCTCACGTGATGTCTGTCTGAGAGGTATTATGATTGACAGATGAAGATCGCGTGAGTGGACGAGGTAAACAAACCTGATTTGCTTTCCTGTTATGACTGACAGGTCACGAAGTTTGTAAACACTGTGTTAGCTCGTGTTAAAAGAAAAGAGGCGTGACGAAAGAGTAGCTGTGTAAGTGAAGACAGACAGTATAATGCATGGTTTAGCTAGCAAATCACAGAGCAGCTATGAGGTTACAATAGGCTGTCAGATTACTGTAGACTATTTTTCCATTACACGACACAGCCACCATAATCACGCTCATTCAATCACCTAACAAGCACAGGTAGTCAGTGAGTTCATGCCACGCTTTTTACATCCTGTGACATCCGCTTTGATTCTCTCCATGTTGTCTTTATCATTTACGAGTATGGCTCCAGTTCTCTTCTTCGTAGGGTTTTTCGGGTCTTTCTTTATTTCTTTACCTGGTGGAGTCTACAACAAACACTGCCTTATAAGACCCTCAGATGGATTTCTCAGAATCATCATTATCATCAGGTGCCATGTTCACATCGAAGGCCGGGTGCAATGGATCTCCAACGTCTTCTGTCTCTTGTCTTGATGGTGTGACAAAACATGGCCCCTCTCAATCTTTGTTTCACTCCGGCAGTATCAGCACATTTGTCGTACTGATTTTATTGTGTGCTTTTATTTGTCGCACTTTCTTTATTTCTTTTTCTGCTATGTGTTGCTGATATTATGTATTTTCCTTCTTACACCCTTCTCATGGATAAGTAGACATGTCTGGTTGTTATCCATTTCTCCCTCCGTTGCTAGGAGTGGCAGCAACCTAACCATGTTTGCTATCGTAAGCGCAGTGATATCAGTATACAGAGTAACACGTACATCGCCTCAGCGCAATGCTTAATCACTGATATGACGCGGGTACGCGCATCACTAAAGCTTACAATACGGGGAGATTCCTGATGGACAGACACAGATAAGAGATTACTTTCTGATAAAAGTAGTGATTGTTACATTGGGCTCACGTTGTTATATGAGTTTACCGACATGTTCGTAAGTTTGTACTCAAGGGCAAGCGGATGTGTAAAGCTCATTTTCAGAAACGTAATGTTTGAAATGTTGCATTAGCTGAGTCATGCAACATATTCAAATCAGATTGGCTGATCCTTTTGAGGCGCGCATAACAAATGCGCGGGAAGGCAGATAATATAACCTGACCATTTTTGCAAGCTATTTCACTTGAGAAATCGCTCGCCAAGATACCAGACCTTGCTAGACTGAAGAATTAGAATTCAGAATTCCTTCTTAACATACCGGACACCTTTTATTGGAGAATTTTGGACGGACTTCATAGCCCATAAATCTCTTTCATATTAAATAAGGAAACCGGGACTGAGGAAACTGAAGGACCACACACGAAGTCAGAGAGGGAACGTATTAAATTAAGGACACCGGAGACGCGATTCAAGTCTCTTTTATTCATCTAAGCAAAAAGTCTGTGAGCCAGGATTGGCGTAAGTTGTGATTTACATTTCATATTTTATTACTAACATGTGAACTAACATATATATGTATATATTACCATGTGAATTATAATATGTGAAACTCGCTTGTGGATGTCAAATTCATTTGAGGCTGGCAACCTCAGTGTATAGAATGGTGATTCATGAACCACCACTACATGGGCTAGTGATTGCTTTATTGATAGTTTCGTAAAGAGAACTAAAAGCATTAAGTAGTTCCAGGTTCCCTATGGAGCAAGGAGGGAAAGATAAAAGAAATGATGTACATTCTAAGTATAATACCTACATTTTCAAAGCAGTGTAAATGCCCATATAAACATATTCACGTTAAAATTAATGTAAGTTTTCAAGTGTAATTGTCTATGGGAAAATATTCATTTTAATGTTAGTGGAAGTTTCAAACTTTTCAATCGGTGTAAATATAAATGAAAACATATTCAATTCATATTGCGAACACTTTTCAATCAGTGGAGATGTATATGTAAACAGACTCTATCTGTATCATTAACCTTTTTATTAAAATATAAAGTAACTAGGAAAGCAATTCTATTTAAATGTAAAGAAAGTTTATCCCGTGGGATTTCATTTAATTCTCATCGAGGGTAAAGTCTGAGTAATTGGGATGGTGGTATGGGAAGATAGGAACCCATAACTATGGGGTGGAAAATGCCATACTCAGAAGAGCGTTTCGTACTATTCTCTTACCATAGTTATTGGTGGTACCAGCAGAAAGTACTATCTCTGGAACAAGAAGGGAACAGTAGCCTAAGCTTTAAGACGAAGGATCCACGTGGTAGACTCTCCTTGACCTTTATGGGAAACGAGCTACACCCAACAACCTTGATCAGGGACGAGCGTGAGCAGTGTGAAAAGAACCAACCCGTAAGAAGGAGAAGAACCGTCATTGGCAGCTAAGTTCAAATATATGCTGCCACTTGATCTTATTGTAACATTTCACAATCCATAACGACCGTGATGATAAATTTTCTTGATCCATAACTATTCAAATTATATATCAACTGTTAAACCTTAAGTGATTATTAAATTTTGTTATTTGTAATTATACAAATTTAACTTCGATTTAATCATTTTAAAGTTACTGCCTGTTTGTCTCAGTCAATTTACTACACACACTCTAAACAGAGCTATACTAGAATAATAGAATTCCACTGAGTAAATCAGGGGTGGGGGCTTAAACGAGTGTCACAGAGTGTTCGAAGGTTTCGTCTAGATTATCTTAAAATTCTTTACTTTTCTATTCCTTCTTATTTTGTCTGTTTTCTCTACGAAATATTTGCACCTCCGGTCTGTTCTATTTTATTTAGGGATGTTGAAGATTACCAAACTGTAACCGTAAGAAATCCACCAAATATTACCAGTAGAAAATACTGGATCACCACTGTAACCGTAAAGAGTTACTGATGGGTTATTAAATATTATTATTATCTGATGACTGGTCTTGGAGATTGAATAAATGGTGATGGGTGTTTCTTTAATGGTTACACTGTTCATACGCCCACACAGAGCAGAACATACTTCTTATATCACGCGAATGTCAAAATATCAAATTCTGTACTACTAACATACCACTGCTACACACGAGATACTGTTAGTGAATTCAATCTGTTTGTTGACCTAGATTTCCGCCACCCAGGCTATTTATGGTCATGCGTTACTACCATCACGCCTACTGTTCTCCTACCGTGTTAAATGTTGTAGTGAGTGTGCGTGGTTACATTCACACGCCACAGATACGCACGTACAAGTCGTGGAACTGCCGGTGACATATAACATAATTTATTGTCACAATACGTTCATGAAATACACAGTCAAACATAACTCACAACAAGAAAGTACTATAGTCACATCTCCACTTCTCATAATCATTAGCGCTCTACAACATCAACACTAGATCCTCTCAGCAACGGTCATCCTCGCCGTGCTGACAATAATAAATGGCCTCAAACGATGCTTCTAACATCAGCATTATAATAAATAGACAATGGATCCTTTTCCCAGCAAACGGTTGTCCAATAAATAATGGCCTCCTTAAATATGCTTCATCAAAGACGCTCTCAACCTTGGCGCTTTAATATAACTGTGGATCCTCTCAGCAAACGGTCATCCTCGCCGTGCTGACAATAATAAATGGCCTCAAACGATGCTTCTAACATCAGCATTATAATAAATAGACAATGGATCCTTTTCCCAGCAACGGTTATCCTCGCCGTGCTGACAATAATAAATGGCCTCAAACGATGCTTCTAACATCAATAGTGAATCCCAGCAAACGGTTACTCGCGGCAATTTCTCGCAAGACTGCACTCCCTGGCAGTCTGCAGTAATCTCGCCTTCACTCATCTTGACATTTATATAGTCAAACATAAGTCCTGGATCCTTACCTCTTCAAAAATACTCACAAACACAATTCTCCAATAAACTCAGGAATTATAGGCCTACACAAAAAATGGCCTCTATAACTTTTGCACTACGCAGGCATACTCGAAACACACACTGTAGGACCGACCTCTCCCGTCGGTACCCAAAAACAGAATGCTATTAGTTCACACACTAGACCCGCCAAAAAAGACACGAGACTCGGTTGTTTAAAAAACACAACTCAGTCTCGATAATTGCATGGGCTAGACACACGAGCTTACTCACAGCTCAAGACAGTTCAGAGAAAAAAACATCTCCGCGATTTGAACTGACCAGTGTTCGCCACTTGGAAACTTCTCGATCACACGAGGGAATTCCCCTAATACATTTTTAACTTAACATCAGCTTAATCAAGCAACGTAACCCGCAATCGAATCTATTCGCTTAACATTTTCAAGATCACCTCCCTTTGATAATATTTACTCTGTATCAGTTGCCACACCGCCCGGGGAAAAAAATGATTTATCATTTTTTTGTTGAAAATTTAAGTCCCAAAAATTTAGAAATAAATGAAATTATATTATATGGCTACCAAAAATGTATCTAACAAAAAATGTACCTATCAAAAAATGTACCTATTAAAATAGTACATCTATAAACAATTTCAGCAATAAATGTAAAATTACAACTAAAACATCAAACATAATCAATCAAATATCCCAATGAATGTTACCGATGTAAATTACAACAAAAGCATCAATCATAATACAAGCATACCAAAATTAATCTTAATAGCACACTAAGCTAAGTACATTTAGTACAAGCAACAACCAATAGAAAGTGAAAGAACAAGATCAAGCAACAGAAGAATGATCTGTAGTAAAGGGAAAGTAAGAAATCAGAAAATGAGAAACAATTAACAATAGCACAATAATAACCAATAAGAACAACAATTTCATGTACAATAAATACAAATTTACCAAAATACTAGTTACATTATATTAAGTTATATAATTAACTCAAGAATACAACGAATGAAAGTATAAGTATTGAAAGAAGGAGAAGTATACAAGTAAAATGAAGAGAAACGAAGATGTGATACAGAAATATAAACAAGATATGAACACATATCGGAAAGACAACAAAAAGATAGAATGAAATGAAGGATAGTCAACAAAGACGAATGGAAAGCAAAGGTATGAACGCATAGAAAGTCAATAACAATACATACTAATAAATGTTAGATCAAACAATATCTTCCAAAAATTAAATACAAACATAATTACAAGGCACAAAACAAAATGTCAAAGTATATCCATACTAACAGCACAAAACGAATAATTCATAACTAAACAAAGTCTAATAAGTAATTTAACTAAGTTACAAAAGTTATACTTAATTGAAAATAAATTATAAACCTTACACAAACAAATAATAGCATTTGCGATAACTAAGTTTTGACCTAACGCAAAATCAACCGCTAAATAATAAAAATACATCATAATATCAAATAAGACAAGTTTCCACAAAAGTAATATATCCCTTTCAATTAGGGCACAAAAAATAAATTACAGGGCATTCAGTTAAAAAACATTTTTTTTTAAATTACAATGCCAAAATACACAAATATCCCTTTTTTTACACAAAAATAAATTACAATGCCAAAAAAATTTTTTTCCCAAAATAACCATACAAAATATTTCAGAAAAAAGTTATCAAAAAATAAAATTATTATTTAAGTAATTCTAAGTCATAACTAATAAACTAACAATGAAATTAACTTTTAACAAAATGAGAGAAGCATAAAATATCTTATCTCTAGAGAAATACTTAAATCAAAACATGTAAGTTTTTTTTTTTTTCTCAAAAAATACAGCACCGAAAAAACACATAAGAAAAATACAATGTCATCTGTATATCAACTTCCCAACATAGAAACATAACATAATGTTACAACAATCTGTCCATCTTTTAACAAACAAAAGTATCAGATGTGTCTATCAATTTTACAAAAAAAGTTCAATTTAATTTATAAGTTAATTCTGACTAACAATAGCGTTGAGCTTCAGTGTTATTTAACTGTAAATTTATATCTTACTCAGCCTATATATCTAGTATAAATAAATCTAAAATTTAATGGTACAATAGATATGAAAAAGAAGTTCTATAAAAATACCTGCAAAGGTTTTGTTTATCACATTAATTTGTTGCAAAAATGTTGAAAAAATCTTATTATTTAAATTCTAGGTTCTATGCTCTAACAAGATTAATGTTTAACCATATGTTAACAATTCAAATACACAATTATTTCTAATACATGCAAGATAATTCTACAAAATCATATTACACAACATAACAATACATACACATAATTATCCTAACAATTATAGCTACCACCCGAAAAATGTACAGAAAAATGAGCACAGGTTTGACACCGCTCACTGCATGTATCAAAAATTACACACAAATTATTACCAACACATATGTTACACACAATCAAAACAGAATAGTATACAATTGCATAAAAAATTGGACTGGTACATTCGAAACAGTCATATATGTTCCACAAAAAAATATATATTTATAGCAATCAAATGATGCATAAAAATGAACATCATAATGTTTCAAAGAAATTACAAATATTTTAATACAACATCATATGATATATTATCCACAGAATACAATAACATGTACTATTCTAAAAAATAAATCAACTGTAAAAAAAAAAATATCCCGACAATCTGTCAACAATTCTTGATCCTCCAAAAAGTGACTCGTCAGATGTATAGCGAGACGCTCATAGGTTCTGCTTGATAGATAATCCACATTCTTCACGAATAATGTCAACAAGTGCGCCAACTCATCACAACGTCGCACGCTACGAGACAATACAAATGAAAATTTCCATTAATCATCTGTTAGATTTAATAAGGAAAAAACGGAAAATCAACTTTCACGTTTACCTATCCCTTGAGGTGGAGTAGAGTCTTGGCCCCTTTTCACACACCTCAACAAGTCCTCCTTAAACGATGTAAACATCACAGAAGGCTTAGCGATCACTTGACCGTAACGAAAGTTCACCCGTGTTGTAGGCTGAAAAAAAATTACTACGTTCACAAGAACGAGATGACCTTTCGACACCACTAGTGTGACAATCAATAGTGTTATTACTTTGCTCGTTAACAACCTTGCTCTCATGTGGAGCACATCTAACCTGGTTACGATTTCTATAATTGCTGTTAAGAACATTGTTATTTGTTCTATTGACACAGTTGTACTGTTTTACATCCCAGTTAGCATAATTACAATTAGCATTTCCTCTTGGATAAAAATATCTACCAGATAGAAATGGCTTTTTATCAAAAAGTTTATTACCAGATTGACAAAATTTCACATAATTATTTCCACTATAATTTCTAACACTCTCAGGATCACGATACTGTGATCTGTCAAATTGTTTCTTGTTTTTAGGCAAAGAAACATTACTATATGAAGAAATCCCTTGGTACATTTTAACCTCAGGGTTATATCTCCTATCAAAAGTATTTTTATCCTTGTTTGTGGCAGTGTGTTTAAGAAATGGGTCACACTGACTTGACTGGGTGTGACCGAAAGATTTAACCATATCTTTATTGTTTTTCACAAAATATGTTTCCTTCCTGGAATAAGGAGTTCTATCTTTTTTTTCAATCAGGGTTCTCAATTAATACTTGGTTTGTTTTTAACAACTTGAATTGAAATTTATTATTGTTTCTTTTGTTATCTACAGGGTTATCTAATACTGTAGATTTTCCTTTGCTAGCTTGCCGCCAGGAACCAATATCGCAAGAATTATCGGCATTGCGTTGAAAGTTATATTTCCCTCGGAAAGATTTCTGTCCACCATTCTTAACTGTAGAGTCCGCAAAAAGTGTATAGGACTGACTTTTTGCTTTATGTCTTTCACTGTCAACACTGACAGAAGACCACCTTTTTTTCTTTAAGAGAATGTCAAGTAGACCGTCCATTCTTCTCCTTGCATCTGCAATTTCCTTATCTCTAAGTGAAATCTCTGCACTTAATTTCTTGTTTAAGCTCTCAGCTCTTAAAACTTTACAGCTTTCATCTGCTAGCATATTTTCAAACTTAGTGACTTTCTCTTTCTCAACCATCAACTCTACTAATGTCTCTTTCTCATACTGTTCTTTATTTGATCTCAAATGAGTCAATTCTAGTTGTAGAGACTGAATCTTAATATCATCATTGTCATTATACATAATCTCATCATTCTTCTTAAGGGGTACAATATTCATGTCTTTAATTTGATCACTGAGAATCTCATTATCATGCCTCACCTCATGAAGCATTTTTATATAAGTTTGCTCATGTTCATTGTTCTCCATTTTCAATTTGTCATATATTTGTCTCCTTTCTTGAAGTTCCTGAGTTAGATTTCTAACTTCACTATTGTTATCCTTAATCTGAGTTTCTAACTCTTTGATTTTACACAATGCTACACTCAATGCTGTTTGAGTACTAGCAAGTTCTGAGTTTGATTTGCCTAAATCATCTGTAAGTTTAGATATTTTTCATGTAACTCCCTTACTTCAGCAATACATTCTATGACATTTTCCCTTTGCTCTAGGGTACTCTGTGTTATATCCAATTGCTTCTTCTCTTCTAGCATCCTTTTCTTATACCTCTCATTACTTTCATGAATTAGCTTTTCACATATCAATCTATTTATTTCAGACTCAGTCAGCTCACGGTCTCCAAATCCTAATAGTTCACGGTATTTTTTTTCCTCAGGATCTGTATCATAGTCCATAGTGACTTACTTACTTAGACAACTATATATGTATTAATTAAACTTTCACCTCACCAAGCCAATTATCTTTTTAAGAAATTGCAATTATTTCTTAATTACTGTACACCAACTTCTGTTATAGTACCTATATATAGCATACAGTACCTATGCATCAACATATTTTACTTCAATCGATATAATTATCTAAACACAATGACAATTATCAACAGAATAAGTGATGGATAGTATAGGCAGACTTGCTGAAATGCAGAAAAGTGGCACAATCTACACAGAACAAAATCACTTATCTTAATATTCTTCCGTCCCTTCCGCCAACACTCCAGATATCACAAAGTTCTGCAGATAAAACCGTTCCAGCGCAGAAAGGTACACAAACTAGATTTTCTTCTCTTCAGGTTCTTGCAAAAGTGTAGAATGCGCTCAACACAGCATCAGCACGTACAGCATACAGGAAACGCAGCACAGCAACCTCCGTGAATTTTGACTTGAGATAATCTGCAAACGACTCCTCAAAAACACTTCACATTTAGTTAAACTTGACTGTCTACCATTATCTGTCAAATTCCCATTGTAATGTTCTACCGTGTTGGACACAGTTAACCAACTAGGTCGAGGACTATGAAGCAATGCTAGGATACATAAGCCACGCCTATACAGGGCTCTCCTATCACGCAAACTCCGTGGGTTTATTCCGTTAAATAAACTGGCCCACCACTGTAAAGAAACTTCCATTGTAAAGAACTCTGTTTTATTTAGGGATGTTGAAGATTACCAAACTGTAACCGTAAGAAATCCACCAAATATTACCCGTAGAAAATACTGGATGACCACTGTAATCGTAAAGAGTTACTGATGGGTTATTAAATATTATTACTGATGACTGGTCTTGGAGATTGAATAAATGGTGATGGGTGTTACCTTAATGGTTACACTGTTCATACGCCCACACAGAGCAGAACATAATGCTTATATCACGCGAATGTCAAAATATCAAATTCTGTGCTACTAACATACCACTGCTACACACGAGATACTGTTAGTGAATTCAATCTGTTTGTTGACCTAGATTTCCGCCACCCAGGCTATTTATGGTCATGCGTTACTACCATCACGCCTACTGTTCTCCTACCGTGTTAAATGTTGTAGTGAGTGTGCGTGGTTACATTCACACGCCACAGATACGCACGTACAAGTCGTGGAACTGCCGGTGACATATAACATAATTTATTGTCACAATACGTTCATGAAATACACAGTCAAACATAACTCACAACAAGAAAGTACTATAGTCACATCTCCACTTCTCATAATCATTAGCGCTCTACAACATCAACACTAGATCCTCTCAGCAACGGTCATCCTCGCCGTGCTGACAATAATAAATGGCCTCAAACGATGCTTCTAACATCAGCATTATAATAAATAGACAATGGATCCTTTTCCCAGCAAACGGTTGTCCAATAAATAATGGCCTCCTTAAATATGCTTCATCAAAGACGCTCTCAACCTTGCCGCTTTAATATAACTATGGATCTTCTCAGCAAACGGTCATCCTCGCCGTGCTGACAATAATAAATGGCCTCAAACGATGCTTCTAACATCAGCATTATAATAAATAGACAATGGATCCTTTTCCCAGCAAACGGTTATCCTCGCCGTGCTGACAATAATAAATGGCCTCAAACGATGCTTCTAACATCAATAGTGAATACTCGCGGCAATTTCTCGCAAGACTGCACTCCCTGGCAGTCTGCAGTAATCTCGCCTTCACTCATCTTGACATTTATATAGTCAAACATAAGTCCTGGATCCTTACCTCTTCAAAAAATACTCACAAACACAATTCTCCAATAAACTCAGGAATTATAGGCCTACACAAATAATGGCCTCTATAACTTTTGCACTGCGCAGGCATACTCAAAAACACACACTGTAGGACCGACCTCTCCCGTCGGTACCCAAAACCAGAACCCCCTAGTTCACACACTAGATCCGCCAAAAAAACACACGAGACTCGGTTGTTTAAAAAATACAACTCAGTCTCGATAATTGCATGGGCTAGTCACACGAGCTTACTCACAGCTCAAGACAGTTCAGAGAAAAAAAACATCTCCGCGATTTGAACTGACCAGTGTTCGCCACTTGGAAACTTCTCGATCACACGAGGGAATTCCCCTAATACATTTTAAACTTTACATCAGCTTAACCAAGCAACGTAACCCGCAATCGAATCTATTCGCTTAACATTTTCAAGATCACCTCCCCTTGCTAATATTTACTCTGTATCAGTTGCTACACCGCCCGGGAAAAAAAATGATTTATCATTTTTTTTTGAAAATTTAAGTCCCAAAAATTTGGAGATAAATGAAATTATATTATATGGCTACCAAAAAAATGTATATTCAAAAAAATGTACCTATCAAAAAATGTACCTATTAAAATAGTACATCTATAAACAATTTCAGCAATAAATGTAAAATTACAACTAAAACATCAAACATAATCAATCAAATATCCCAATGAATATTACCGATGTAAATTACAACAAAAGCATCAATAATAATACAAGCATACCAAAATTAATCTTAATACAACACTAAGCTAAGTACATTTAGTACAAGCAACAACCAATAGAAAGTGAAAGAACAAGATCAAACAACAGAAGAATGATCTGTAGTAAAGGAAAGTAAGAAATCGGAAAATGAGAAACAATTAACAATACCACATAATAACCAATAAGTAAAACAATCTCATGAAAAATAAATAAAAAATTACTAAAAAACTAATTACAATATATTAAGTTATATAATTAACTCAAGAATACAATGAATGAAAGTATAAATATAGAAAGAAGAAGAAGTATACAAGTAGAATGAAGAGAAACGAAGATGTGATACAGAAATATAAACAAGATATGAACACATATCGGAAAGACAACAAAAAAGATAGAATGAAATGAAGGATAGTCAACAAAGACGAATGGAAAGCAAAGGTATGAACGCATAGAAAGTCAATAACAATACATACTAATAAATGTTTAGATCAGACAATATCTTACAAAAATTAAATACAAACATGATTACAAGGCACAAAACAAAATGTCAAAGTATATCCATACTAACAGCACAAAACGAATAATTCATAACTAAACAAAGTCTAATAAGTAATTTAACTAAGTTACAAAAGTTATACTTAATTGAAAATAAATTATAAACCTTACACAAACAAATAATAGCATTTGCGATAACTAAGTTTTGACCTAACGCAAAATCAACCGCTAAATAATAAAAATACATCATAATATCAAATAAGACAAGTTTCCAAAAAAGTAATATCCCTTTCAATCATAGGGCACACAAAAATAAATTACAATGCCAAAAAACAATTTTTTTCCCAAAATAACCATACAAAATATTTCAGAACGATAAGTTATCAAAAAATAAAATTATTATTTAAGTAATTCTAAGTCATAACTAATAAACTAACAATGAAATTAACTTTTAACAAAATGAGAGAAGCATAAAATATCTTATCTCTAGAGAAATACTTAAATCAAAACATGTAAGTTTTTTTTTTTTTCTCAAAAAATACAGCACCGAAAAAACACATGAGAAAAATACAATGTCATCTGTATATCAACTTCCCAACATAGAAACATAACATAATGTTACAACAATCTGTCCATCTTTTAACAAACAAAAGTATCAGATGTGTCTATCAATTTTACAAAAAAGTTCAATTTAATTTATAAGTTAATTCTGACTAACAATAGCGTTGAGCTTCAGTGTTATTTAACTGTAAATTTATATCTTACTCAGTCTAGTATAAATCTAAAATTTAATGGAACAATAGGATATGAAAAAGAAGTTCTATAAAAATACCTGCAAAGGTTTTGTTTATCACATTAATTTGTTGCAAAAATGTTGAAAAAATCTTATTATTTAAATTCTAGGTTCTATGCTCTAACAAGATTAATGTTTAACCATATGTTAACAATTCAAATACACAATTATTTCTAATACATGCAAGATAATTCTACAAAATCATATTACACAACATAACAATACATACACATAATTATCCTAACAATTATAGCTACCACCCGAAAAATGTACAGAAAAATGAGCACAGGTTTGACACCGCTCACTGCATGTATCAAAAATTACACACAAATTATTACCAACACATATGTTACACACAATCAAAACAGAATAGTATACAATTGCATAAAAAATTGGACTGGTACATTCGAAACAGTCATATATGTTCCACAAAAAAATATATATTTATAGCAATCAAATGATGCATAAAAATGAACATCATAATGTTTCAAAGAAATTACAAATATTTTAATACAACATCATATGATATATTATCCACAGAATACAATAACATGTACTATTCTAAAAAATAAATCAGCTGTAAAAGAAAAATATCCCGACAATCTGTCAACAATTCTTGATCCTCCAAAAAGTGACTCGTCAGATGTATAGCGAGACGCTCATAGGTTCTGCTTGATAAATAATCCACATTCTTCACGAATAATGTCAACAAGTGCGCCAACTCATCACAACGTCGCACGCTACGAGACAATACAAATGAAAATTTCCATTAATCATCTGTTAGATTTAATAAGGAAAAACGGAAAATCAACTTTCACGTTTACCTATCCCTTGAGGTGGAGGAGAGTCATGGCCCCTTTTCACACACCTCACAAGTCCTCCTTAAACGATGTAAACATCACAGAAGGCTTAGCGATCACTTGACCGTAACGAAAGTTCACCCGTGTTGTAGGCTGAAAAAAAATTACTACGTTCACAAGAACGAGATGACCTTTCGACACCACTAGTGTGACAATCAATAGTGTTATTACTTTGCTCGTTAACAACCTTGCTCTCATGTGGAGCACATCTAACCTGGTTACGATTTCTATAATTGCTGTTAAGAACATTGTTATTTGTTCTATTGACACAGTTGTACTGTTTTACATCCCAGTTAGCATAATTACAATTAGCATTTCCTCTTGGATAAAAATATCTACCAGATAGAAATGGCTTTTTATCAAAAAGTTTATTACCAGATTGACAAAATTTCACATAATTATTTCCACTATAATTTCTAACACTCTCAGGATCACGATACTGTGATCTGTCAAATTGTTTCTTGTTTTTAGGCAAAGAAACATTACTATATGAAGAAATCCCTTGGTACATTTTAACCTCAGGGTTATATCTCCTATCAAAAGTATTTTTATCCTTGTTTGTGGCAGTGTGTTTAAGAAATGGGTCACACTGACTTGACTGGGTGTGACCGAAAGATTTAACCATATCTTTATTGTTTTTCACAAAATATGTTTCCTTCCTGGAATAAGGAGTTCTATCTTTTTTTTTCCATCAGGGGTCTCAATTAATACTTGGTTTTTTTTTTACAACTTGAATTGAAATTTATTATTGTTTCTTTTGTTATCTACAGGGTTATCTAATACTGTAGATTTTCCTTTGCTAGCTTGCCGCCAGGAACCAATATCGCAAGAATTATCGGCATTGCGTTGAAAGTTATATTTCCCTCGGAAAGATTTCTGTCCACCATTCTTAACTGTAGAGTCCGCAAAAAGTGTATAGGACTGACTTTTTGCTTTATGTCTTTCACTGTCAACACTGACAGAAGACCACCTTTTTTTCTTTAAGAGAATGTCAAGTAGACCGTCCATTCTTCTCCTTGCATCTGCAATTTCCTTATCTCTAAGTGAAATCTCTGCACTTAATTTCTTGTTTAAGCTCTCAGCTCTTAAAACTTTACAGCTTTCATCTGCTAGCATATTTTCAAACTTAGTGACTTTCTCTTTCTCAACCATCAACTCTACTAATGTCTCTTTCTCATACTGTTCTTTATTTGATCTCAAATGAGTCAATTCTAGTTGTAGAGACTGAATCTTAATATCATCATTGTCATTACACATAATCTCATCATTCTTCTTAAGGGGTACAATATTCATGTCTTTAATTTGATCACTGAGAATCTCATTATCATGCCTCACCTCATGAAGCATTTTTATATAAGTTTGCTCATGTTCATTGTTCTCCATTTTCAATTTGTCATATATTTGTCTCCTTTCTTGAAGTTCCTGAGTTAGATTTCTAACTTCACTATTGTTATCCTTAATCTGAGTTTCTAACTCTTTGATTTTACACAATGCTACACTCAATGCTGTTTGAGTACTAGCAAGTTCTGAGTTTGATTTGCCTAAATCATCTGTAAGTTTAGAGACTTTTTCATGTAACTCTCTTACTTCAGCAATACATTCTATGACATTTTCCCTTTGCTCTAGGGTACTCTGTTTTATATCCAATTGCTTCTTCTCTTCTAGCATCCTTTTCTTATACCTCTCATTACTTTCATGAATTAGCTTTTCACATATCAATCTATTTATTTCAGACTCAGTCAGCTCACGGTCTCCAAATCCTAATAGTTCACGGTATTTTTTTTCCTCAGGATCTGTATCATAGTCCATAGTGACTTACTTACTTAGACAACTATATATGTATTAATTAAACTTTCACCTCACCAAGCCAATTATCTTTTTAAGAAATTGCAATTATTTCTTAATTACTGTACACCAACTTCTGTTATAGTACCTATATATAGCATACAGTACCTATGCATCAACATATTGTAGAATCAATCGATATAATTATCTAAACACAATGACAATTATCAACAGAATAAGTGATGGATAGTATAGGCAGACTTGCTGAAATGCAGAAAAGTGGCACAATCTACACAGAACAAAATCACTTATCTTAATATTCTTCCGTCCCTTCCGCCAACACTCCAGATATCACAAAGTTCTGCAGATAAAACCGTTCCAGCGCAGAAAGGTACACAAACTAGATTTTCTTCTCTTCAGGTTCTTGCAAAAGTGTAGAATGCGCTCAACACAGCATCAGCACGTACAGCATACAGGAAACGCAGCACAGCAACCTCCGTGAATTTTGACTTGAGATAATCTGCAAACGACTCCTCAAAAACACTTCACATTTAGTTAAACTTGACTGTCTACCATTATCTGTCAAATTCCCATTGTAATGTTCTACCGTGTTGGACACAGTTAACCAACTAGGTCGAGGACTATGAAGCAATGCTAGGATACATAAGCCACGCCTATACAGGGCTCTCCTATCACGCAAACTCCGTGGGTTTATTCCGTTAAATAAACTGGCCCACCAAACTGTAAAGAAATGTTTTATTTAGGGATGTTGAAGATTACCAAACTGTAACCGTAAGAAATCCACCAAATATTACCCGTAGAAAATACTGGATCACCACTGTAACCGTAAAGAGTTACTGATGGGTTATTAAATATTATTATTATCTGATGACTGGTCTTGGAGATTGAATAAATGGTGATGGGTGTTACCTTAATGGTTACACTGTTCATACGCCCACACAGAGCAGAACATACTTCTTATATCACGCGAATGTCAAAATATCAAATTCTGTACTACTAACATACCACTGCTACACACGAGATACTGTTAGTGAATTCAATCTGTTTGTTGACCTAGATTTCCGCCACCCAGGCTATTTATGGTCATGCGTTACTACCATCACGCCTACTGTTCTCCTACCGTGTTAAATGTTGTAGTGAGTGTGCGTGGGTACATTCACACGCCACAGATACGCACGTACAAGTCGTGGAACTGCAGGTGACATATAACATAGTTTATTGTCACAATACGTTCATGAAATACACAGTCAAACATAACTCACAACAAGAAAGTACTATAGTCACATCTCCACTTCTCATAATCATTAGCGCTCTACAACATCAACACTAGATCCTCTCAGCAACGGTCATCCTCGCCGTGCTGACAATAATAAATGGCCTCAAACGATGCTTCTAACATCAGCATTATAATAAATAGACAATGGATCCTTTTCCCAGCAAACGGTTGTCCAATAAATAATGGCCTCCTTAAATATGCTTCATCAAAGACGCTCTCAACCTTGGCGCTTTAATATAACTATGGATCCTCTCAGCAAACGGTCATCCTCGCCGTGCTGACAATAATAAATGGCCTCAAACGATGCTTCTAACATCAGCATTATAATAAATAGACAATGGATCCTTTTCCCAGCAAGTTAAACGGTGACAATAATAAATGGCCTCGCCGTGCTGACAATAATAAATAGACAATGGATCCTTTTCCCAGCAAACGGCCTCATGGCCTCAAACGATGCTTCTAACATCAATAGTGAATACTCGCGGCAATTTCTCGCAAGACTGCACTCCCTGGCAGTCTGCAGTAATCTCGCCTTCACTCATCTTGACATTTATATAGTCAAACATAAGTCCTGGATCCTTACCTCTTCAAAAATACTCACAAACACAATTCTCCAATAAACTCAGAAATTATAGGCCTACACAAATAATGGCCTCTATAACTTTTGCACTGCGCAGGCATACTCAAAACACACACTGTAGGACCGACCTCTCCCGTCGGTACCCAAAAACAGAATGCCCTTAGTTCACACACTAGACCCGCCAAAAAAGACACGAGACTCGGTTGTTTAAAAAACACAACTCAGTCTCGATAATTGCATGGGCTAGTCACACGAGCTTACTCACAGCTCAAGACAGTTCAGAGAAAAAAAACATCTCCGCGATTTGAACTGACCAGTGTTCGCCACTTGGAAACTTCTCGATCACACGAGGGAATTCCCCTAATACATTTTTAACTTAACATCAGCTTAACCAAGCAACGTAACCCGCAATCGAATCTATTCGCTTAACATTTTCAAGATCACCTCCCTTTGATAATATTTACTCATGATCTGTAGTAAAGAAAAGTAAGAAATCAGAAAATGAGAAACAATTAACAATAGCACAAGATAACCAATAAGAACAACAATTTCATGTACAATAAATACAAATTTACCAAAATACTAGTTACATTATACTAAGTTATATAATTAACTCAAGAATAAAACGAACGAAAATAAAAAAATTGAAAAAAAGGAGAAGTATACAAGTAAAATGAAGAGAAACGAAGATGTAATACAGAAATATAAACAAGATATGAACACATATCGAAAAGACAATAAAAAGATAGAATGAAATGAAGGATAGTCAACAAAGACGAAGGGAAAGCAAAGGTATTTACGCATTTCAGTACAGGGAAGGATGGTGTATAACTGCACAGATCGGCTGAAATCACGGTTCGGGAAGGATTTTTTCAGGTCTAGTCTTAGGCTGTGACGTATCTGCTCTCCGATACGTTCGCGCTATCGTATATAAGCGTTTCGGTAAAACTCTGAGAAGACCCAACGCAAGAGGTTGAGACAAGACTGAGGGCAGATAACGCCACGACTCTAAATCCATCTGAAGTGTGAGCGGATCGCCAGAAAATTTCAGTCTAAGTGTCTGGAGTCTGAGGGTAAGCGAATTTACGATAGCTATCCTGTATAATAATTTCTTTTATTTTGTATTACAGGTTCATTTAGAATTCACAAAATATGCCTGTATAATATTCATTGATATAACGTATTATTATTTTAATATGATTTATTCATGTGCTTAGTGGAAGATGGTTGCTTGTACAAAAACGTATCAAAACTAGCCCCACAGCCAAATAGAAAATATTTATTATATTTAATGCTGTATCTCGTCGATATTAAATGCATTATCGCTTACGAAGATAAAGGCAGTCCCATGACCAGAGATTGTCTTAGGGAAATAAATTGTTAGAAGCTTCAGCATGGAAGATACCGCTTTTACGAGGTTAGGTGACTAGTCCCCTTCCTCGCTGCCTTTGCCTTCCCTAGTTCGAGCGCACAACTTTGTACCCATTTACAGCTGGTAAACTGGAGTGTTCTATAGCCAGTTTCAGTAGAAAGCAACCTGATCACGTGGTCACTCACTTTCTTTATTTATGTATTACTTTTGTGTAGATGCTAAGGATAGCATCAGTATTTGAATTTGTACTTGATATGATTTGGAAGGATCAAGTTATAGCATATGAAGGGATGTATAGGAGCGGAATAAACCAGATGATGTTTATTACTGATATGTTAATATTAATTCTGTATCATTGAAATGATGTTACTTGCTATGACTGTATAACTTTGACACCTGATGACTGACTTGTCTGACTTATGTGCTAGTCAGTTACACTTAATTGAAATGTTTATTAATGCTATATCACTGAAATGATGTCCTTGCTTACTATGATTGTATAACGGTGACATCTGATGACTGACTGGTCTGACATCTGTGCTAGTCAACTACAAGTCTAGCCAGATACTAGCCAAGGCTGATATGTTGCAGGTTCCATGAAATAACTCAAACCAGACTGTCCAGTATCAGAAGCCGGTGTAGTTCATCCGAGGCAATCCCACAAAAGTGCAGGACCCCAAAGAGTGAACTTCAACTGGTCATTGGCATCCCTACTGTTGGGCCTACCAAGTCTGATATCAGCAAAGGACAGTTTCAGCAGTACCAAGTTGGAAAGATAAGTGTCCTGTTTGACACTGACCACCTATACATGTGAAACAGCCAATAGTTCAAAACAATAATTAACCATACAGAAACTCAGTCAACTGATGACAGTTATCCTTAAATTCAAAGGACTAATAACAGTGATTTCAGTAACTTTATTATTTAAGATCTTGAAGTCTAAACAGACAATAATAGTAATTGTGTGAATATTTTTATATATATATGTGTATACTCTTTTCCAACTAGTAGAAATAGAATAATAGTGCAATTATTAAACTATTTTACTGTACCTGAGGATTTATTCACTTCTTCCATTTTGTGGGTTCAGTGAATGTACATTTTACTTATCCCCTAGCATATAAGTAATCATAAGATAGTCACAGGGAGGAGACACCTTAAATCCTGGTACTACTTCTTACCAACTGGGCCAGGGTTTTCACAGTCTGACTATTTTTATGATAACAATACACCAGTGCTTATTTCTAAGACTGGGGTATTACTTGTAAGGTCAGAACTCTTTACTGGCATACTCTTACATAATAAATAATTTTAAATAACCTCCCGCTACAGTGGGGGCTCGTCTGCGGTATATATCTTTGATATTCCTGAGCCAACTTTCTATTTCTGCTGTGTAGAAAATTTTTTTTTTCTTTTTTGAAAATTTTTGGAAAGAGTTAACATAGTAGGAAATATATAATATTTTTTAGGAGTACCATTGAGTACAGATAAAGAAAGCTGTTTCATATATGGTGAAGTCAGTTTAATTAACTTTAATTTTAAAATAAGTTAATTATATTGTAGTAAATTAGTTTGAGTAAGATCGCTTGCCCTACTAGACTACAGATACATCATGGCTGACTTGGTCAAATTTAGGTCTGCTACACTGCAGGTGGGAAAAGAGCTTGGCATGGATGGTGACGTTCTGATCCGGTATGTCACGACGGAATGTGAAAAGTACACCGAGAGAGAAGCAAAGCAATTGGAAGCAGAAAGAGAAGCCAAGAAATTGGAAGCAGAAAGAGAAGCCAAGAAATTGGAAGCAGAAAGAGAAGCCAAGAAATTGGAAGCAGAAAGAGAAGCCAAGAAATTAGAAGCAGAGAGAGAAGCCAAGAAATTAGAATTAGAAGCAGAAAGAGAAGCCAAGAAATTGCCAAGAAATTAGAATTAGAAGCAGAGAGAGAAGCCAAGAAATTAGAAGCTGAGAGAGAAGAAAGGAGGTTACAAGCAGAGAGAGACCATGAGCTGAAAATGAGACAGCTTGATCTTGAACTTCAGGCTGGGACTATCACCCATGGTAATAGCTCACCTCATTCTGCGAATAGCTCTTTTCAGAACACAGCAAATGGGGCCATGAACTTCCACCTAGATCCATTTGTTGAAAAGGAGGACGCAATTGAGTCGTACCTGGATAGGTATGAAAGGCTAGCCTCTACATATGGACTGGAAAAGGAAAAATGGAGTCTAAAGTTATCCCAGGGATTGAGAGGTATTGCATATGATGTGTTTCTGAAACTCCCCAAAGAAGATCAGGAAAATTATGAAATACTAAAGCAAGCCTTACTGATCCGGTATGAAAAGAACTCTGAGGCATATAGGAAGAAATTTAGAACTTCTAAACCTCTACCTGGAGAAACATATAACCAGTTCTCAGCTAGGCTAGAAACGTATTTGTTGAAATGGAGTAGTTTAGGTAAGTTGAAAGAAATGGTTATGTTAGAGCAAGTGAAAGATTCCATGTCTCAAGAAATGAGGAAATTCCTTATGGAACAAGGAGCAGAGAGGCTGGAAGACATTTTGAAATGTGCAGAGAGATACCAAGCAGCTCAAGCTGAATTGGTAGGAACAAAAAGGAAGCAGGTAGAAGGATATAAGCCACCACCGCAGAATACCGATTTTGACCAGATGGATCAACCATACAGATACAAGCAAAGATTTGATAATAAGGACAAGAACCCTCAGACTCAGGAAAAGAAACCCTACAAACAGGGAGATAAGTGGTGCAAATTTTGTAAGATGAGCAACCACAACACTGATGAATGTGGGAGGAAAAAACCCCTTCATCATGCTGCATGTCTACAGGTGAGGACTTCTGTTAGGAAGGAACTGACTGTGAGTCAGAATAGCCTCCATCACCCACCTACCCAGGAGATAGTGACTGTGAATGGCAAACAAGTCACAGGAATGTATGACACAGGTTTGTCCTATGACGCAGTCGTGTGTGCATCTCTGGTGTGCCCTGAACAAATCACCACAGAAACAGTAGAGATTCAAGGGCCACTAAAAGGAACATCACCCCTTACATTACCCATAGCAAAGATTCATGTCAGTTGTCGCTATGTGGAAGGGGAGATAAATGCAGCTGTGATAGATGATCCCTTTTACCCCCTAATGTTGGGGCGTAAATATGTTTTCTTAGGAGACCCTGTAAAACCTATGGTTATGGCAGGAATCCAGACCAAGGCTGACTCCAGGAACATAGAGAGGGACACCAACGTAAAATTTCATTCAACTGAAATGAAACGGGCTCAAGAAGCAGACAGCACGTTGAAGCCTTGTTTTGGCAAATTATCAAAAAAACACATAAAGCTCCAAGGAAAGGACATTTCTATAGGGAACATGGACTCTTGTACAGGAAAGCTGGCAGAGGGACGAAAAGTCATGGTCAAATTGTTGTACCATCCACCTATAGGAATAAGGTTATAGGCTGGGGACACATATCAACTTTGAGTGAACACCTGGGTAATGGTGCCACAAAACAAAGAATAGCCACCCAGTTCTACTGGCCAGGTATTACGGAAGACATAAATCAGTATGTAAATTCCTGTCCAGAGTGCACCTATGTAGATTCAGAAAGTCGACGGAAGAGTCTTCATCAAAAATCTACAAGCAAACCAGCAATCAGGGGTACTCCCGAGATTTGCACGGGAGGGGAAAGGAAACATCCCACACAGGTTCAATTGCAGTCTGAACCCCATGCGCTGGAAAAAAGGAACAAATCACGTAGCGAAAATCAAACACCTACGGATTTGCGAGGGAAAAACCACATCCAACTATCAACGAAAAGAGGGCGGTAAACTTCATGGGAAACCTACCGACCCCGTTTCACCAGCAGTAAGAGCCTGGATGAAAAGCCGAACAGGAAGGAGAGAGATAGTAAAGGATGAATATATTCTTGGAAAACAGAATGTGGGCGCAGATTTTCTTAGTCGCCATCCCACAGAGCTTGAGGAGGATAGAAAGAAGGAAAACTAACCTCGGAATGGTCGATTTGCAATTGTCTTGTACCCAATAGTTAAGCTAGATATCATCCAGCTTAAAATATGGGGGAGCTATGTCGCGAAATTGGTTTCAAGTCATTGCAAATGAGTTCAGTTAGATTTATAAACCCATCTACGATCGAGTGACCGCTTTCAAAATGGCGGCGTATCAGCGAAATGTGTATCGGACAGAGGAAATCGCCAACGATAAATAAAACGAAGGGAATCCGTATGAAAAGGATTTTACATTTCAGTACAGGGAAGGATGGTGTATAACTGCATATATAAGATGGAACGGTAGGAAGTTCTCATTTACGGAGATATATGCGTATTTCGGCTGCCCACAGTTACGCTAAAAGCATGTAAACCCACTTCTGTTCTAAATATTAAAATCAACAAATAACAGTTTGGGAATTTACATGGATAGGAAGATAGAGTTTTATCAGCTGTATAAAACTAGATAAGATGGAACAATATGGATATTATATATGCCGAGAATGAGAAAGGCAAAATTTCAGTCGACGCACAGATCGGCTGAAATCACGGTTCGGGAAGGATTTTTTCAGGTCTAGTCTTAGGCTGTGACGTATCTGCTCTCCGATACGTTCGCGCTATCGTATATAAAGCGTTTCGGTAAAACTCTGAGAAGACCCAACGCAAGAGGTTGAGACAAGACTGAGGGCAGATAACGCCACGACTCTAAATCCATCTGAAGTGTGAGCGGATCGCCAGAAAATTTCAGTCTAAGTGTCTGGAGTCTGAGGGTAAGCGAATTTACGATAGCTATCCTGTATAATAATTTCTTTTATTTTGTATTACAGGTTCATTTAGAATTCACAAAATATGCCTGTATAATATTCATTGATATAACGTATTATTATTTTAATATGATTTATTCATGTGCTTAGTGGAAGATGGTTGCTTGTACAAAAACGTATCAAAACTAGCCCCACAGCCAAATAGAAAATATTTATTATATTTAATGCTGTATCTCGTCGATATTAAATGCATTATCGCTTACGAAGATAAAGGCAGTCCCATGACCAGAGATTGTCTTAGGGAAATAAATTGTTAGAAGCTTCAGCATGGAAGATACCGCTTTTACGAGGTTAGGTGACTAGTCCCCTTCCTCGCTGCCTTTGCCTTCCCTAGTTCGAGCGCACAACTTTGTACCCATTTACAGCTGGTAAACTGGAGTGTTCTATAGCCAGTTTCAGTAGAAAGCAACCTGATCACGTGGTCACTCACTTTCTTTATTTATGTATTACTTTTGTGTAGATGCTAAGGATAGCATCAGTATTTGAATTTGTACTTGATATGATTTGGAAGGATCAAGTTATAGCATATGAAGGGATGTATAGGAGCGGAATAAACCAGATGATGTTTATTACTGATATGTTAATATTAATTCTGTATCATTGAAATGATGTTACTTGCTATGACTGTATAACTTTGACACCTGATGACTGACTTGTCTGACTTATGTGCTAGTCAGTTACACTTAATTGAAATGTTAATATTAATGCTATATCACTGAAATGATGTCCTTGCTTACTATGATTGTATAACGGTGACATCTGATGACTGACTGGTCTGACATCTGTGCTAGTCAACTACAAGTCTAGCCAGATACTAGCCAAGGCTGATATGTTGCAGGTTCCATGAAATAACTCAAACCAGACTGTCCAGTATCAGAAGCCGGTGTAGTTCATCCGAGGCAATCCCACAAAAGTGCAGGACCCCAAAGAGTGAACTTCAACTGGTCATTGGCATCCCTACTGTTGGGCCTACCAAGTCTGATATCAGCAAAGGACAGTTTCAGCAGTACCAAGTTGGAAAGATAAGTGTCCTGTTTGACACTGACCACCTATACATGTGAAACAGCCAATAGTTCAAAATAATAATTAACCATACAGAAACTCAGTCAACTGATGACAGTTATCCTTAAATTCAAAGGACTAATAACAGTGATTTCAGTAACTTTATTATTTAAGATCTTGAAGTCTAAACAGACAATAATAGTAATTGTGTGAATAATTTTATATATATGTGTATACTCTTTTCCAACTAGTAGAAATAGAATAATAGTGCAATTATTAAACTATTTTACTGTACCTGAGGATTTATTCACTTCTTCCATTTTGTGGGTTCAGTGAATGTAGATTTTACTTATCCCCTAGCATATAAGTAATCATGACTATTTTTATGATAACAATACACCAGTGCTTATTTCTAAGACTGGGGTATTACTTGTAAGGTCAGAACTCTTTACTGGCATACTCTTACTCATATAAAAAATTTAAATAACCTCCCGCTACATGTTCCAAAAATTAAATACAAACATAATTACAAGGCACAAAACAAAATGTCAAAGTATATCCATACTAACAGCACAAAACGAATAATTCATAACTAAACGAAGTCTAATAAGTAATTTAACTAAGTTACAAAAATTATACTTAATTGAAAATAAATTATAAACTTTACACAAACAAATAATAGCATTTGCGATAAATAAGTTTTGACCTAACGCACAATCAACCGTTAAATAATAAAAATACATCATAATATCAAATAAGACAAGTTTCCACAAAAGTAATATCCCTTTTTTTTTTTCCCTTAACCAGCGGCACTTGGGCTTTCAGCCCTTCGGCCCAATGACATGTCATTGCGAGGCTGGAGAACCTGAGGACTTTCCTTCCAATTCTTCAAACGCTGACGCCCGGGTTTGAACCATGAACACCTGGTCGCCAGTACAACGCCGAAGCCATTACACCAGCGCGGCTCCATATCCCTTTCAATCATAGGGTACACAAAAATAAATTACAATGCCAAAAAACAATTTTTTTCCCAAAATAACCATACAAAATATTTCAGAACGATAAGTTATCACAAATAAAATTATTATTTAAGTAATTCTAAGTCATAACTAATAAACTAACAATGAAATTAACTTCTAACAAAATGAGAGAAGCATAAAATATCTTATCTCTAGAGAAACACTTAAATCAAAACATGTAAGTGTTGCACTCTCTTTATGTATCCACCAATTACTGTTAGGACCTTTTCTGCAGGGGTCTCTACATATGACGGTAAGATCGTGCTGATAAGACGCGAATCCAAATAAACTGTCAAAATTAGTTCAACAGATAACGATGCATAACTTCAGGCACATCCACCAAGGCCTGCTGTGAACTGAAGTGAACTGAAGCAAACTGTAAGGCGGGTGGTACAGTTTAACATCATTTATTGACAGTATACGTTCGACAATACGAGACAATGTTCTTGACGGAGACAATCAACATGGATGCATGGTAATGATACGCTGACAAAAATTATGTACATCTATGATGGTGGTCAGGTATAGCGGTAGATCCCTTTCAAACACCTTCCTTACATTCACGTAATAAGAATCCAGTAATGTTCATGCTAAGTTTGAAACAGTAAGATATAAATGTCCGTTGACCTTGTCTGAGGACAATCCAACTAAATACGTATTCCCATATCACTGAATCCCGCATTCATCCAACAAAAGACTGTCTTGATCCAAGACTTCCTTCCTACCACGTAGGTTCAAAACATACTATCAATGGCGTAAACATGAAGCTACATCTGGGTTAGTATTTGGGTTTTAACTAACCTCTCCACAAAATCCATGCCACGACTTTGGCATTGACAAAATACGGCATATAAAACATGTGAAGCATACGAATCAATTAACGTCGTTCACTCGTAGGTATCATCCCTCTACGGTAATTCAAAAGGGCTAACGACTCCGTCTGTCCATTCTAGGAATGACATGCTATGATGAATTCCCGCTAGATCAAACTAGGAGCAGCCTAATACTTTAATTTAATTCAATAAATATTTGATATGACCTGGGGCGACACTTACTTGATACTTCTACTATAGGTTTCATCATGAATACCAGTAGAATCAATATAACATAATGGCTTCTTCAAACTTGCCAGCAATTTCCAAGAAATATATCTCGGACATCAACAAGGTCCGAACTACCCCGTTCAAAACATGACGTCACAATCCCTAAACTAGGTTACCCGTGCGTCCAAAGCAACTCACACTGCATTGTGCACGTCAGTGCGTGAATCAATCGAACGCACAAATAATATAACTATATAAAACTGGTGCGTACATTTGGCAGGACCGAAGACTACCCCCTTAGGTAATAAATGTACGTAACAGCTCCCTTATCACCTCCCCTTAAAAAAATTAATTCTATTAATTTTTTTTGAACTTAGTACCGAGAGAGGTGAGTCAAAACTACAACAAGATATGAAATGCATAAATTTATACCATATTAAGAAAAGAATATTAAACGAAATCAATATAACTAAATGATAGTATGCATTAAAGCACACATCCACCATCGACCTACTTTAGAACGATGTGGTAATATTCGAAGTAAAAACAAGTTCGAAAATGAAAAATGAAAAAAAAAACATAAAAAAAGATGATAATAAAATTCAACTAAGTTTTCAAAAAAATTTGAAACATATGATTTCAAAAAATGAAAATGAACAGCAACACTGATGATAATCAATGACAAGAGAATCAATGAAACAGAAAAATTGAAAATACAATGTGCAAAAATGAAGCAATGCAAAATTAAACACTTTAAGAATCAACACACTTAATGTTTTCTAACACTAGTACGGTTGACTAGTGATCTAACAGTGAGATATCATAACTAAGACCCGTGAATGTAGGTATTACGTGACAACTAAGAAAGTTAGTATGTGTGTGATCCATAATCAATTAAATAGATTAAATTGAATTATTCTAATTAATATATTTCTTAATTACTAACAAATAACCAGTTACTAATATATTCTAAGTAATTACAAGATCACTATCAATAAGTCAATGTTCAGTTACAACTAGTTAGTAATCGACGAGACGATGTTCTCAATGTTCTATACACGATAAAATATATTCTCGAACACGATATGTAGTGTAATATGTTCCATAGGAATAACAAATGTATATTTGTCGCTCCCAACAATGTTTACATACTAATAAAAAGTTACTGTAGCACCAATGTTCCCGTACTAACAAAATGTTACTCAAATACCACTGTTCCCGTTATAATAAAACGTTACTATAGTATCAATGTTCCCGCACTAACAAAATGTTACCACACAAGAAGTAATGTTATAATCCACAAGTAAGTATATCATGAAAGTTATACTTATACGAATACTTCAGTTATATAACCAGTCTTTATAGATGTACAATCAATGATAATGTACAAAGTTATTCATGTTATCGGTGAGGATGTTTCAACATCTGGAAGTGGTTTATTTTCGACAAGTTCGCTTGGGCATCTCGACAAACAGTCTGCGAAAACATTCTTCACTCCAGGAATAGCTCGTATTTCAAAATTGAATGGTTGAAGCGCTATAGCGTAACGCGCTGACTTCGATGATTTAACATTATTCGTGTTCAGTGCGGTAAGAGCTTTTTGATCAGATTCCACCACAAAGTATGAACCGAGAAGGTAACGTTCCAGTTTTGTGATTGCCCACACTAATGCGAGGAGCTCCTTATCGAGAACGGAGTATTTGAGTTCGCTCTCCGTAAGTTTTCTGGACACGTACATCACCGGAAATAAGGTGCCGTTATATTCCTGCATCAAAACTGCAGCGATAGCGTAGGAAGAAGCATCACTGCGAAGAATGAAGGTGAGATTTTTGTTAGGCAACCTCAAAAAAGGTGCATTTGAAAAAAATTGTTTTATATAGTCTAACGCCGTTTGGATATCCTGCGACCACTTTATTACATTAGATGTGCCTTTCTTCAGTAGAGACGACAAAGGTGCAGTTATAGTAGACAAATGAGGGATGAATTTTGAATAGAACTGTATTAGTCCTAAAAGCGACCTAACTTGTTTTTTTGTCTTAGGTGCTGAGATGTTTAAAATTTTAGAGACGTTACTGTCTTCTGTATACATGAAACCATGACCTATGCGGTGACCCAGAAATGAGATGTCATGAAAACCGACAAAAACCTTTGAAGGTTTCGCTGTTAAGTTATAATCCCGTAAGGTAGAAAGTAAAGCTTTTAATCCATGAATATGTTCATCCCAAGAGTCACTGAAAAGACAGATGTCATCTATATAAGTAATGACATCGGGACGATGAGACAATATGCGGCGCATCATGCGTACAAAGGTAGCTGGCGCATTCATTAATCCGAATGGCATAAAATTCCATTGAAAAAGTTCATGAGAACTAGAAAAAGAACAAATAACCATTACAAGAAAGAGATGATGACTGCATAGGCTGAGTCATCAAAGAATGTGAAATCAAAATCCAATATAGTAGGTTACTATCCGCGTGACGCAGAATCAGGAACCAATTGTAATCGGAGAGAATGGTGGTGGAAATACACACCATTGTCCCGCTCGATAGCCATGCGAGCATCTCGATTGGTCCTAAAAGTAACCACGGCGTCACCATACCTGTTATTGGTATGAGGTAACAGACGCACGAACCTAACGTCTGCCGTGTGGTTGAGAAAATCTCCTAGTGCTTGCCAACTAGTTCGCTGTGGCAGATTTTGCACAAGGATGGTGCGAGAAGATGCACCTCTACCAATATAAGTGGTACCGTAGTCACAAGAATGTGAACAAGGTTGATGGGTAACATTAGTCCTCTTAGGTACATTATAATATTTATTATTTATACCTTTAGGATTATTCTGAAATGTACCATACTTTTGTACTTGATTATTATGACTTATGCCAGACAAAGGTGTAGGTGTACGGCATGTCGTAGACACCTGCTTGCTGGGCAAAGTTAAAATCTTACTGGCAACCTTATTGGTATTAATTTTCCCATAAGAGTTACAACTCTTATTTTTATTAGGAACATCCTTTCCCTTTTTTTCAAACGTAACCTTTTTTTTTACGATCAGTTGCCTGCTGATCAGGTCGAGGGAAGGTATATGTCCCCCGGAATGACTTACTAGTCTTCACAGGTTGCGTTGAAACCTTAATATCATTCTTAAGAATGGAAGCATGTCGTAAAGGTTGTAATGCATTAGCCACAGTGGCGTAATGAACCATGGAATCATTTTCACTACTAGATTCCGATACATTAGCATTACCCAACATGTTAATAGCATGTGCATGTGACACAACTCTAGGTATAGACTTAAATGCATAGGCATCCTGTATATGCTGCTTTTCCCATTCAGCAATTTGCTGTGGGGTACATTCCTTTATATCATGTATGCGACCCAGGATGACATCAGAAATTGGATTCGGAAGAAGACAGGCGTGGATCTTTCCTGAAAAAAATGGTGTATTTAACTCAATAACAGCCGTGGGAAATGTTTCCACTGTCCCACTAAAATGTCACACATTGGATGGTCTCTCCAGTTGCACAGGCGGGGTCGACCAAAGAGTTCCGCACTCCCACAGCACTGCAGCCTGAATCAAATAAAAGAGAGCATGGAATGCCATTTATAAAACCCTTATTTAATTTAAGGCTTCCTGTTCCATAGTCAGTAGCTGACGTGGCCGTACAAGCCGCTGGTAGGTTTGGTATAATTTGCCCGCATCGCAGCGTTGTGATCGCCTTGGGCTGGAATGGGGTATTACTCTCATCACAAGACTTGACCTGTTCGAAATCCAGAGAACATGACATAGCACTATGTGCATTAACATTATTATCCTGTTCCTTGTTTGAATGTGTATCACTCAAAGCAACATTAGAGTGTTGTCGTGGCTGGTTCGAAGATATATATCTTCGTAGCGATCGATTTTGGTTATTATCCCCAAAATTGCTAGTATTTGCATTTTTGTTTACGTTAAAATCACGGTTAGTATGACCATTACCATTGTGCCATTGACCATACTGTCTATTTTGATAACCTTGTCTGTTTTTGAAAGATTGTGATTTAAATTTCCCATTATGATAATAATTATTGCTTTGATTATTTCCAAAATTATTCTGATGAAAATCTCGTGATCTGTGAGATTGGCTAGAAGATACATTATACAGAGAAGTTTGACAAAATTGTTTCCCTTTAAAAGAATGGCAATTCTTGTTATTTCCCTTTCTGACTTTTCTATCTCTAAGATTCATTATCAATTTTTTCTGTTTTTCAGCTTCTATTTTCAACTCTACATAATCTGACTTCCACTTCTCATAATTCCTTTTGAATAGTTCTAGCTCTCTAGCAATCCCATTCATAATATTTAAATCTTTAACTTCGAGTTCTGCAGCAGCAGTTTGAGTTAGATGTTCAACATCGATAGTGTGTTTCCTGACATGTTCTTTATTAATGGCCTTTTCTTTTTCAAGTGCCTCAATGGCATTTTGATGGCTATTCGTAAGTTCCTCAACCCTTAATTTCAAAAGAGGAATCTCAGATGTAAGTTCTTGAATCTGAGCCAAATGAGCATGACAGTCTGTCTTCATAGTCATATTTAACTTATCAAATTCTTCAATGACCTTCTTCTCCTTGTCAAGTAATATTTTTACTGAGCGTACTTCATTCTCTAACTCATTTTTCTCCATGAGTAATTTTTCAATATTTATCTGTTTTTCCTGAGACACTTTCTCCTGTTGACATAGAAGATTCCTAAGTTCTTGATTTGCCAAGGTAAGATCTGCTATCTTCTTATCCAAAACTTTCATGTTTTGTTTCATCGTTTTTTCCATATTACACTTTTCTCTCAAAAGAGTTACCTCAGATGTCAGGCTCTGAATTTGAGCCACGTGTGTATTGCAATCTACCTGCAAAGTAGTATTAATAGCAGTAGGTATTTTTTCATCGTCACTATCTTCTTCGAAAAATATGTTCATTAAGGAGGTCACCTCATTATCTAACTCTCTTTTCTGGTTAAAAGAAGAGTCATGACATTTCTTGTTATCCTCTATCAACACCGTCACTTTATTCTTTAACTCAGAATTTTCAAAATCCATAGCCAACAACTTCTTCTCATATTCCCCTTTTTGCTGTAGCAGCTCATTCGTAAGGGCAATCTCCCTACCCTTGTGCTTCGTTATGGTTTTCTTCAACTCATCCACCTCAATAACACTACTGTCTTGAGTAGTTATTTTTCCTTCATCATAAAAAATGGTTGATAATAATTTAGCAAGTCTCACTGCTTTCTCTTGTGAAAAGCCATATTTGCACCTAAGAAAAGCAAAATTCTTGAGATCCTGGGTAATTTGAAGTAAGAAATGTTCAATGGCATATTCCTCACAACTTGAACCCCATTTACCCATTCTATCTCCCTCCCGGAGAAAATGATCCAAAATATCCATTATGTCTAATAATTTTTTTTTTTCACTCTAATAAGTGTTACTTAAAAATATTCACTTTTTTTACCATCTAATCAGAGGTACCAGTTCCTGTCCAAGAACTGTACATTAAAGTCATCATATAATAGTCAAATATTAATAATCAATAATGTAATTTATAACATGAAATGGTGTGAAAGCAACAGCGTGACAGACAATAGCACAATACTGACACGACACGATAATCAAGACAAATGACTACAGTCGTAGAAATCAAATAAAATGAAAATGTGGAACTAAAATAGAATGTCGTAAAAAATTACGATGACATCTACGATCCAATAATGCACAAGACAATTGACAACACAGTGTAAAAACATATGCTTTGTAAAAAACTGAACGACAGGAAGATTAGACGGACAATAATCACATACAAAATACATCATGAAACTAAAGTACAAGTAAAATTAGCTACGAAAACAACAATAAAAAACGTGACGAAACAGCTAAACAGATACTGTTATAAGGGACAACTAGCGATCGGAACTTCGGCAAGGTTTCTAGCCTTGTACCGGAATTATCGCTCAATTGAAACTTACAAGATGAGCCCTACAGAACGTCTGACGAAGAGCCCGAATTGGCTTCGAGATGGATCTCGTTCGACAGATCTACCTCCCTACCTCCCACGAAGAATACAACACATATAACATGTAAAACGAAAAATATAAATGTGGACATAACTACATGAGGCACAACTAAACGTAATAAAGGGTACAACGAAAACACGTTATACTCATCTCGCGTGCAGGTAAAAAATCAATGTGCCTCGTCTCCGTGGATGTACGCTTGAGGATAAAATACTTCGTTCTGAGTATTAGACCACAGCTCGCACGCAATACTGACGAAGAGGTGATTCCAAGGTAGTCAGTCACTGTACAACCTGAATTGGATGTTGATTGATGACCTTGACCCTGTCCGTAAGTTGATTGTGATTCACCAACACAGTAGATTCCAAGATGTTGTCGCCTTGAAAGTTCAAATCTTCCATTCAACCGATACTTGTATAGGGTACGTTTCCTTTGAAATTATTGATTTCCAGACCACACTGGCATACCATTTACTGTTGAGCGCTCTTTTCGGGTAACATGATAGCTAGTAGCAGATGTACCAGTGTACTAGCATCTTGACGCGAATGTAGAATGAAAATTAGATGAAGAGCTATCCAACAGAACTTCAACGAGTGGAAGGCAAATCAGGCCAACATGATCATACTCAACTCGTCGGTAAAGTTATTATAATTTATTACGTGGTACGAAGACGTTTGACAAGACGGTACAATGTTACTTGACAGGTACGATGAACAATTTATACATAGTAGTGACAGTTCCGATAAAACGATACATCTCTGATCATTCATATCTAAAATCCTCTCTCTCACGTAAGTAATAAGAATCCAATAATATTCATACTAGGTTTTAACAGCAAGGGAATGTCCGTTGACCTTGCTTGAGGTCATCCACTTAAGCATGTACTCCCATACCACGAACTCCCGCATTCGTCCAATAAGGGACTGTTTCTATCCAAGACATAGTTCCATATAACGTAGACTCAATGTATATTCAATGGTACATATATGAAGAGGTATCTGAGTTAGTATCTTTAGGTTTTAACTAACCTCTCCACAAAATCCATGCCACGACTTTGGCATTGACAAAATACGGCATATAAAACATGTGAAGCATACGAATCAATTAACGTCGTTCACTCGTAGGTATCATCCCTCTACGGTAATTCAAAAGGGCTAACGACTCCGTCTGTCCATTCTAGGAATGACATGCTATGATGAATTCCCGCTAGATCAAACTAGGAGCAGCCTAATACTTTAATTTAATTCAATAAATATTTGATATGACCTGGGGCGACACTTACTTGATACTTCTACTATAGGTTTCATCATGAATACCAGTAGAATCAATATAACATAATGGCTTCTTCAAACTTGCCAGCAATTTCCAAGAAATATATCTCGGACATCAACAAGGTCCGAACTACCCCGTTCAAAACATGACGTCACAATCCCTAAACTAGGTTACCCGTGCGTCCAAAGCAACTCACACTGCATTGTGCACGTCAGTGCGTGAATCAATCGAACGCACAAATAATATAACTATATAAAACTGGTGCGTACATTTGGCAATAAATTAGGTAATAAATGTACGTAACAGTAAGTTTTTTTTTTTCTCAAAAAATACAGCACCGAAAAAACACATAAGAAAAATACAATGTCATCTGTATATCAACTTCCCAACATAGAAACATAACATAATGTTACAACAATCTGTCCATCTTTTAACAAACAAAAGTATCAAATGTGTCTATCAATTTTACAAAAAAGTTGAATTTAATTTATAAGTTAATTCTGACTAACAATAGCGTTGAGCTTCAGTGTTATTTAACTGTAAATTTATATCTTACTCAGCCTATATATATAGTATCAATAAATCTAAAATTTAATGGTACAATAGGATATGAAAAAGAAGTCCTATAAAAATACCTGCAAAGGTTTTGTTTATCACATTAATTTGTTGCAAAAATGTTGAAAAAATCTTATTATTTAAATTCTAGGTTCTATGCTCTAACAAGATTAATGTTTAACCATATGTTAACAGTTCAAATACACAATTATTTCTAATACATGCAAGATAATTCTACAAAATCATATTACACAACATAACAATACATACACATAATTATCCTAACAATTACAGCTACAACCCGAAAAATATACAGAAAAATGAGCACAGGTTTGACACCGCTCACTGCATGTATCAAAAATTACACACAAATTATTACCAACACATATGTTACACACAATCAAAACAGAATAGTATACAATTGCATAAAAAATTGGACTGGTACATTCGAAACAGTCATATATGTTCCACAAAAAATATATATTTATAGCAATCAAATGATGCATAAAAATGAACATCATAATGTTTCAAAGAAATTACAAATATTTTAATACAACATCATATGATATATTATCCACAGAATACAATAACATGTACTATTCTAAAAAATAAATCAACTGTAAAAAAAAATATATCCCGACAATCTGTCAATAATTCTTGATCCTCCAAAAAGTGACTCGTCAGATGTATAGCGAGACGCTAATAGGTTCTGCTTGATAGATAATCCACATTCTTCACGAATAATGTCAACAAGTGCGCCAACTCATCACAACGTCGCACGCTACGAGACAATACAAATGAAAATTTCCATTAATCATCTGTTAGATTTAATAAGGAAAAACGGAAAATCAACTTTCACGTTTACCTATCCCTTGAGGTGGAGTAGAGTCTTGGCCCTTTTTCACACACCTCAACAAGTCCTCCTTAAACGATGTAAACATCACAGAAGGCTTAGCGATCACTTGACCGTAACGAAAGTTCACCCGTGTTGTAGGCTGAAAAAAATTACTACGTTCACAAGAACGAGATGACCTTTCGACACCACCAGTGTGACAATCAATAGTGTTACTACTTTGCTCGTCAACAACCTTGCTCTCATGTGGAGCACATCTAACCTGGTTACGATTTCTATAATTGCTGTTTAGAACATTGTTATTTGTTCTATTGACACAGTTGTACTGTTTTACATCCCAGTTAGCATAATTACAATTAGCATTTCCTCTTGGATAAAAATATCTACCAGATAGAAATGGCTTTTTATCAAAAAGTTTATTACCAGATTGACAAACCTTCACATAATTATTTCCACTATAATTTCTAACACTCTCAGGATCACGATACTGTGATCTGTCAAATTGTTTCTTGTTTTTAGGCAAAGAAACATTACTATATGAAGAAATCCCTTGGTACATTTTAACCTCAGGGTTATATCTCCTATCAAAAGTATTTTTATCCTTGTTTGTGGCAGTGTGTTTAAGAAATGGGTCACACTGACTTGACTGGGTGTGACCGAAAGATTTAACCATATCTTTATTGTTTTTCACAAAATATGTTTCCTTCCTGGAATAAGGAGTTCTATCTTTTTTCCATGATATCAAGCCATCAGGATTCTCACTTAATACCTTGTTTGTTTTTAATAACTTGAATTGAAATTTATTATTGTTTCTTTTGTTATCTACAGGACTGTCTAACACTGTAGATTTTCCTTTGCTAGCTTGCCGCCAGGATCCAATATCGCAAGAATTATCGGCATTGCGTTGAAAGTTATATTTCCCTCGGAAAGATTTCTGTCCACCATTCTTAACTGTAGAGTCCGCAAAAAGTGTATAGGACTGACTTTTTGCTTTATGTCTTTCACTGTCAACACTGACAGAAAACCACCTTTTTTTCTTTAAGAGAATGTCAAGTAGACCGTCCATTCTTCTCCTTGCATCTGCAATTTCCTTATCTCTAAGTGAAATCTCTGCACTTAATTTCTTGTTTAAGCTCTCAGCTCTTAAAACTTTACAGCTTCCATCTGCTAGCATATTTTCAAACTTAGTGACTTTCTCTTTCTCAACCATCAACTCTACTAATGTCTCTTTCTCATACTGTTCTTTATTTGATCTCAAATGAGTCAATTCTAGTTGTAGAGACTGAATCTTAATATCATCATTGTCATTATACATAATCTCATCATTCTTCTTAAGGGATACAATATTCATGTCCTTAATTTGATCACTGAGAATCTCATTATCATGCCTCACCTCATGAAGCATTTTTATATAAGTTTGCCCATGTTCATTGTTCTCCATTTTCAATTTGTCATATATTTCTTTCCTTTCTTGAAGTTCCTGAGTTAGATTTCTAACTTCACTATTGTTATCCTTAATCTGAGTTTCTAACTCTTTGATTTTACACAATGCTACACTCAATGCTGTTTGAGTACTAGCAAGTTCTGAGTTTGATTTGCCTAAATCATCTGTAAGTTTAGATATTTTTTCATGTAACTTACTTACTTCAGCAGTACATTCTATGACACTTTCCCTTTGCTCTAGGGTACTCTGTTTTATATCCAATTGCTTCTTCTCTTCTAGCATCCTTTTCTTATACCTCTCATCACTTTCATGAATTAGCTTTTCACATATCAATCTATTTATTTCAGACTCAGTCAGCTCACGGTCTCCAAATCCCAATAGTTCCCGGTATTTTTTTTCCTCAGGATCTGTATCATAGTCCATAGTGACTTACTTACTTAGACAACAATATATGTATTAATTAAACTTTCACCTCACCAAGCCAATTATCTTTTTAAGAAATTGCAATTATTTCTTAATTACTGTACACCAACTTCTGTTATAGTACCTATATATAGCATACATTATCTATGCATCAACATATTTTACATCAATCGATATAATTATCGAAACACAATGACAATTATCAACAGAATAAGTGATGGATAGTATAGGCAGACTTGCTGAATTGCAGAAAAGTGGCACAATCTACACAGAACAAAATAACTTATCTTAATATTCTTCCGTCCCTTCCGCCAACACTCCAGATATCACAAAGTTCTGCAGATAAAACCGTTCCAGCGCAGAAAGGTACACAAACTAGATTTTCTTCTCTTCAGGTTCTTGCAAAAGTGTAGAATGCGCTCAACACAGCATCAGCACGTACAGCATACAGGAAACGCAGCACAGCAACCTCCGTGACTTTTGACTTGAGATAATCTGCAAACGACTCCTCAAAAACACTTCACATTTAGTTAAACTTGACTGTCTACCAACAACCTGTCAACTTCCCATTGTAATGTTCTACCGTGTTGGACACAGTAAACCAATTAGGTCGAGGACTATGAAGCAATGCTAGGATACATAAGCCACGCCTATACAGGGCTCTCCTATCACGCAAACTCCGTGGGTTTATTCCGTTAAATAAACTGGCCCACCACTGTAAAGAACTGTTTTATTTAGGGATGTTGAAGATTACCAAACTGTAACCGTAAGAAATCCACCAAATATTACCCGTAGAAAATACTGGATCACCACTGTAACCGTAAAGAGTTACTGATGGGTTATTAAATATTATTATTATCTGATGACTGGTCTTGGAGATTGAATAAATGGTGATGGGTGTTTCTTTAATGGTTACACTGTTCATACGCCCACACAGAGCAGAACATACTTCTTATATCACGCGAATGTCAAAATATCAAATTCTGTACTACTAACATACCACTGCTACACACGAGATACTGTTAGTGAATTCAATCTGTTTGTTGACCTAGATTTCCGCCACCCAGGCTATTTATGGTCATGCGTTACTACCATCACGCCTACTGTTCTCCTACCGTGTTAAATGTTGTAGTGAGTGTGCGTGGTTACATTCACACGCCACAGATACGCACGTACAAGTCGTGGAACTGCCGGTGACATATAACATAATTTATTGTCACAATACGTTCATGAAATACACAGTCAAACATAACTCACAACAAGAAAGTACTATAGTCACATCTCCACTTCTCATAATCATTAGCGCTCTACAACATCAACACTAGATCCTCTCAGCAACGGTCATCCTCGCCGTGCTGACAATAATAAATGGCCTCAAACGATGCTTCTAACATCAGCATTATAATAAATAGACAATGGATCCTTTTCCCAGCAAACGGTTGTCCAATAAATAATGGCCTCCTTAAATATGCTTCATCAAAGACGCTCTCAACCTTGGCGCTTTAATATAACTGTGGATCCTCTCAGCAACGGTCATCCTCGCCGTGCTGACAATAATAAATGGCCTCAAACGATGCTTCTAACATCAGCATTATAATAAATAGACAATGGATCCTTTTCCCAGCAACGGTTATCCTCGCCGTGCTGACAATAATAAATGGCCTCAAACGATGCTTCTAACATCAATAGTGAATACTCGCGGCAATTTCTCGCAAGACTGCACTCCCTGGCAGTCTGCAGTAATCTCGCCTTCACTCATCTTGACATTTATATAGTCAAACATAAGTCCTGGATCCTTACCTCTTCAAAAATACTCACAAACACAATTCTCCAATAAACTCAGGAATTATAGGCCTACACAAAAAATGGCCTCTATAACTTTTGCACTGCGCAGGCATACTCGAAACACACACTGTAGGACCGACCTCTCCCGTCGGTACCCAAAAACAGAATGCTATTAGTTCACACATTAGACCCGCCAAAAAAGACACGAGACTCGGTTGTTTAAAAAACACAACTCAGTCTCGATAATTGCATGGGCTAGATACACGAGATTACTCACAGCTCAAGACAGTTCAGAGAAAAAAACATCTCCGCGATTTGAACTGACCAGTGTTCGCCACTTGGAAACTTCTGGATCACACGAGGGAATTCCCCTAATACATTTTTAACTTAACATCAGCTTAATCAAGCAACGTAACCCGCAATCGAATCTATTCGCTTAACATTTTCAAGATCACCTCCCTTTGATAATATTTACTCTGTATCAAAAGGCACTAAAAGTATTTCTTTAAGGACGTCAGTACAATTTATTCGCTTGGTCGAAACCATAGTGGTTCCTAGAGTATTATATTTCCGTGTTCAGTGGTCAACTGAAGACCGCCACGATAAATCTTTTTACGTGTCTAAGCAAGAGACGATAAATAATTAACTCTGGACGTGGGAACGAAAACGTTTTAACTTCATGCGAAAAAATGCTGAGTTTTAAAATCACTTGCTGATAACCGTTCGAAGACAACGTACGCTTATAGAAGAGAAGCCTCAAGCTGCCCCATATCTACAGTATATGTGCCTTGAGTGTGTAAACGCTACTAAAATTCTATTTCTTAAGCTGTGGATAAGTCCTGAGCGGTAAGCAAACTCTCAGTATTTGCTTAATTAGCTAACTCTAATATCAAGGGATTAGTTAATTGATGTAAAGTGTGAAATACTTAATATTGTGGTTTTATTTCTTTATATTAGATTAATAGCTATTTTGCATTTATGTATTACGAATGTTATCATTGTTGCATTATAATGATGTAAGTACTGGCTGATATCTGAAAGTACTACAGGCTAATTATATTAAGAATGTGATGAAGAAAGCTGTTGTGAACGAGAGATGAACCATATTGTTCAATGGACGAGTGAATGAAATATCATTCCTCTAATGCAGTCACGCATGGACGCACACGGCCAGGCGTCTGCTTGTAACAAAGGTTAACATGACTGACCCGACCAGTGTGAGACTACTGCTAGACAGGAAATTCTAAACAAATGGACAGTCCCCTTTTTAAGGAAAAGACTGGCGTTACGGTTCAGGTAAATATATTATTAGGCACCATTTTGAGACGAAATGTCCAGAGTGGCTGTAAGTAATATATCTGTATAAAACAGAAGATTGATTACCTGTATTATCTTCCACAGCGCAGTTGCAGAATCCTAGCCAGTTACTGGATTTTGATTGCTGTAAACTGTTGCGAGCCTAGTTGCTCTATGCTACAGAAAGAACTAGTGCTTACATCTCAAACCCTCTAGCGGTGATCACAAGTCAGCAACCCTGAGCAGTCTACAGTTTATAAGCATTCAACATTTCGTCAGCACCCGAACATCATAACTCAACTTCACAACCAGGTTAACAAAAAGCCTAGTCATCTCTTGGACTGTAGCCCCACTGAATCAAATTATCCAGTTGGTAATTCCTACCTACTGGGACGCCCCGGAGAAGTCCAAGCAGATAAGTCTACTTAAAACCCAGGCCAAAGTCAGAATTCACGTTTCCAAGAAATAGCCATAGGAATAAACTTTCGTCAGTCGGGAAAATAGCCTCTTATTCTTATCTGAACCAAAGACACTGACAGTATTCTAAATCCTTGAATAAGTAATATCACAACTGTCTTTTTTTAATTTCCTAGTATTTCTTTTTTCAAAGTACATGACAACATTGATTTTATTTTCCACTGTAATTAAAGTAATTATGCACATTCTGTAACTCACCATCATTCTGAGTTTGACTTAGTAGATTGTATGTTCTGTTCAGAAAAACATACTCAACCCTCCTTGTATTACTTGTTACTACTAGTCCTTCTTTAAAAAGATTTGAGTAAGAAAGAGTTAGTCGTCGCCAGAAAAATACAAGAGTTGGTAGTCTAAAAGGTGAGAGAATCACTGACACCAACCTGTGTCCTTCTGTTAACTCTTTCCCTCAACACTAGCTCACCTTTGTGAAAACTAGTGTCTAAAGGTCTATGTGCTTTCTACACATCTTCCTTACTTACATACATCTCTAAAATTAATTTCTCCGACAATTGGAGTGCACGATCTCTCTATGCGACAACGAGCTGAAATTAATAAGTGCTTAAATCCTTCACAAATGCGTCGGCAGAATTACAGAGTTAACGTACTCAGCCGAAGCAGTATTGTTCTCGCTTATTCTGAATATCTCGTGAAGACTCCCATTGTAATAGAAGTGCCATCACCCTTCTATCTACATCTCTGCCAAGAGTAATCTTGTGTAAAGATAGACTCCATTCAAGCCATATTATATACTCTTGAGTTTTGGCTACTGTTGGACCACTACTGCAAAGAAGGGGAGACAATACCGTCACAGATGGTGCACTCTAATATACTTTTTGCAGTCCATCTCTTGATGTTATGTTCCTATTTATCTTCCTCTTGCATACATGCCTTCACTTCTGCCGTTTATCATGGTCTTCAGTAAGGTGTTTTGTCTTTTTATATAGCTAAAATACTTTATCTGACTAATTTTGACCTCCTTCATTAACTCTCTTGTCATTTATAGGTTTTCTTGGACATCTTTATAAGCTTTCTTCTCTTTGCACGAGACGGGATTCATTCTTAAATATATCCACATCTCAAAGGCCTGAATTCTTTCTTCCAATTGCGTATTCATTATCCATGTTTCTCCACCGTACAGTAATGATGAATATATAAATAACACTTTATGATTCTCATTTTGATTCCTCAATATATGTACTATTACAAATCAACGTCTATTCCTACCTATTTTATCACTGGCATTTGTCTGCTTCTTATCCTGTGTCAGTTTTATATTGTTGATTGTGTCATACCATTTTTGCTGTTCAGTTCCTTACAAGCACCCATTTATGGGCCGATAATTTCTATGTTGTTGAGCATAGAACCGGCTACCCTGACCTGTAGAAATTTAAGCCATAAAATCTTCATTTCAACAAAAATGGATGTCAACTAAGGAGTGGACCAAGAGATGACAATGACTACAATATATCTTGTTGTAGTTTTGTGGCCACAGTTTTGAATACATTGGACAGAGTTGAGAATATTACTTGTGTTGGCTATTATTTGAATGTGTACAACTCCATCCCTCGCTCTCTTGTTTAGTATTTCGAGGACTAAGACATATGTGTGTTTAATATAAAATACTCTGTGTCAATAGTGTATGTGTTTCTAATCACAAGATCAAAGAAATGACAGCGGTCTCCACCACAGGGTCGACGTCGGGTCAAACGAAAAAATACAGAGGGAATTAATCTAAACGTATTAAACATTTTTTAAATGATTCAAATCTCTTTGATGAAAACTAGTGAGAAATGCCGTGGGGACATTATAACGTTTCTTGATCGTCACTTGTTTTGTTGTTTTCTCTCCATGTTTCACAGCCATATAATAGACTTGTAATTGTCAAAGAACAGTGCTAGAAACATCTTGTATGTTAGTAATGACATTAAGCGGAAGATTTCACAGCATCATCAGTGATACCAGGGCCTGATTATCCATTAGGCTAAGTACGCTGAAGCCAAGGGCCCCGGAGCTGTTGGGGCCATTGCGTAAGATAAACAAATTAAAGAATGCATAGATTTATGTAAAAAAAAAATGTTTACACTTTGCAATGGCATTCATAACGTTCCAAACATACCAGTCTATTAATAATACTAGTCTGTTATGCACTATGTATTACCCTGCTTAGGGGTTTGAAAAAAAAATTAAAATTATTGACTAATTGGTCAAGGGGGGAGGGCCCAAACAATAAAAAAGCCTAGAGGCCCTTCTTAACTTTATCCGGCCCTGATCAGTAGATGTAGTCGGGACCAAGGTTATCGTTAAATGCGACTAAAAAGTTTTGCGCATGTAGCTAGCAACCTCATATGTTAAAACAAATTGCTACAGATACTAGTGTTACAATGAACCAATCGTGTAATGTGGAAGCGAGTCGGAGACAATCAGTAAACAAACAAGAAAACCTACCCAGGCCCCAGAGATGTGATGCTGCAGAAGAATGGTAAGAAAACATCTGACATCTTAAAAGAGTAATGTGGATGTTTTAAAATAGGCCTTTGTGTTATGGAAGCTTATTACTCATTATTATACAAGCAATCCACTTTGTTTAAACAAGCTATAGTAAGGTCAATTTGAATACACTGTGACAACAGGTGAGACTGAAGGAAAAGCAGCCAGAGGACGACAAAGAGAGAGCATGATGGACAGTTTGACATTTAGGTATTGGAGAAAATCAACTGATAAACAGCACAGAGTACAAGAAGTTGTGCAGAGACATGATCAACTTTACAATCTGGAATGGCATATAAGGACGCTGAAAACAGAAACTACAGCAACACGAGCACATAGCACATACGTTAGCACTGGCGTTCTTCAAGTTAACCAATGACAGTATTGGCCTCGAACCTCTTAATGATTGAGACCTGGTTTTACAGTGAAGCAGTAAGCGAGTTGAAGCACAAGCTGTTAAGTAAGTAATGTTAACGACCTTTGGTTGGGAGCCGCGCTGGTGTAATGGTTACCACATTGCGCTGGCGATCAGGTGTTTAAGGTTCAAGCCCGGGCGTGGGCATTTGAAAGAGTGTCATCGACCGGGATTTTGACTGAATGACCTGAACGGCTCCTGAGATAAACCCTCTGTGGATGGGAAGGAGCGAAGCTCCTGACCGGGTTGGAAGGAAAGTCAACAGGCTCTCCAGCCTCACAATGACATGTCATTGGGCCGAAGGGCTGAAAGCCCAAGTGCCGCTGGTTAAGGAAAAAAAAAACACCTTTGGTTATAACGTTAGAAAATGTGTAGTTATTAAATTAGTACTTTTAATACCGTTTGTTATAACCGCAAAAGATTTGTAGTTGTAATTTATTAGTGTTAATACCATTAGTTATACCAGCAGATTTGTAGTTGCTAAATTAGTAGTGTTAATGCGATTTGTTATACCAATAGAAGGTATGTAATTGTTAAATTAGTAGTGGTAATACAATTACTTATACAATACCATTACTTACACCCGTAGAAGATTTTTAGTTGTTAAATTAGTAGTTTTAATACTGTTTTTTATACCAGTAGAAGAGTTGTAGTTATTAATATCATTGGTTATGCCAGTAGAAGATGTGTAGTTGTTAAATTAGTAGTGTTTGTACCATTGCTTATACCAATAGAATATTTGTTCCTGCATAGGTAGTACTGATAATCAATCAATCAATCAATACCCTCTATCTCCCCAAGGAGCATTTGCCTTCATCAAACACATGCCAAGTCCTCCTGTCACGTGCCATCAACGCAAGTTCTTTCCATGTTTTCATCATTATTTTCACTTCTGTATCTCGTTCTCTTCTCCGTGTGTTTTTTGGTCTGCCTCTGCCTCTCTTTCCCTGGGAAATCCAGAACAAATACTGCCTTGTAGTGCTATCAACAGGTTTCCTTAATGTGGGTCATATCCATCGCCAGCGTCTTCTTCTCGTCTCTTGTTCCATTGGTATGCGTCTGGTTTCTGTCGTCAGTTCCACATGTGTAATTTTGTCATACCATTTCAATCCTTCTATTCCACGCAAGCAGTATTGATAATACTATTAGTTAAAATACTGTAGAAATATGAGTAGTTTTTAAATTTAAATACAAACCCTGCACCCTAAGTATGTATCCTGTATTGCAGTTGTTCTCAGCGTGGGCCATATAGCCCCCACTGGGGGCCTTGCCATATTTCTAGGAGGCCTCAGTAAGATGGTAAATCACCTTTTTCCAGCTAACAGCAACTATGAGAAGGGCCACAGAGGTAAATGAGACTCAGGGGGGAAAGGGGGGGGGGGGGCGGCATGAATAAAAAGAGATTGAGAACCCCTGTTGTATTGTATATTTATATACTATAGTGCAAGTATATATTCTGCACTTTGTACATCGTTACATGGATCCGTAGTTTATCGCTCAGGCGCAGCAACGATTTTCTCATTCTCTCCAGACAGCTACTTCTTTACGAAGTTGGACGTCGGAGATAACTAAAGCCTGCAGTCATCATCAAATAATGAAATCCCAAAGAGGGCAGACGCTCTCGACAAAGTTTATCCGCGTCCTCACATCCTGGCTCAACCATGCAAGAACGCTGCTAAGATAGTTCAGCGTGGGCCACAGGCTATCAAGTCCCGGGCCTGCACCAGGTTTAGCTCAAGAATGTTTTTATATGCGACCATCTTCCGCTCCAGGGCACGCGGTTAATGATGAGGTTTTGAAAAAAGTGTGAAATTCGTTCGTCAGCCTGGAAAAAAGCTATTTGGAGAGAGAATAGCCAGAGGTGTCCGTCTAATGATGGGGACAACAACATGGTTGCTGCAGTAGTTCGTGTTTGCTGTATTTGAAAGCTGCTTACGAGTATGTAGAATATCATCATCATCAGGTGCCATCTTGGCATCGAAGATCGGCTGCATAGGATCTCCAACGTCTTCTGTCTTGATGGTGCACTCTGATAGACTCTTTCCTGTCCATCTCTTGATGTTATCTTCCCACTTATAGCATTGTCTTCCTCAGCACGTTTGCCTTCAACTCTTCCTTCTATTATGGTCTTCAGTAAGTTGTTATGTCTTTTTACATGGCTAAATTTAGCTGTCTAATTTTGATCTTCTTCATTAATTATCCTTTTCATTCTTAGGTTTTCTAGGACTTCTTCATTTTTTTTTTCTATTCCATGAGATGTGCCACATTCTTCTATATTTGCACATCTCAGGGCCTCAATTCTTTCTTCTAATTGCTTGTTCATTGTCGATTTTTCGATACCATACAGTAATGAAGAATATATATATATATATATATAGCATTTGATGACTCTCAGTTTGAGTTTGTGAGTTAGTTGTTTAGATGTTATAATCTGTCTCATGTTGTTGAATGTAGCTTTGGTCATTCCAATTCTCTTCTTGATGTCTGTTTTGCATCTGCGATCTTCTGTTATTATATGACAATGATATGATAAACTCTTGTTTTGTTCCACGATTGTCCCATTTATTCTTATCTTTAATGTTGGCTTACCGCCTGCTTTGCTAATTACACTAGTCATCAAATCTTCAAAAGTTATTTGTACCAGAAATTAAATATACCATTTCTTATTGATTTTGACATGCTGATTTCAAATATCATAATAAAATTCACCAATTGGCTCTGGTTTTAAAAAGATGAATTTACATTACAGTAATACAAATAATGTTTGCTTGTTTAATTCTCTGGGCTGAACAGCTAGTCTTTCTACTTTAGCATTATAAAAATTGTGGTTACACACTCAATTAATTGATATTTCAACATAAAATGATAGAAAAAATAAAAACATTATTTAAATTTCACATATCATGTTTTAAAAAGGCACATTTGAACCAATTCCGTCATTATTCAGTCGCTGTTCGAGCTCTCTTTGCTTGCTTCTTGTAGTCAATCGATGAGGTGTCTTTTGTCACAGTCCAACAGCAATCAGCAAGCATTGAAGGGCTCCAATTGCCTTGATATCTTGTCTCCATAGCAGCAATGTCCTGGTGAAATCGTTCACCATGCTCATCACTGACCGCTCCACAGTTTGACGTAAAGAAATCCAGATGAGAATCCAGAAAATGAATTTTCAAAGACATGTTGCAGCCAAGACTCTCATACTTCAGAAGGAGATTTTCTACAATTTCATTGTAATTATCAGATCTGTTGTTTCTAAGAAAATTGTCCACCACTGACTTAAATGCTAGCCATGATGCTTTTTCCTTGCCATGCAACACGCAAAGAAACTCGTCATCACGAAGAAGTTTTCGAATTTGTGGACCAACAAATACTCCCTTTCTTATTTTAGCTTCACTCAGTCTTGGAAATTTTCTGATGAGGTATTTGAAAGCCTCATCTGTTTTCTCCATTGCCTTGACAAAGTTTTTCATGAGATCCAGCTTAATGTGCAAGGGTGGCAACAACATCTTGCTGGTGTCGACAAGTGCTGGGTTCTCAACGTTCTTACTGCCAGGCTGCAATGACTGCCTGATTGGCCAATGTCTTCTGATGTAATGGTCACTTCGTGCACGGCTATCCCACTCACAGAGAAAGCAACAGTACTTGGTGTATCCACCTTGTAGTCCAAGCAAAAGAGCGACCACTTTTAAGTCACCGCAAAGTGACCAGTGATGATGATCGTAGTTTATACACTTCAAAAGCTGCTTAATGTTTTCATAAGTTTCTTTCATATGAACTGCGTGACCAACTGGAATTGACGGTAACACATTACCATTATTCAACAAAACAGCTTTAAGACTCGTCTTGGATGAATCAATGAAAAGCCTCCACTCTTCCGGTATGTAATTGATTTTGAGGGCTGCCATTAAACCAGAAATGTTGTGGCACGCAGAAAGGTCACCCTCTTTGAAAAAGAATATAACAAGCGGCTTCTGGCGGTTCCTATACACAGAAATTGTAACATCTTCTGCCAGGAGATTCCACTGTTGTAATCTGGAACCCAAAAGCTCCGCTTTGTTCTTCGGTAAATTCAGATCTCTTACAAGATCATTCAGTTCATCTTGGGTTATTAAGTGTGGTTTAGTGGATGTAGTTTGCTCAAAATCTGGGTCGCTTGAGGTTGATGGTTCAGGACCACCAATGTCCTCTTCTTCATCAGTGGAAGCAGCTGAAAATGATTCTGGCACTTTGGGAACTGGTAGGTCATCGCCATGTTGTACCGGACGTATTGCAGAGGGGATGTTTGGATATTCCAGAGTCCATTTTTTCTTCTTTGATATGCCTTTCCCAATTGGAGGGACCATGCAAAAGTAACAGTTGTTGAGATGATCAGTGGGCTCTCTCCAAATCATTGGGACTGCAAAAGGCATAGCTTGCCTTTTGCCAGTCAACCACAGTTTAAGATGTGCTGCACATGTATTGCAGCATATGTGTGGCGCCCAGCTCTTATCTTGATCTCCTATTCTGCAGCCAAAATACAAACTGTACGCCTTCTTAATCACTTTAGTTATATTTCGTTTTTGTGATACAAATGTCACCTCACCACATATATAACAGAAATTATTAGCACTGTTCACACATGTCCTAGGCATTTCTAACTACGATACTTTTGATAAGGACAAATGCACTAACTAATGGCAAAATTTTATCAGAGATAAGATATTTATACACAAAGGTGATGTAATCATAGGTAGGATTGCATCATAAACTTCTAGTTACATTTTTATTGGTCATTAGAAAAAATTATGCAATCGCCCACAACAGTTGCGTCATATATATAAATTGTCCGTAATTAAATAAACTAGCAGCATATATCTTGAAAACTAGAGCCAATCAACATTTTTTAATGTCATTTTCGTTTTCAGCACACCAAAATTAGTTAAGATCAGCTGTTTTCATTTCTGGTACATTTTGGTTGTTGACTAGTGTTATCATAGTTTTCGTTTTCTCAATGTTAATGTCTAATCTATATTCATGACTTATGATGGTTACTTGCTTCACAAGCTTTTGCAACTCCTGTTCACTTTCAGCTAACAAAACTGTATCGTATAGAATATACTGTATTTTTTTGTTTATGTTTAGATGTACTGGAAAGTTTGTTCTTCTTAGAATATATCAGGCAGTTTTTTTCTGGTTTGCGAGATAAATAAAGGTTCATCTTGGTGTCTAGCGTATTGAATACAGCATCTTTGCTGTGTGCAGTATCTATATATATAAATATATATATATGTGTGTGTGTGTGTGTGTGTGTGTGTGTGTGTGTGTGTGTGTGTGTGTGTGTGTGTGTGTGTTTTAATAAATGGATACACATATCATATACAACGCCTGATGGGTTATAATTATGATGAATGAAATCTTTAACTGGATATAATATATTCAATTGCTCCCATTTTCCCACTGGCATGTAGGAAAATAATGTATTCCATTAAATAAAAAAAATTTAAAATTCTAATTGTGCATGTTTCTGTATATATGATAATTATTGTTAACATTTCAGACATTTGTAATACTGTAAAACACCAGTCTTTACAACCTCAAAATTTTGAAATATACGTAACGTGATGTATTTTTATTAACTGTTTAAGACATTTTCTTAAAATCACAGATACATATTCTGAAGTTAGTAGTGAGCCACCTTTCAAAACATGGCGGGAAGTAATTATTAGGGATGTCGGAGTGGCTAAAGCAGGGGTCGGCATACCTGCTCTTTGAGCCATCTCTAGTGGCTCTCCACTACTGAACTCTTAGTGCATGAGGGATACTGTGTAATTTTGTTTTCATGCGGCTCTTCAATTTGTTAAAATGGAGACAAAATTAAATATTTGGCTCTTTATCACGAAAAGGTTCCCGACCCCTGGGCTAAGGTGTAAGGCGTACTGCTTTAATTCTAAAGGTACCGAGTTCGGTCCCCAATACAGGGAATATATTTAATGGAAATTGTTCCAGAACCAATGAGTGCTTCATACTCCTCCTGATTTCATGAGTAGTGAGATCGCATGCATAGCAATCTCGGATAAGGGCAAAAAAGGTCCCGTGATCAAATTGCGCACGTTAAAAATAACCTGACAGTTGGAAATCGTAAAGAGTAGGTCAAACGGTCGCTGCACTGGCAAAATTTACAAAATTAGAAAGACCTACCCACCACAAAAATATTTATAAAATGTATGGTTCCTGTATACACACAGTGGGATCCTCGCCGGTGCTACGGAGTTCGTGCACTGTGCTGAGATCCTCCTTGTGTGATCTAAGCGGAAGATCAGAGCACTGATAGAGTTATCCGTGTGCAATGAAGATACTTATAACCAAACCAAACCAAACATTGTTTCAGTTATTTCATAAAGTCGGCTTCACCAATGCCTGTCAAAACGTGAGAGTTTAAACTCGACCAAAAATGGGAGCTGCAAACAGAGTTTCAGCTCTCCACATTGAGTAGAACAAAGAAATGTTGAGCCTCAAACATTTAAAACGTAAGTTATTTACACAACGATTTTGATCTTCAAATACAGAGTAGTTAAAAAAAAAGAAATGTAACGACTTTTTACGGATGACACGAGACAGAGAAGCTGAGCGTGAATTTGATGAAACCAAATAATCCACAGACCAAATAATCCACAGAGAGCTTAGATAGCTAGGGGTAAAAATTAAACAGATAAGTAAAAATACATTAAACACCATAACACAAACGATAAATAGACACAACTGTTAATCCGGCTTAAAACGTAATCATGTTTAATACAAAAGATTTTTAAAAAAGAATTAAAAACACAATGTAATTTCAATCTAGCAAATACATCTGCTAAATAACAAAATAATTATTGTCATCTCAACAAAAGAATTAATATTTTTAGTACATCATCTATTTTTAAGAGACTCTGCAAGCATGACACATAAATTAACTTCACAAGTCTAATGTCTGCCGTAACATGAACTATTTGTTGTAATTTTTATCCTTTAGGATCGTTATTTGTTCTACAATGTTGGTCCTTGTGCCCCTGTCGAAGGCCCTGCAGTCAAGACGTAGGTAGCTTCTTTGTTCTTTCTCTTACTAATACAAACATAACATATTTTTGTTCAACCCATCTTTAAAACGACGACAACATAGGCCAAAGACAAGGATAACATCAAACCAGATACAGTGATGTCTTCTTCTTCTTCTTTCTACACTCTCAAACTACTTAGATATGTTTAAAGAAAGCAGAGGTACGATTGAGACCATTTGTATCTCTATAGTGGTTTTCCAGGAATAGCAATGGTGCCGGCCAATTGTACTTTCTCTGTTCTGCATATGTCAGTCAGAGGAGGTTCAGTAGTAATTTTATCAGTGCCACAGTTACACTCATTGGTAGTTCCTATCTTTAGCTTGTTGAATGAATGGTTTCTCAGTCTGTTGTGGCCCGTGCTGTGTCTGATATCAGTGCCACAGTTACACTCATTGGTAGTTCCTATCTTTAGTTTGTTGAATGAATGGTTTCTCAGTCTGTTGTGGCCCGTGCTGTGTCTGAAGAATACCACTTATTCTCTTCTGCTGAGCTGGTTATAAGCAAGTTTTTTTTTTATATTTTGTAACCTGGATGCTCTGCATCCCTTTTGTTCCTGTGTCTGCTTCTGATAAAACTCTTTTCCTCTTGGAAAGTTATGCTTGTATCAGGCTGAGGTAGCTTTCCACCTTCCAGTACCAATTTGTCAGCATCTTCATTGTCAGGGATATTGCAACGGGATCCATTGTATTACAACTCTTTTGAATATCTGATATTTTGCTCTTAGTTCCAGGTCTGCATTATGCAATGAAGTAAAAGTCATTGGAAATGAATGACTTCTTTCCTCTTTTACTATGGTGTGTAGAGGTTAGCCAGGGTGAGGGCCCTGCTATCCTATTGGCTGTCTTCAACTACAAAGACACAAACTACCAGAGAACAAAAAAGAGGAGGTATAATATACCCTCTAGATACTCGTCAAGGCCCAACAATTCATAGTTGCAAGAAGATAAGCTAAATGAAGACTAAGTTAAAAACCCCAAAAATGGTGCTTCATCAAGTGGTTAACTGGTGTGTAATCTGGCATCCAAGTTCTAACGTTTAGGCGTGCTGTCGTTTCCTCACACCCACACACAGATCTGGGGGCTGGCGACGTCATAATGTAAAACAGACTGCTACAGAAACCATCACTACAAGACCATATAACTGTTAGAGCAAGCTTCCAGCAAGGGGATCAGCTACAGTTGTGGCTCTATGCTCTAGAGAGATCTTACCAGAAAATGATGAATTATATTTATGTATATGTGTGACCAATGACATCTATGTGTGTGTGTGTGTGTGACCAATGACATCTATGTGTGTGTGTGTGTGACCAATGACATCTATGTGTGTGTGAGACCAATGACATCTATGTGTGTGTGTGACCAATGACATCTATGTGTGTGTGTGTGACCAATGACATCTATGTGTGTGACCAATGACATCTATGTGTGTGTGTGTGAGACCAATGACATCTATGTGTGTGTGTGAGTGAGTGTGTGTGTGACCAATGACATCTATGTGTGTGTGACCAATGACATCTATGTGTGTGTGACCAATGACATCTATGTGTGTGTGACCAATGACATCTATGTGTGACCAATGACATCTGTATGTGTGACCAATGACATATGTGTGTGTGACCAATGACATCTATGTGTGTGTGTGACTAATGACATTTGTGTGTGTATGTGTGACCAATGCCATCTATGTGTGTGTGTGTGTGTGACCAATGACATCTATGTGTGTGTGTGACCTATGACATCTATGTGTATGTGTGACCAATGACATCTGTGTGACCAATGACATCTATGTGTGTGTGTGTGTGTGTGTGACCAATGACAAACTGCCACAACGTTTTGTGTTCTTCTAACTTCTTAATAAATTTCATTCAAAAATCTAATGACATTCAAAGTCAAATATATACACATCGCCTGAACAAGACAGAAAATATAATATTTCAATAAATTAAATTCCTGATATTTTTAAGTGGTGCTATTCTTTACTCCCGTTTCAGACCTCGACTGAAACATAAACATGCTTCATGTAATTGATGGTGGATATGGTCTGCATAAAGGCGTTGCCATGGTAGACCCCGTTATGATAACAATGTAGTATAAATATATATTTTTTTTTGGCGTGAAAGCAGTAGTTGTTTATACATGAATGTATCAGCAACACAAATTGCTACACCATTATTTTTTTTAAATTGCTAATTAAATTTGTTTCAGAGCTCTAATATATACAAAATGCCTGAACTTGACAAAAAGACGAAAATTTGTTGCTGAGTACATTTATTTCCCCCGAAAGACTTGATTTTCATTTTGTCTCAACATGTGACAAAATTTCTGATCAAAATTCGAACACAACTGATATTTGTTGTTGTATGTTGCGTTTCTATTGAGTTGCAGAAGTACAACATGTGTACGCAACATCTTGCAATGCAATGGCATAGATGCTATTACGTTATAAAATACAAAAACTGTAAATAATTGTAATAAACTATTGAATAATATATATATATATATATATATATATATATATAAAACACACACAGTTACATACATTCATATACCAACAGTAATATTGTGACAACACCTTGCAGAAGACCATAACAGAAGGGAGAATTGAAGGCAAACGTGCAAGGGGAAGACAGCGCTATAAGTGGGAAGATAACATCAAGAGATGGACAGGAAAGAGTCTATCAGAGTGCACCACCAAGACAAGAGACAGAAGACGTTGGAGATCCATTACAGCCAACCTTCGTTGTGGAGATGGCAATTGATGATGATGAATATTGTGACACCGTGTGACCCAAGAACATTAAAGCTTTGAAATAATGCAAAATAAATATGACACACATCTGCAGTGCACATAATTACACAGTAAAAGTAACAAGAAGGTTCGGAAATAGTAATAATACAAAACGGGGGAAAGATCATACATCTTTGTTCTCATACTCTGTTTCGTTAGCTCCATGCTGGTTTACTGCCCGTCTCTGTTGATACTTTGGTAATGGTAGATGCTTCAATGTAATAACTATGGTAAGACGTCGTATGCAAATATATCAGAGACAGCATTAAATGCAGGCTAGACAGACATATATTTCTAATTTGTAATTAATTATACTAGTTATTACAAATCTAATTTGTTTCCACAAATTATTATAAATTTGTCACCTCCTGCGGCGTGACTGGTACCAAACTGTATCCGCTACTGCCTTCCGTTGGACCTGACAACTACATGGAGAGGGGGAACAGGATGCATGGGCAACAGTGTGATCTCCGTATAACTGTGCCCACGCCCGCACCTTGGAGAAGATGGACGCATCCGCAAAGATATTTTCTACTACTGGCAGAAGGCAAAAAAAAAAATAATATAAAAACAGCCTTGCAACCGCAGCTGAGGTTCAAAGATGTGTGCAAGAAAGACATGAAGGCATTGAACACAAATCCAGCAACCTGGGAGGATGAAGCTGCCGATCGCACCAAATGGCGATGCTCTCTACGGCCCCAGTTCACATTGGGCGAAAAGAAGCTCTCAGAACAAACAGAAGAGAAAAGTACACGCTGAAAGAAACGCCAGACAAAAAAACAAAAACACACAAAAAAAAACTAGCTCATGGCTATAACCTCAGTGGCGTATTCCCATAATCAGACATGATTGAAGGGGCATCTATTACAAATCACAAACATTTAATTATGAATACAAAAGCTCGCAATAATTCTCACACAAATAAATGAAGACGTGCACAGGAAAGGCAGAAGTATAAATACTAAAGACGTAACAGCAGAACAGGTCACCATTTTTACATCTTCCTGGAATAAAAATGTTTTCAATGAGTTCTAGTAGGCCTTTCTGCACAATTCTTGTCAAGAAGACTTAGTAGACCCATTTACACGTGACTTGTTAAAAATTCCTTGCAGGCCTATTTACACAATATTTGTGAAAAAGTACCAGTAGGCCTATTTACACGACACTTATTGAAAATTCCTTGCAGGCCTATTTACACAATTCTTGTCAAAAAGAACCAGTAGATTCCTATATAAACACACTGGGATTCCGGCCGGTGCTACGGAGTTCGTGCACTGTGCTGAGATCCTCCTCCTTGTGTGATCGGAGTACTGATAGAATTATTCGTGTGCAATGAAGATAGTCCTTAAAAACCAAAACCTCATCTGAGTTTCCTGTTAACATTCAAACCCACAGACAGTGTCATGTTATATTAATTCCATTGCTTATACTGATCTAAGCTGAAACATAGAACCCAAATAAAGAAAAATAAGAGACGAAAATCTTTCCAGGGCATTTCAAATGTGTTTTCACTTGTATTTTATACTACTTAACACCAAACTACACGTAAACCTTTGCTCTGGATGACAAACCGTTTCTTTGCCACGGTGAATAGTGTTACGCTGATGCCACGGTGCTTAGTGTTACGCTGATGTATATTTTGAGACAGCGCAGATACAGGGAGCAAGTGGGTAGCACAACATCTAGACCACAATACAAATGACGCGTTTTACCAGCTCAACAGAAGTGAACAAGTGGTAATCTTCAGACTTCGCACAGTTCACAACAGATTGGGATACCATCTATTCGACAAGTTAAAGATAGGAACTACTGATGAACGTAACTGTGGCTCAGATATAATGACTGCTGAATATCTAATTCAAAGGTGACCAACATATGAGGAATAGAGAAAGCACATGTGGCCACTACCAGTGTCATTTCAAGGAAAGTTCTACGGAGATGTCAACAGCCTCAGACTGACCAGTGCTTTCTTTGAACATATTCAAGTTGACGTGTGAGGGTGATCTTTGAACATATTCAAGATGACGTGTGAGGGTGATCTTTGAACATATTCAAGTTGACGTGTGAGGGTGATCTTTGAACATATTCAAGTTGACGTGTGAGGGTGATCTTTGAACATATTCAAGATGACGTGTGAGGGTGATCTTTGAACATATTCAAGTTGACGTGTGAGGGTGATCTTTGAACATATTCAAGTTGACGTGTGAGGGTGATCTTTGAACATATTCAAGTTGACGTGTGAGGGTGATCTTTGAACACATTCAAGTTGACGTGTGAGGGTGATCTTTGAACACATTCAAGTTGACGTGTGAGGGTGATCTTTGAACACATTCAAGTTGACGTGTGAGGGTGATCTTTGAACATATTCAAGTTGACGTGTGATGGTGATCTTTGAACATATTCAAGTTGACGTGTGAGGGTGATCTTTGAACATATTCAAGTTGACGTGTGAGGGTGATCTTTGAACATATTCAAGTTGACGTGTGAGGGTGATCTTTGAACACATTCAAGTTGACGTGTGAGGGTGATCTTTGAACATATTCAAGTTGACGTCTGAGAGTGATCTTTGAACATATTCAAGTTGACGTGTGAGGGTGATCTTTGAACACATTCAAGTTGACGTGTGAGGGTGATCTTTGAACGTATTCAAGTTGACGTGTGAGGGTGATCTTTGAACATATTCAAGTTGACGTGTGAGCGTAAACGAAGAAGAGGAAGAAGAAATGTTGGACGTCTTTCCAAAAACAAGACATATGCATAAACTGATAAGGTTTTTTTCTAGCACCACAACATTTTTGTAAAATGCAAATGTTTCTTTCTAAAAACAAAAAATGTGTAAACTGCTAAAATATGATATTGATGCCACCTGTTAGAGGCTAAAAATGATAGAAATTATCAAATAATTACCGAACTGAACTTCTGATTATATTATAAAAACACAAAGTGACAAACATCAACAAAAAATATGTGTAAACTGCTAAGGCTTCTTTCCATCAACGAAAAATAGTTACAAAGTGCAAAGTTTCTTTCTCACAACAAATATGTGTAAAGTGCTTAAAATATAATAATAATGCCGCCTCTTAAAGGCTATAAATTAGACAAATAATTATCTCGGCGACTTTTTGCCACCACGTTCACATTATAAAAACACAAAGTCACAAAACATCAACCATTTTACGGGTTAACCAACAATTTTCCTGATTTCAAAATCACCTTTTTGTTTAAAGTGACGTAGTTTTAATTCTAACAACTGGTGCTAACTTTTGAATCTGTGATGACGTTCATTTATGCCGTTTTGCTAAACTGTCCATTAAATCTTCAATTTCTGTAATTATCTGTTTTACTTTTGCTACCATTGTTTTTCCTATCAAGAAAATGTCTTATTTGTAAGTGATATTTTTTGTCCATTGTCTTTTTTTCCTAGATACCTAACATGAATGATTAATTAACACTATTAAATAATGTATGTCCTCTTTTTCTATTCACTGGTTGCACTCTATGTGATTTATTTATTGCCGTGTATAAAAACAAATCTCCCTTTCTGTCCTATGCACGTTTATCTTCATTCTCATATTGTTATCATTTGTGGTACAGCTTGTTTTCATAACATATAATTTTCCTCAAGGTAATTATAAATGTACTTCTTATTTTTCGTGTCAGTGTTGTTATCAGTGTCCATCAACGACTAATACCGTCTGATGCCTTGCCTTATGTGCAATCCAGTGATAATGAGATATCTATATAAAAGTTATCGATATCTCGTTTGCTTTTTGTTAGAACTAGTTTTCAAAAAATATTACGAAACAAATATTTGCAAATTGTCCAAATCTTTTAGCGTATTCGGCATCTCGAATGCACATCTGGGTGAAGTCGTATGGAGCAGGAGTTTCAAATAGACGAAGGACTGCATTTTTGCTTACAGGTCCTTCGATGAATTTTGCACCTCTCAATAGTTGCGTCATCTCTTCATTTGTTCCTCCTCTCCGAAAATGTGATACTACTTTCTGCCATAACTCTCTACCTGCTTGTGTCTGCACTTCCAAAGAGAAATGCGGCTGTTCTTGTCGCAGACTCCCGCTAATCTTGAAAGCAATCACGGCTCCACAGTTCCTACGGCATCGTCTTTTCCTTCTAACAGCCCATTCGATGGCCTTCTCATAATCTTCGGTGAGGTAAAAGCCATCACCATTTGAAAAATCTTTTGTGAGACTTGATTTCGTTAAATTGATTCCCTCATCCAGGATACTCTTAACACTTTGTGCATCACTACCATGATAATATACTTTTTCTCCGTACATCAAGTGCATCTCACTTAGCTTCTTTGCTGCAGTTTTTACTACATCGTCAACGCTTGTTCCTGTCAGGTTTATCATTTCTAGCCTCGCGCTTGTCAGCAAACCAGCAGGTTCCGCTGTAGACGTCCTGTATACCACTTGCGTAACCCATCTATTGGTGACCTCGGAGCTGTACGGAAAACTGTCCATTCTGAAAAGGTAGAAAATAAACACGTTTTTAAAATTTAAGGAAAAAATTGACAGGTAGTATAGGATTCAGACTACTAAGTCCTGTTACATTTTTTTTTTCTTCATAGTATTGTTTATTATCAGTTTAACAGTAGTGTCGTAGATTTTATAGGAGAATTAAGACTTGGGTTGGTCCCTTCTGATTAGATTTGAATAAGAGATAGTCACAGTGAGAGACAGTAATAGCAATAGATTTCCACGAGTGAGATGGTAGACTGTGATAGAGGCTGTCTCTGAAATCGAGAAATCTTCTCTCTTTCACCTATCTTCTACGACCGATTTAGAGGAGTCAGACAGTCTAAACACATATATATATATATATATATATATATATATATTACATATATAGTTCTATCCACTCACGTGCACGCACATACAAGACGACAGTTAGACGTACAGTCGTGGGAAAACTATAACAAATGATTATATAGATATTCTAGAACGAGCTGACCAACACGCTGATTAAGTTTAAGGGCAGTTTAATTATCAATATAAACTTCCACCACCACAACATCCAAAATTTACATCAAATATATATATATATATATATATATATATATATATATATATATATATATATATATATATATATATATATATATATATATATATATATATATATATATATAAGCATCAAGTCAATGAATTGCTACCAAAAAAAAAGATATAGACCCACTGGTATGATCTTCCCTCGATGTTTAGCCCACAGTCCCGTTAGGAGAAAGATGATAGCCCAAAGAGTCACGGATACCTATGATTTGGTCTAATATTTCCCCCTTTTAAGGTACGGACAGACTTGATATCTCTGATCTATTCTAAGGGAAAATATGGTTAGCAATACTTGCATAAAGAAAGTTAAGACAGCAAAATGGCTGCCAAACTACAACAATAAAGAAACACTCAGACTTGCATTCACTCTATTTACTCAGCCGTGGCCACGTGCTCTCTTGCATACTTACAGCTTTGTTAACAGCATCTGGAAACATAATGTTTAGGACATTCACATACAGAATCGTCAATGGCAGTCTTTGACCAAGAAATCCCCAGTTCCAAAAAGACGGGTTGAATTCTCTGCTTCAGGGAACAATTCCTTGGGTGTTCTTATTTTTCAGATGTCTGTTTAAGTCACATTAAAATTGTCCAGGCACGTACGTTAACAGCGAGCACAGTGTCAATAGCTTAGGTTTCTAGAAATGAGGAATGTCAGATCGGTGTCTTCTTTCAGGTTAGAACTTTATTTGGTCACCACACCCCTAGTCAACAGTGTCGGAGTGTTACTGGCGTTAATATGTTACTTGCCGCATGGGCTAAAAGGTACTTGCGGTTTTATTCTCTGGAAGAATCAAATCAGGCTCGATGGCACGTTACTTCTTTAAAAATCTTAAAGTTCTTGTAAAGGTTCTAGACCAAGTCTTTAAGGAAAGAATGTTTTTGTTCTACACAGATATTTACTCTGTACTTAACGCTGGCAAAGTTTGGGTCACCCCACAGTTCACTGAATGTGACGTACGTCTAAGTATGACAAATAAATTTCCATGACTCGATGGATGACAACAGAATATTGGCCTCTCATAACTTTATAACCCCTGATCATCTGTTGTAACTTTAACCTGCATGCAGCATTTCCACGAGAACTTTACACGCTGGATCATTAATATGTAGCCTGCTATCTTCTGTGAACTTTTGAGATCGCATGGCCTTTGATGGGAGGTTAAATCACGCCCTCAACCATCTCTGAGAACGATTTATAGCAATCTTTTCCTTAACGCCGGCCCAAAAGAGGACGTGGCCAGAGACTCACTCCTGTTTCTAGAGCAAGTAACAGCAGTTCAATTTCTTACCTGGCTGTCACCCCGCCTGGTGTTAGTTGCCAAAAGCTTCTCAGAACAGCGGTACCATCAAAGCCAGGCTGATCTTCAGAATTCAACGTGGGGCGGTATACGATCTAAAGAAATCAGGGAACTCCCAGCTAACGTAGTTAGCTTCTCGAGAATTTTTTCGCACTCTCATGCGAGCAGCCTGAGACGAAGAAAATCGGTAGACCGGGGGAAACGGAGGAATCGCAGCGGTTAACACAACGGCGAGGTACCTCGGATTCTGCTCGACTTCAAAAAGGGTGTGAAAATCTAACACGTCCTATTTAAGTTACATTTGAGAAGTATAAATAAAGAACTCCGAAAACTGCATTTTATCGTTCGTTCTGACAGAATCCTAGTTTCACTAGCAATAGTCGGATTCCTGCTAGATTTCATCTACCTTCATTGACTATTGGAGTTATTTCTTTCTGCGCAAACGGTAATTTATACATTAGCTTCGAGTGATCAGTGGTCTAGTTATTTCAATTTATTTCATTGGATTGTGGTGTAAATTTAACCTTATTAAATAAACCCATTTTCAAAGTTCTAGTGCAAACTAATGTTACAGCTAAAAGTATTTCCTAATACACTTAACGCGTAAATTAATTTTGCAGACGTTAAAGGAATTATAACCAGTAAATCCAGTTTAGTTCTGTATAGATAGATGGGCTTTTAATTATTTTAATTCACGGGAAGTTTTCCTGATTTGTTAATTGACGACGCTAATAAAGTAAATAGGCTAACTGTAATTTATCGCGTGTCAGATTATAATATGATTTGTAATGCATTTCTTGTTTTGATTATCTTTTATTCAGAACGATCATTCAACCTGCATCCCATCAATTATTAATTATATACAGAGTTCTGCCAACTCAATTCGATAACTCCAGTAACATATGAACCTTTTTAAGGCTAAACTTGTGGCGACCTGTAATGGGCCCCGCTCCTCTGAATTTAACTGAGAATAAAGCCACCCAAGAAACACTTTTAAAATACTAGTTCATATAGTCCTTAAAAGTAAAACTGGAAGCAGAACATATTTATTCACTGCCCTATTTGTGAAGAAAAAACATAGGTCTACCTGAACACTGTCTGTCAAGTATATTCAGTGGATTTTACACACCCCCCGAAGAAGAACTTACCTCAGTGTTTTATAACTTGTGACATTACGGAAAAGAAAGTTATCTCTACCAGCTGTGCCAATTTTAGGAACCACACCATACCTCACGCCTAGCCATAGGCCTGTGCCATTAATTAGGAACTTTATCTAAACCAACAGTAGCCTTTACGCTTCACCGTCTGGCGATTTTTTGAGACTATTTGTTACCTCGTTAAATCTGGGGCATGACACAGAAGAAATAAGAGGACCAGTCCATTATTCCACGGTATTAGCTGCTGTGGTAAATAATTCCTAGAGTGACAGAATTCACCATTTTGGTAAGTCTGCGTGTGTGTTTGTGGGATGGCCAGCCCTAGTGTGTTTTTTTTTAATGAAAGGAGATTTAATATTTTCTTTACCCTTTTAATTAGTTCGACCTAGTATTAAGGTGCATTATATTCCTTGTACGGGATTTCTCCTAGCGGGATTGTGTAACTGTGTTCATTCCCCCCTCCCGTAAAATTTGTATGATTAAAGGGAGACATTTGAGAACCCTTGCTTTTCCTCTACACCCCCCCCCCCCCCTTTTACTGTAACCCCTTGCCTCAGAGTAATAAATTTACCAGTGGGTTAAATTGCCTATCTCTGATCACCCCCCTCTCCCCTTTCTTGTCTTTTGGACCGGGTCTTGTCTGTTAGTAAATACAAACGGGAAACGGTGGATGGGATATTTCTCCTCAAACCCCCCTCTTCCCTTATCATATTTGTATTCTGTAACCTTTGATTTTGACTGTAAATGAATAATTATTTGTGACTGCTTTATGATAATAAAGGTATTAATCTTTATTTGTGTTGGTTGTCGGCTGGCCCAAAACTCCAAACATTTCCATCTGTGTAGGCTGTATTCATGAACGTTGTGCGACAGAATCACCAAATCGGTGAGTGCGCCTGAGCGACTGGAACTGACAAACAATTGTTTGTTCAGAAGAGAGATAGGAATAGTCTGTGAGAAACAGATATTGTCGTAATAAGAGACTGTCCTTGCTCTTCCCAGCGCTTGTGAATCTACTGCCTCATTCTCCTAAATCCTTATTCTCACAGAGCCTTCAATATTCCTCTACACTCTAAAGGGTCCAATATCCATCAGCACCCTCTCAGATAAAATTTACGACAATATATGGTTAGCTCGTTCGAGATTCTGAACCTAGTTAAAATAGAGTGTGGTTGATTGTCTTTGTGAAGCAGAGTATAATCTTTAAAAGTAATTACTTCCCCTAGACCAAGCCGTTCAGTATTTGGGCCGACCACACAAGAATTATGACAGGTTTGTTTTTTTCCACAGGAGCAGGCAGTTAGTGATTATAAAAGATTTGTCACCTTTGTGTTCTCTGGCAGAGGGAATTGAAATTTTTTGGTTATATAATTGCTGGGACTGCGTGTTTGTTTTACAATCACTAAAGGTTTTGAAGCGTTTGAGTTGAGCTAAGCTACAGATGGATTGTTCTGATTTTTAAAAAAATTAAGTTAACTACGTCTCATCTCAAAATTGTCTTCAGGGACGGAGTTTGTTGTTAGAGAATTAACATTTTCTTGGAAAAAAAATATTTTTTTTTTCCTTTTAAATTGTTTTAATATAAATATTTCTCTACTGTTAGTAAGAGTAGATTTTTTTTTCTAGTGTAACTTACGAATGGAATTGGCATAGTTGCTTGCGTTAAAAGTCTTAAGTGACAATAATAGCGGCGATAAGTTAACGCACGAGGTCATTAAGTAAATTGTTTTTTACTTTCGTTTTTTCTCGTAGCGGCTTTGAATTTTTTCCCTTCTTGTTCTTTCGTACTATTCTCTAGTCATACTACATCTTATTCTTTAACAATGGCAGAGAGGATAAAGATGAGATCCATCCTGAGGCTGGAAGCGAAAGAGGCAGGCTTAGACGCAGAAGCGGCGAATCTGTTTATCAACCAGGAATTGGAAATATATGACGCGCAGCAACAAAGAGCAGAAGCAGAGAGGAAGGAAGAGAAACAAAGAGCAGAAGCTGAGAGGAAGGAAGAAAAAGAGAGAGAAGAGAGGGCAGAAGCTAGGAAGAAAGAAGCAGACGATCGTCAATTGAAGCAGAAGAAAATTGAGGCAGAGATGGAAGCTCGCAGGGAAAGACAGAGAGAGCGAGAAAGACAACATGAACTGGCGCTTAAGGCTTTAGAGAGTCGGGGCGCCTCTACTCCAAATAACGGAGAGCCGTCTTCGCCCCAGTCTCAGTCAATGGACCTCTCCAGCACTCATTCTGCCCAATTAGCGGCGATGTCTTTTGCTTTAGAGTCTTTTCCTAGCCCTAATGAAAAAATTGACAGCTACCTAGAAAAATTCGAAAGACTCGCGAATCTGTATGGGTTAGAGAGTTCCCGCTGGGCACTTAAGCTCTCAACGTCACTAAAAGCTAATGCTTATGACGTGTACACGAAGCTGGGAACCAACCAACATGATTACGACATGCTGAAAAAGGCCTTGCTAGAACGGTTTGAGATGACCGCCCGAAAATTCCTGCAAATGTTCAGGAACAGCCGAAAAGAGAGCACGGAAACATTCCCACAATTCTCTTCACGTCTCACGGACTATTTGACAAAGTGCATTGAATTATCTGACCTACCTCTTACATATGAGGGACTACTTGAACTTGTTCTTGTGGAACAGATAAAGGCAACTTTGTCAAACGAAACCCGTAGATTTTTTGCTGAACAGGGCGCAGTCAGGCTTGAGGACATCCTCAATAAGGCCGAACGCTATACCAATGCAATGGCCGAACTTCCCAGCACTAAACGTAAACCCACAGATGAGCCATCTCGAAAACCAAATCTAGAGCAGTCATCCTATTCTTCTAATTCCTCTCAGAATTATAACCAACGAGAAAATAATACCCAGAGACCTCCACAGGAAAAATCGAAATTCTACAAAACCCGATACCCCCCCAACAACAACAATTCTGATCAACCCACCAAGCCTACGTGGCAGCGCGGCCACCAAGGTCAAGGAAAGACCCCTACACCAGGAACGTCTGATCAGGGCAAGCAGACCGGGACTAACCGCGTTGGATGTTTGCATACAGCCTCGAAAGGTAGAGTCAATGTCAGTGATTCTCAACCTGAGGGGGACCGACCCTCAACTCGAGGAACTGTAATTTTGAATGGTACCTCAACCACTTGTCTCTTTGACACTGGATTAAGTTTTAGTTGTATTGTTGCTAGACACCTAGTCAAACCAGGTCAGGAGACAGAGGAAACCGTCAAACTTAGTGGAGTTTTTAAGAGTGATGCGCCCAGGACGCTGCCTATCGCACTGGTAGAAATACACTCTGACTTTGTCAGAGGGGTTATTAAAGCGGCCATTATGGATGATCCTATCTACCCAGTTATCCTGGGATGTAGATATGTGTTTATTGGGAGACCAACGGAGCCGATTGTGGCAGCGGTAACCACAAGAGGGCAAGCCAAGCAAGAGAGGGAGCCTGCGCCAAATTTGTTGCCGAATGAACTGAAGGAGGCGCAACAAAAGGACCCTACTCTGGAGCTCTGCTTTAAAAGACTGCCCATGGCCAAGGACCCCAGACACAACGGAGACATATTTTCTAAGGATGGCGTATTGTATCGTAGAACGGGCAACCAGGACACGGGGAATAACCAGCTCCTAGTACCGACGCAGTACCGAAGCCAGATCTTAGAGATGGGGCACTCTCTTCCCTTTAGCGGACATATGGGACAAAACGCCACTATTCAGCGAATAAAAACCCACTATTGGTGGCCAGGAATGAACTCTGACATTATCAGGTATGTGAAATCCTGCGCCCAGTGCCAACGGGTAGCACCAAAGCACTTGACACCCCCAGTACCCATGGGGCAAATGCCAATAGTAGGGACTCCATTTGAACGGGTAGCTGTCGACATCATTGGACCCCTGGAAAGGACCAAAAGAAAGCACAGGTTCATCCTGACTTTAGTCGACACTTGCACAATGTGGGCCGAAGCTGTACCGCTAACATGCATAGATTCCAAGCATGTCGCAGAAGCCCTCGTGCAAATCTTTATACGGTTGGGATTCCTTCAACAAGTTTTGACGGACAATGGATCCCAATTCCGTAGCCTGTTAATGGAGGAGATCTTTAAGATCTTGAGGGCCAAACATATCCACACAAATTCCTATCGTCCGGCCGGAAATGGGCTCGTGGAACGTTTTAACGGCACCCTCACCACCATGTTACGTAAGCTGGGTCCGGAGAAACCGGAAGACTGGGACCTATATATATCGGCTGCCTTATTCGCCTACCGAGAGGTTCCTCAAGCGTCTACGGGATTCGCGCCTGCTACACTTTTATTTGGCAGACCTATTAAGAGGCCACTAGAAGCCTTACTTCGGTCCCTGACAGACCAAAAGGCTGACGAGACAGTCGTCTCTGCAAGCAAGTATGTATCTGAGCTCAAGGAAAGGCTAAAGCTAGGTTGGGATCTAGCTACAACCAACCTTAAGAAAGCCCGCGCTAAACACGCTAAAAGATACAACAAAGCTGCAAAAGAGAGAGAACTACAACCAGGGGAGAAAGTTTTGTTGCTACTTCCAACCGGAAGCAATAAACTTCGCATCGGATGGCAAGGGCCGTTTACCGTCCTTAAAAAGATCTCACGTACCAACTACAAGATCTCCATCAAAGGAAAGGAGAAGGTCTTCCACATAAATCTGCTCAAGAAATATCTGGAAAGACCAGTGCCATCCTCCGAGCATCTCCTGGCTGTCGCCATAGCAACGGAAGACGAGGAAGATGATGATGGTTGCATGGAGTACCCATTGCAACCCACAGAATCCTTTAAAGATGTCAAGTTCGGCGACAATCTCTCACCAGAACAACAAACAGAAACCAGGGCGCTACTACAGCAGTACAGTGCAGTCTTAACGGATGTACCTGGTCGAACAAATCTCATCGAATTTGATATGAAATTAACAAACGAGACCCCTGTTCGAACCAGAGTATACCCCATTCCGTACGCCAAAGCTGATGCACTTCGCGGAGAAATAGACAAGCTGCGTCAGGCAGGAATTATCAGCGAGTCTACATCTCCTTACAGTTCGAGTGTAGTGCTGTTGCAGAAGCCCAATAAGGAAGTTCGGCTGTGTATTGATTACCGGTTGCTAAACGCTGTAACGGAATTCCAGCCTGAACCGCTCCAAACTGCTTCTGAGTTGTTCACCAAGCTCAGCAAGGCAACAATTTTCTCCAAGATTGACCTCAGTAAAGGTTATTATCAAATACCAGTCAAGGAGGAAGTTAAACCTTTGCTAGCTTTCAGCACTAGTGAAGGACATTACACATTTAATGTGATGCCGTTCGGACTGCATAACGCACCAGGAGTGTTTACCAGGATGATGAGAAAGCTTTTAGAACCCTTGCAAAGTCCCCACATCCATAATTTCATGGACGACATCTTAATTGCATCGGAATCCTACGAAGAACATATTGCTACAGTCGCTATGCTCCTTAGGAGACTACAGGAAACTGGTCTCACAGCCAGACCTAGCAAATGTCTCATCGCATTTGAAAAGCTGGACTTCCTGGGGCACACTATTTCTCACGGCTGTAGTTGGCCTATTAAGAAGAACGTGGAGAAAATAGTGGCAGCAAAAAGACCCCGAACAAAGAAAGACATCAGGTCATTTTTATCACTATGTGCTTACTATCAGAAATACATCCAGAACTTCAACGGACTGACAGCACCTCTGACTGACCTCACCAAGAAAGGTTGTCCTGATAAGGTCATGTGGAATCAAAAGTGCGAACATGCATACAGCACTTTGAAAGGACAGTTGGCGGCATACCCCATCCTAAGGTTACCTGACCTTAAGAAACCTTTCGTACTGAGAGTTGACGCGTCAGGTCAGGGCATCGGGTCAACATTGCTGCAAGCCGAGGACAGTGACCCGAACCTGCTATTCCCAGTTGCTTACGGCAGTCGGAAACTGAATAAAGCGGAACGCAACTACAGTGTCGTTGAAAGAGAATGTCTCGCTCTGATTCATGGCATCAGACGCCATCATGAGTTTCTGTATGGTACTTCTTTCACGGTGCAAACAGACCATGCTCCATTAGCTTTCCTGGGTGCCAATAAGGAATTCAACGCAAGGATAATGCGTTGGGCCTTGCTATTGAGTGTTTATTCCTTCAAAGTGGAATATATTCCAGGAAAACAGAATGTCGGAGCTGACTTCTTGAGTAGAAACTGGACCACGGAGGAAGAGGAGAAAATCGACGATGCCAATCATCCAAAAGCTACCGATCAGGGCAGCTTCATTGTCATAAATGAAACATGAAAACGAGTTTCCATGTCTCAAAAGTGGGGACGATTGTGACGTACGTCTAAGTATGACAAATGAATTTCCCTGACTCGATGGATGACAACAGAATATTGGCCTCTCATAACTTTAGAACCCCTGATCATCTGTTGTAACTTTAACCTGCATGCAGCATTTCCACGAGAACTTTACACGCTGGATCATTAATATGTAGCCTGCTATCTTCTGTGAACTTTTGAGATCGCATGGCCTTTGATGGGAGGTTAAATCACGCCCTCAACCATCTCTGAGAACGATTTATAGCAATCTTTTCCTTAACGCCGGCCCAAAAGAGGACGTGGCCAGAGACTCACTCCTGTTTCTAGAGCAAGTAACAGCAGTTCAATTTCTTACCTGGCTGTCACCCCGCCTGGTGGGAGTTGCCAAAGCTTCTCAGAACAGCGGTACCATCAAAGCCAGGCTGATCTTCAGAATTCAACGTGGGGCGGTATACGATCTAAAGAAATCAGGGAACTCCCAGCTAACGTAGTTAGCTTCTCGAGAAATTTTTTCGCACTCTCATGCGAGCAGCCTGAGACGAAGAAAATCGGTAGACCGGGGGAAACGGAGGAATCGCAGCGGTTAACACAACGGCGAGGTACCTCGGATTCTGCTCGACTTCAAGAAGGGTGTGAAAATCTAACACGTCCTATTTAAGTTACATTTGAGAAGTATAAATAAAAAACTCCGAAAACTGCATTTTATCGTTCGTTCTGACAGAATCCTAGTTTCACTAGCAATAGTCGGATTCCTGCTAGATTTCATCTACCTTCGTTGACTATTGGAGTGTATTCTTTCTGCGCAGACAATAATTTATACATTAGCTTCGAGTGATCAGTGGTCTAGTTATTTCAATTTATTTCATTGGATTGTGGTGTAAATTTAACCTTATTAAATAAACCCATTTTCAAAGTTCTAGTGCAAACTAATGTTACAGCTAAAAGTATTTCCTAATACACTTAACGCGTAAATTAATTTTGCAGACGTTAAAGAAATTATAACCAGTAAATCCAGTTTAGTTCTGTATAGATAGATGTGCTTTTAATTATTTTAACTCACGGGGAGTTTTCCTGATTTGTTAATTGACGACGCTAATAAAGAAAATAGGCTAACTGTAATTTATCGCGTGTCAGATTATAATATGATTTGTAATGCATTTCTTGTTTTGATTATCTTTCATTCAGAACGATCATTCAACCTGCATCCCAGCAATTATTAATTATATACAGAGTTCTGCCAACTCAATTCGATAACTCCAGTAACATATGAACCTTTTTAAAGCTAAACTTGTGGCGACCTGTAATGGGCCCCGCTCCTCTGAATTTAACTGAGAATAAAGCCACCCAAGAAACACTTTTAAAATACTAGTTCATATAGTCCTTAAAAGTAAAACTGGAAGCAGAACATATTTATTCACTGCCCTATTTGTGAAGAAAAAACATAGGTCTACCTGAACACTGTCTGTCAAGTATATTCAGTGGATTTTACACACCCCCCGAAGAAGAACTTACCTCAGTGTTTTTTAACTTGTGACATTACGGAAAAAGAAAGTTATCTCCACCAGCTGTGCCAATTTTAGGAACCACACCATACCTCACGCCTAGCCATAGGCCTGTGCCATTAATTAGGAACTTTATCTAAACCAACAGTAGCCTTTACGCTTCACCGTCTAGCGATTTTTTGAGACTATTTGTTACCTCGTTAAATCTGTGGCATGACACGGAAGAAATAAGAGGACCAGTCCATTATTCCACGGTATTAGCTGCTGTGGTAAATAATTCCTAGAGTGACAGAATTCACCATTTTGGTAAGTCTGCGTGTGTGTTTGTGGGATGGCCAGCCCTAGTGTGTTTTTTTTTTAATGAAAGGAGATTTACTCTTTTCTTTACCCTTTTAATTAGTTCGACCTAGTATTAAGGTGCATTATATTCCTTGTACGGGATTTCGCCTAGCGGGATTGTGTAACTGTTTTCATTCCCCCTCCCGTAAAATTTGTATGATTAAAGGGAGACATTTGAGAACCCTAGCTTTTCCTCTACACCCCCCCCCCCTTTTACTGTAACCCCTTGCCTCAGAGAAATAAATTTACCAGTGGGTTAAATTGCCTATCTCTGATCCCCCCCCCCCCCCCCCTTTCTTGTCTTTTGGACCGGGTCTTGTCTGTTAGTAAATACAAACGGGAAACGGTGGATGGTATATTTCTCCTCAAACCCCCCTCTTCCCTTATCATATTTGTATTCTGTAACCTTTGATTTTGACTGTAAATGAATAATTATTTGTGACTGCTTTATGATAATAAAGGTATTAATCTTTATTTGTGTTGGTTGTCGGCTGGCCCAAAACTCCAAACATTTCCATCTGTGTAGGCTGTATTCATGTACGTTGTGCGACAGAATCACCAAATCGGTGAGTGCGCCTGAGCGACTGGAACTGACAAACAATTGTTTGTTCAGAAGAGAGATAGGAATAGTCTGTGAGAAACAGATATTGTCGTAATAAGAGACTGCCCTTGCTCTTCCCAGCGCTTGTGAATCTACTGCCTCATTCTCCTAAATCCTTATTCTCACAGAGCCTTCAATATTCCTCTACACTCTAAAGGGACCAATATCCATCAGTACCCTCTCAGATAAAATTTACGACACTGAATAAAGGAAAAAACACATATAAAATAATTATACATACTATGTACTCGTTATAACTTACATTTTAAACTGCAAGCGTACAGCTTGACTTATCATTTAAAACTTCCCGTGAAATAAGTTATATACATAAAATCAATCACCATGAATTAGGGTAGCAAGATTGGCAAGATATAAGTTAGTTTTAAAAATATTCTCTTCTGATATTTAGCATTAAAATTTAATTTCCTTATAGCTCCCTGGTTTTAACTAGAAATTATAATTTTATTCTGCATTCCCTGAAAACACTTCAGCTAGAGAATATACAGAATTATAAATAAATCACACCTGGCTCTCACAAAAATCAAACTCGT
>JAMPIV010015830.1:0-93970 GCA_024509875.1 Oreohelix idahoensis
ATCTCCACCAATCCTGCCGTTGTACTAAAGGTTCGGCAATCCACGAAAAAACCAAAGTAATGCGGCAGAAAGAAATCAGGGGCAAACCAAATATTAGTTGCCTCATATCTCAAAAGTTACACTTGTAGTAAATATGGTATGAACTTCTAGATAAGTTCGTGAACCATCTTACACATAATCGTGGTGGCCTCATAAAAATCAATAATGCCACAAATGGATATATCATATCACGCTCCATTATATCCCGAGCTCGAAAAATTACATCCCTCTCGTGGACGCAAACACAAAGACGAAGCCCAATTAATTTACAGCACTGAAAACGAACCCCACGACATGGTGACCGAAACGTCACTAGTTGACCGTTCGCATCAATACGGGTGAACGCATCGCTCACCACGGTGGACGTTTCGTGTGCAAACCGTAGTTTGACTACAGGCGAACACAATTCCCTCACATAAAAATGGAAAATGTGCTAGCGTGTAGTATGAACATTCACACTATTTTATCTGCATCTCAAATCTATCCTTAACATATCACCAACCCCCTTCGCGGTGTAAAAAAAAAAAAAAGAATTTTTTTTTTTTTTTTTTTTTCAATTTAAATATTTTCTATGCGGAAATCTCGGCCAAAATTGATCATATCACAAATATTGAGCCATATTGAAAATAAAGTCGTTGCTGTTAGTCTGCAAAATCTAACTGATCATTACATAACATGCTAGAGGAATTTGTCATCAGTCATAAACAGTCATATGTCAATAAGTAACAAGTCATATACAGTTGATATTCCAATGATGTAACAAAAGAATACATAAATGTATTGATCATTGTGAGTTTACAATAACCATATCAAAAAATAGCATGCATATATGAAAAATGGTATGAGATATATTAAATATAAAAGAAAAAAAAAAATCCATATCAAGAATTCAAAATGCATGAATAATAAAATATAATAAAAAATAGAAGGTTTATATCTCCAACTAACAATGCTGTCAAAAATCCCTAAAATTAAGCTTTAAACGCAATTCACACATGGACATGAATCAATGCATGCAATGCGATATGACGTTTAATGTAGTAAAGTACATGAATGGAATCTTACAACAAGAGAAAGAAGAGGAAAAAAAATATATGTACAAGAACGCAAGTATAACTAATTGACACAATTATTTCATTACTTAATTATTCTGCTCTAAGTACCTTTTGTACGTTGGCAAGACAAGTAATGTCCAAAAACAAATTTGCAATAATACAATCATACTCCAAACTATTCGTGTTAGGAGTAGATTTCTGGTACGGTATTAATATAGCAATCTTAATTAATGTGAATGTGCCTTCCAGAATAATAACATGATGTTTTAGTTGGAAATTGTTCATGTCTGTAAGTAGTATAACACTGTTCAATGTTGGCCACTGGTTAAAGTGAATAATGATTATCTCAAAGTCGTTTAAATCACAAATGTTAATATGAATGATTTGGAAATCAACTTAGTGTTCATGTACTCATCGTCCTGTGTCATAGTGACTAGTAGTGGATAAACACCATGGCTTCACACACGTATAATATAAAGTCGATTAACTAAATCAATATGAATCTTCAAGTTCGAGTCTGTGGGCATCTCGATAAAGCATCTGGCGACCACATGTGGCAGACCCTGGTATTGCCTCGATTTCATACTGAAAAGGTTGAAGCAGGATGGCGAACCGGGCTAGCTTTGGGTTCTTGTGATTCGCCTTCTTCAATGAGGAAAGGGATTTCTGGTCTGACTGTATGATGAAAGAGGCGCCCAACAAATATCGCTCCAGCTTGACTACCGCCCAGATAACAGCAAGCAGCTCCCTTTCTATAACTGGGTACTTCCTTTCTGCATCATTGAGCTTTCTGGATATGTAGAGGGTTGGATGTAATCTTCCCTCGAACTCTTGCATCAGTGATGCGCCGATACCTTTTGAACCAGCATCTGTGTGGAGATAATAAGTCAGATTTGTATCTGGTAACCTCAAAATAGGTGGTACAGAAAAAATATTTTGAACATAATTTAACGCAGCCTGGCACTCTGGTGTCCAGTGCACGTGGTTCGGTAAGCCTTTTTTAAGCAAGGCAGAGAGGTCTGCAGTGATTGAAGACAAGTTCGGTATAAATTTACTATAATACTGAATCAAGCCGAGAAGACTACGAACTTGCTTCTTAGTAGTGGGCACAGATAATTTTATGATTTTGGAAACATTCTGTGGCACGGTCTGAAGAAAACCGTGACCCACCTTATGTCCCAAGAATGAAACTTCCTCAAAGGCAATAAAGATCGTTGAGGGCTTGGATGTTAGGTGATGGAGACGTAAAGTGTCCAGAAGAGAATGTAAACCTAAGAAGTGCTCTTCCCAAGTGGAACTGAATAGACAGATGTCGTCTATATATGTGATTATATCGGACCGATGAGAGAGAATTTTTCTCAATCATACGGACACACGTCTTTGCCGGGGCGTTCGTAAGTCCGAATGGCATTACGTTCCACTGATAAAGACCCTGTTGTGTAGCAAAGGCAGTGAGTGGTTTAGCTCTGTCAGTCAAGGGAACTTGCCAGTATCCCTTGGTAAGGGCAATTTTAGTAAAGAAAAGAGACTTGGCGAGACGAGACAAAAGATTTTCAAGTAGGGGTAAGGGTTCAGCATCGAAGACTGTGATGTTATTCAGCTTCCGGTAATCTGATATTTTTGTCTTTCTTACGAACGATGACCATAGGTGATGAGTAAGGGGCATTGGAAGGTTCTATAATTCCTAAATTAAGCATTTGTTTTAATTCTTCTTCAACCTGGTGCTGGTAGTGAATAGGGACAGGATAGGGGCGTAGAACGAATTGGTCGATCATCTGTAAGGACGATGTTCATGCGAAATAGCTGTTGTACGACCTGGGATGTCTGTGAGGCTATCTGGAAAAGATTCTAGAAGACTAGAGACTTGGGATATGTTGTTCAGAAGACCAAAGCTGGACAAATAGCGACATCCTTCCATGTCTCAGTCGATTGAAGAGGAAAGACAGGTAAGTTCATGGGAATATCCGGAAAAAGAGGATTCATCCTCCTGAATTACCGATAGCGCTGAGTAGTGAGTAGCAGGCCTAGAGTGCTCATCAACTGCTTGAAAGATGGCTTGAAGATGTTTCCGGTCTAGTGTGGAATTCTTTTAAGCATGTTTATGTGAAAAGTCTTCTTTCCCTTTTATATCTAAGATGTAGTCAACATCAGAAATGCGTGACAACACTTTATATGGGCCATTCCAAGCAATTAAAAGTCTATTTTCTTTCCTTGGAAGCAATACAAAAGCTTCATCGCCAGGTAATAGTTGACGTAATCGTCTATTACGATTTTGGAACTGGCGTGATCGTGCTTTAGCAGCCTCTGAAGAAGCTGTAGCCAGTTGGCAGGCATCTATAATGTTACGCCGGAGGTTAACGACGTATTCATACGATGACTGGATGTCCTGAGTCATCTCTGAGTCTATGAGTAGGTCCTTAACTAAGGGGACATGGGACCTCGAGGTTGAGCTCTAAACACAAGCTCAAAAGGCGAGAAACCGGTCTGTTCATTTGCTACCTCACGGTATGCGAACAGTACGGCGGGTAGAACCCTGTCCCAATCTTGAGGATATTTCACTGTAACCTTTCTTAATAACTGCTTTAACGTCCTGTTAAGACGTTCCACCCATGCCATTGCTCATCGCATGGTAAACACTACTGAGAGGACCTGTCGATATTGAGGCGTTTCATAACAGCAGTCATAGTGTCAGATACAAATTGGGTACCTCGATCTGAAAGAAGTTTTCGGGGGAAACCAAGTCTAGAAAAAATCAAGAAGAGGGCATCTGCAATGTCATTAGTGGTGATGTTCTTAAGAGGAATGGCCTCTGCCATCGAGTGCACATGTCGATACATGTGAGCACATACCTGTGTCCCCTAGCGGACATAACAGGTAAAGGACCGATAATATCAACGGCCATTTTCTCAAAGGGGCGTACAGGTATATCACACGCCTGAATTGGGGCCGTATGATAGGCTCCTCTTGATTTTACCTCTTGACAAATAACGCAAGAGCGACAATATATGGAGGTGTCTCTGGAAATTCCCGGCCAAAAGAAAGAGGACAAAACTCGGGAACGCGTCCTAGAGTAGCTCATATGGCCAGCACAGTGAGAATCATGTGCATGTTTTAAAAATGTACAGACGAAGTTTTTGGGGAACCATTACCTGATGTCTGATTAAAAGATGAATCTTTAAAATTCCTAACCAATACATCATTTTTAAGTGTGTACCACTGTTTTTGGGGACAAAACTATCTTCAACGTAATCATTATCTTTAACTAATCTAAAGAATTTCTTCAAAGAGTTGTCTTCTCTTTGAAGTTTGATAAAGGATTGTTTGTCTATATCAGAGTGAACGTGAAAATTGTCCTGAGTTTCAGGATCGGTATCATCATTTTCCTTTGGTGCCTTGGCCTGGGCACGCGTAGTAACTGCAGCAGCAGTTGATAAATTGTGACGTTCCCATTGATCAATTTGTTCGGGTGAGCAATCATTGCTGCCGTGTATCCGGCCAAGTGTGACATCCGCTATTGGACTTCTTAACAAACACACTTTAACCTTGCCTGTAAAAAATGGTGAATGAATATCCACCACGGCTGTGGGATAAAATTCCACTGTCCCGCCAAAAGTTACACATTTAACAAAGTCACCCGTTGCATGAGACGGGTGTACTAATGACTGTCTCACTCCGACAGTCGTGCAACCAGAATCACGGAGTACTGTAACTTGAGTGCCATTCAATAAGCCTCTATGAAGCTGTAGTACCCCTGTGCCATCATGTGCTGATGAGTTAGTAACTGCTGGGAGCGGATGACCACATTTTAACAAGGAAGTCACATTAGACATATAGAGTTTGGCAATCTGGACACTGTGAAGCAGTATCAAAGTCAAACGATCAACATGAAGCTGAATGATTAACAACATTGTTGTCCTGCGCGTTCTCAGGTGTAGCAGCAGTGTGTGCTGAGATGGCATGGTAGTTCGAATATGCATTTTTTCTAGAGCGTGATCTATGTCTCTGATTGTAAAAAGAGTTATTTTGACTCCTGTCATTATTTCCTTGGTTCCTATTGTTGTTTCCTTGATTTCTTTAGTCTTGTGACCTATTACGATGTGAGAAATTTTGGTTATTGGGTTCCCTGTTATTCCAATTCTTATTATAGTTACCAAAATTATCCTTCCTTCCCTCTCCTGAGTTTTGTTGGAAATTACCTCTGTTTTGGGGTGAATAGTTCCTATATGGTTGTCTAACCTCTATATGGTTGTGAGTTATTGAATTTACTTGGTTTGAAATTCCCATCAAAACTGTGGGATCTTTGTCTATAATTGTTGTGGTTCCATGTTTTAGCTGCGGCAACAGGTACAGCTTCCTTAATGTGGTTGTTACTGACACAAAACTCCCGGATGCGCATTACAATATTGCCCTACATAATTCCTCCATTGAACTCAAACTCGACGGCTTCCGTTCCTGTAGATATTCTCGCAGTGGTCCACTTACGGAAGACAAGACTTTGTCTCGCAATAACAAGTCCTTAAGGCCCTCATAATTCTCTTCAATGCCGGAAAGTTGTATCCATCTATTAAATGTTAGTCGAGTTGCAGCTACAAACTGTGTAAAATCTTTACCAGTTTCAGGAATCATATGTTTGAACTTCATACGATAACCTTCCGCGTCTAACTGATGAAGTTTTAATAATAATATTTTAGCAGCCATCATAAATTGCGTCTATTCGTCTTCGGCCCGTCCAATTGGCACAGAGCCGTTAAGGATTCACCAGTCATTAAATCCATCAATCTTGTACACCAATGAGACCTATCAAGATTATTTTCTTCACAAACATTTTCATAGCGTTGTAAGAAGGACGAAATGTCGTCTATTTCTGGCTTAAACACAGGCAAACGAAATTTAACAAACCCGCTATCGTGGTTGCTAGAGGAACCTCTATGTTCAGAGTCATCATTTTGTCTACTCTGATGTTGCACTTTTTGTTCTTCAATACGTAAAGTCGCCATTTTTTCTTCATGTGCAAGTTTTGCTGCTTCAGCAGCTTGTTGCAACTTTTTCTCTTTATGTGCAAGTTTTGCTGCTTCAGCAGCTTGTTGCAACTTTTTCTCCTCTATCTGTAAATTGCTGTTCTGCAATCCTTTGTTCTCTTCTGCAAGTAGCTCTGCTTTTCTGAGCTCTCGCTCCTCATACCGTGCATCTCTTTGTCTTTTATTTTCAAGGGCTTCTTCTTGATTTTCTTTGGCATTGAATTCCGCTTTGGCAAAGTCCATTAATTCCTTCGCTTTGTAACCATTATTCTTGGCACCATAGTAATAAANTCCTGATACTCCATTATTTACTTCTTCAGTATATTACTATCAATATTATATATTATGTAATAAATGTATCTCGATTAGTCCGTCAATACCAATTCACTAACTTTGTGCTTTGCAATATTATCAATGCAAATAGATTCTTAATATTACTAATCAATAACAAAATAGTATAGTATGACCGATCAACAGTAATAAAGATACGAGGGAAACGAGAAAGAGAGGAGAAAAAATGTGATGTACAAGAATAGAATTGATGGAACTAAACAAAAATACAAGTACAATGTTGATCTCAAGACAATGTAATAATAGCAGCAGCAAGTAGAAAAAGAATGCAAATTGGGAAACTAAGGAGAAATAACAAATAGAACAGACTTACTGCTTAAAACAAAACAAAAAACAGGGACAGGACCTGTAACAATATATATAAATGTAAAACAAGTGATAGAAGGTTAGACTAGCATTACGAAAACAGAATGGTTGTCAACTAAGGAGGGAAAGAAAAACAAAACCAACACACTACAAAACTGACATACTAAAAAGACGGGGCAGCACACCTAACAAATTAGGTCACACTAAACAGGCAGTGAGCCACGTCGGTGAGTTAAACTCAGGCCGGAAATTTCACTGCTTGATTTTGGAAATGTAAGCAAAAACCTATAGAAATATATTGTGCTGAGCGGTCATTTTTAACAATGACATGGTATGTGTCGCTAACAAACAGATTTGTACAAAGACATAGAACAAGAAAACGAATAACACAGATGTAACAGAAAGGCTTACACCACGGCAAAGATACAAAGAGTGTATTTAACAGGCACTTATCTTATCGTAATCCGATCAGATGCAAGTCTGGAAAAAAAGGTGTCAACAGGCACTGTTGGAAAAACGCTGGTGTCCACTCAATACAAGTGAAAGCACGGAGAAAATGTATATAGTACACGGTCTCAATCAGATGGGCATCATGAGCTGTGTAGATCTTGAAACGTTCTGTTGACTTGGTACAAAATAACTTGACATCGCCCGTGGCAGGACTTGAAACTTGAAAGAATCTTATAAACGTTGTGATGTAGACTGGAAACACGAAATAAACTTGGAAACCGGTTGGCTTGAAATTGTAATCTTGAACGTTACAGCGAACAATAGGACATTGAAACTGGAACATTGGATATGCGCAGTGGCAAAGTTCGTTATCCAACTGGACCCGCTGGCAATGACTGAGTTCATGAGGTGGTGTGTTTACAATACCACGCTAAACAGAGGTGACGATCGAATATACAGATTAAATGGCAGCTGTAGATTTGCAAAGTACGAAGGTATACTTGCTTATGTGAATTTGAAAACCAAGCCCTGATGAAAGTATCGATCCAAAACAATACAGGCCCACCAAATTATATGGTGTTACGGTGGGATATATTAGAGGATCATGCATGTATACGCGAATGATAGCAGGTGTTCATTCAGGACATTATGATCAGTACACATAACAAAGCCGGTAGGTGAACAGGTCCACGGTGAAAACATGGTTGACATTTAATACATAAAGTCACTTCACAATAGTATCCATCAACACATCAAAAGTACATAGCAATGGATAAGCGTAGTAGATTATCCCTCGTCCGTCAATAAGTTTCAAACGTTAGACATCTTTACGTGGCATATAATATAATAATGATGCACTACTCTCATCTCCACTCAATCCTGGCCGTTGTACTAAAGGTTCGGGCAATCCACGAAAACCAAAGTAATGCGGCAGAAGAAATCAGGGCAAACCAAATATTAGTTGCCTCATATCTTAAAGTTACACTTGTAGTAAATTATGGTATGAACTTCTAGATAAGTTCGTGAACCATCTTACACATAACGTGGTGGCCTCATAAAAATCAATAATGCCACAATGGATATATTCATATCACGCTCCATTATCCCGGAGCTCGAAAAATTACATCCCTCTTGGACGCAAACATAAAGACGGAAGACCAATTAATTTACACACTGAACCCCACGACATGTGACCGAAACGTCACTAGTTGACCGTCGCTCAATACGGGTGAACGCATCGCTCACCACGGGTGGACGCTTCGTGCAAACCGTAGTTTGACTACAGGCGAACACAATTCCTCACATAAAAATGGAAATGTGCTAGCGTGTAGTAACATGTCACACTATTTTATCTGCATCTCAAATCTATCCTTAACAATTACATTATAATCAAACGGCGCAAGGAAAGTCTGCAAGACCAATACCACAAGTATATAATAAAACAAAAAGCTCACAACCCCCCCCTCCCCCCCAAATAACAACATGGAGACCAATTGCCTTCTTCGCTGCGTCTATCTATCTGTCTGTCCTCTATCTATCTATCTATCTATCTATCTATCTATCTATCTATCTATCTATCTATCTATCTATCTATCTATCTATCTATCTATTTATCTATCTACCTATCTACACTGAAAGTACTTTCCGGAAACGGAATCGCTAACGGCAATGAATAGATTGCTCAACACTGTGTACCCAATGAACCGTTATGACAATGTCCATTACTTGTTATTTGCAGCCGGACCTCGAGCATGTTTGCATAAAGTTTACACTAACGGTGTCACGGGACAAGAAAAACCAGTTTTATGTTGACATTTCAACAACATCATCATCTAGAATCGCACAGCGAGGTGTAGGCGATCATGCCTCTCCTGAGACCGTGATATTTGATTGTTTCCGTCACAGATTGTCGTGAGTTAGTCTGTTTCACAACACGGCCTTCTGTATAATTCTGAGTAACTCTGACCACATCGCGCGCCATACACTGTAAGAACTGTATGATACATTGGCCAATGGAAAGACTTCCTTATTCGTGTGTTTACTGAAACGTACTAGGCTTAACATGGAGTCTCAATCCGTGCAACCGAGTGAAGGATGCCATTTAATTACATAAGTAGGAAAGAAGTACCACCGGGAAGAGGTCTATAATTCAACAACAGGAATGTTACTTTAGAGGTAGGTGTAAAGACTTCCTCGAAAAGTAGTTTATTAAGAGAGAAAAATCGAGTGGAAAGGCCTCGACACATCAGGTTAGTCCCTAATTTAGCTGTTTAAAGTATGCATAAAATAAAATTCACTTAGGAGACTAAAAGATTATTAGATAGATAGATAAAGAATAATTCAGGGTATAATTTAAGCTTTGAATGAATAAAATCGCTCCAGAAATAAGAAAGATAATTGCGAAAATAGTTTTTCATAATTGAACAGAGAGACAAATTATGCCTCATTTTGAGATTCGCAATACCACTTTAGCCCCCCTGCGATCCGATACGCCGGACGTGCTAGTATAAATAGACCTTGCCCTTGCTAAATTGAGGCCATAAGATTTGAAAAGCACAGCGAGCAGAAGAAGCGGTAAAATTGTTAATGAAGTGTGCCTTTGCCAACTGCATCTGAAGAGCAGACCATAGATGCCCATTAACAGCTCGTCTGTGTGTGCCTGAGGGTTTTATCCTGAAAACTACACCAACTTAAAAGAGTCATCCACCTCTGTTGGACTCTGTGGTGCGAGTGCTCTTGTGGTCAACAGAGCCAGATACCCAGCTTCCACTGCCTGGAGGAATTCATAATACTTGTCCGTCCATGGCAGGAGTGTGAACGATCTCTAAACACCAGATAAGTGGCAAAACAAAGCCACTAGTCATCGTATCCAGATTATACCCCGACATTAACAAACAAAATACTAATAAAGACAGCATACAGTGTATGATGAAAAGTGTGGACATAAATTTATCCATTACTAGCTTCACAGTCAAGAAATAGTGACAAAACTCATTAGTATCATATAAATGTTCTTTAAAAGGAGATAATTTGACCCAGGTGATAACCTTCAACAAGTGAATGACTTTTTAAGATTGTTAATTATTTTCAATGTTTATTGATTTATTGTTGTAAATAAATTTGATTTCATGTCAAACTTTCCTGACCGAAAAGAGAAACGGTAAAGGCTAAATAAATTGTAAATATTTACCAGCAGACTGACTTACTTACTTATTAAAGTTGAGTTTATGTTCTTGTTGGAAATAATTTTGTTAATATCCCCTAGCAGAGTCAACAATAATAATAATAATCATATAATAATAAAGGGAGGATCTTGAGAGGGAGCCCATAGGGATCCAGGATAATACAATATTATCATACCTGGAAACTTATACAGCTTGACCCTACCTTTGTTATCCATACACCCTTACTCTTTTCAGAGAAGGGGGTATTACTTATAAGACCAGACTCTTATCTGGCACTATCCTGGTATCACCTGATACAACTTTTTGTCCAGGATATCTTATATTTTAATAACATCTCAAACCTCTCGCGACACAGATGATGTTGACTTCTTCCTCTGCCATGTTACACCAGTGACGGACTGAGCAGTGGGGCAAAAGGACAATGGCCGAGGACCCACAGCAGTAGATTCTTATTGCCTGAGGTACAAGATCAGTGTTAGTGCGCCCTTCGTTACACCGCCCATTCTTAAAACTCACCTAGTAGAGTAACAAGTACGAGCTCAAACTGAGATTTCCAGCATAACTAAGGCAAAGATAATATTGCGTTGTCTTAATAATCCTCAAGCACAGCAAAGAAAAGAGCACACTGCATTATCTTAAACTCCTCTGGAGGAAAACAAACAAGAATTTCAAAAGCGTGCTCTTAAATTGTATCTAGCCTTTGTCTATCACAAAGGCTACAAGTTAAAAATATATTTCTTCAGATGTATCTCTACAGTAGAGTCATATTCGAGAAAAAATGACTTAAATTGATCTTATAGTGAATAAAATCAATTTTTTAAAGCCGCTTCTTAAAACCCTTCTAGCATAATAAAACAAAGATAGGGAAGAAAACAAAAGCTGGATCAAGTGCACCGCGCTGAAAAACTACGGGTCAAAATATACTACTGGACAAAAGTTAAGGGCCATCAAGAAAAACTCCACTATGGACCACTTAAATGCAACCAGGTGTAAACAATTTATTACAAAATAAAGTTGATTCTGTCTGCACTAGGTTAACTTTTTTTAAATGTCCAAAAACTGATTCACTTTAACCCGCACGTGAAAATTGCCATTGTTGCTGCAAAAACTCATGGTTTTTGCAACACGCCCCACTAGTTCAAAAGGTGAAAAAGTGAGTTGAATTTCTTTTTGTTAGTAAGTCATACATTATTAAAAAAACTTGACTGATCTTTTCCACGGATGGATCAACTTTATTTTGTAATAAATTGTTTACACCTGGTTGCATTTAATTGGTCCATAGTGGAGTTTTTCTTGGTGGCCCTTAACTTTTGTCCAGTAGTATAACAATGAACTTTTATAACTCAGATGGGAGCCGCGCTGGTGTAATGGCTTCGGCGTTGTACTGGCGACCAGGTGTTCATGGTTCAAACCCGGGCGTCGGCGTTTGAAGAAATGTTTACGGCCGGAAATTTGACTGAATAGCCGGAACGGCGCCTGTGATAAACCCTCTGTGGATGGGAAGGAGCGAAGCTCCTGACCGGGTTGGAAGGAAAGTCCTCAGGTTCCCCAGCCTCGCAATGACATGTCATTGGGCCGAAGGGCTGAAAGCCCAAGTGCCGCTGGTTTAAAAAAAAAAAAAAAAAAAAAAAAAAAAAAATAACTCAGATTAGTAATGCAAAAACTCATTTCCTTTTACTCCAAACATAATCACCGTAAGTACTATGAATTAATCAATAGGTCTATAGCCCAAACAAAACAGAGTTCATGAAGACTTGATCAACTGTGACTAAAAGAATATTCGCTACTGCTACAACATCTTACATTTGTTCTTGAAAATTTACACATAAATTTGTACAGTGTAAATATTAACTAATGTTTCGAAAATTATGTTTCTTTCAAACTAATATTTAACACCATTTCCCACAGACACAGCCAATGAAATGTCTTATCTTAACTGGGCAATGACAGCTAGGATGAAACAAACATTAGGTCTGGTCCAAGCCACGTTTACTTCAATTCTGCACGCGCGTTTAAGTGAAATGTCTTCTGTTTTAACTACTTCATCTAGGTAGGGTTGATTGGCAGACAGCATTAGCAAGACATTTAATCCTGCATTTCTTTTTCTCCTCAGCTCCTGGTGGACAAAACGATTGGTGGCTGGAAATCTTTAAGTAACGAGCAGAAGACACGCTTTGGTCTAACAGCTGTAACTATTCGGGAGTCATTTTAAACCAAAAGAAACATTTTAATACCAGTGTTTCCCAAGCATTCCAGCAAGGACCAGCTGAAAAAAAAAAAAAAAACTATTCAAACTCCGTATAAATCTTACCTTTGTAAAAGTTTACAGATCAGAAAATATTTATTTTAAGGAGCACAATATAACAAACACAAAAACAAATGCATCCAATTAACATTGCAAGAAAAAACAGTGAAGAATTTTGATATTTAAAAAAAGTTGTCACAGAACGTCTGAACATGCTCATTTGTGTGATCTCCCACACCTGCAGCCCTCCGGCAGTATGATTTCTTCATTATTTTTCTCTCCGATCGCTTATTATTTGGCAATTTTTTGCCCTTTCATTTATTATTTTGCTCTATGCTGAATCTAGTAGCGCGAAGTCTCTAACACTTCACTCCCCTACGGAAGTATCTGCTATGGGACTATCTTTATCTCTTACATTTTTGCTTTACCACTCCTCAAGCTTATTTACGTTCCGCCAGGTGAAATGTGGTATTATCGTAACAATACCTGGTCATTATCACCGGTCAGCGGTAATACTTTTGTCCCTTTGAGTCGCATAGCCAATCTTTGATGATAGACGATTCTCGTTGGACAACCATATTGTTTATCAGAGCGGCCGGCGACCATTTTGTTTGACAGTCTGAAGAAGGCACGAACACACAGGCGATAATGAGATAATAGTTTCCCGGGCCCATCCCTGTGCGTGATTAGCGCAGATAATCTGTCTGGGTAGACATCTTGGCGGAAGACATTACGCCAGGCAAACATGGTCATATGTTGTTTGTGAGAGTGCACAAGATGTCACCGGGAATATTACCGCATAATTATAAAGAGGTCACGCGTGGGAATATTAAATTTAATATTTTAAAAACGTGGAGAAAAAAAAAATTATGAATTTAAACACCCCAACCCACGTAGTGCGAAAAGAGCTTACGATTGGATTGAAGTGAGAGCCGGAATATACAATGAATCTCATTGGCAAGTTTGTCGGGAAGTACAATCTGTGATGTGAACTGGAAAGGTAAAGAAAAAAGGTAAAGGATCCCGCTACATGCCCACTAAGGCATATTGGAAATATGGTGTTAGGCCCATATTTTCTTGACCATCAGCACACTAGGGGTGATGTGGTTAAGATTACGCCGGCCGCCTTAACCTTCACAGAATTGCTCTGGTACCCATTTCACGAGGCTGGGTCGACCCCGGAGCCGTTTGTGGTCTAAAAAATCCCACCTCAACTGGGGATTGAACTATGGACCAACAAGTTAGGAAGCCAGTGCACTAACCACTGCGCTACCGTGGCTCCCTGGTGTGAACTGGAAACTGAAAATAAAATCTAGCGAACTCAGAGACACAGAACAGACAGCTTCGCAACTTCAAATGAGTAACTCTAAACAAACCAGAAAGGGAAGGATCGGACCTAGAATTTCATACTTATAAGTGACAGATCGAAGTATTTGGGAAACTTAAAACCTTAAAAAGTAAGCCCGCCTTTATAAATACAGAGACTGCAAACCTAGGAATTGGATCTTCAGTCATCAGAGAAATAATATCGCACACCAAATGATTCATAGAACACCGTCATAAGAGGAATTTCTCAGAAAAAATTGATTCGAGAGCAAATGCACCGAAATTGCTCGTATCCATCTGAAATCTGTGCGAGGAGATTGTGTATAACCCTAAATCTTGGGGCAAGTTGTGAACATTTCTTTTACAAATGTGAATTAATATGTTTTCTTGCTAAGTGGTTATATATGAGGCTGGCAACCTCAACATACGAAAATAGTATATTCATAAACCACTACAGCAAGCGCTGGTGATTGTTTCTGGCTAGTCGTGCGGAAAACCCGACAGCAGAGGTGACCCCAGACTCCCGACTGGAGCAGTTAAGAGTGATGATTACATAACATGTACCTCAAGTGTAGCATATCATTATGTGAGATATATGTAACGTGTTAATGTTAGTTCAGGCAAAAATCATTGTTCACGCTGTCCAGACACATTTCTCCAATTAATACCCAGAGAAATATTGGTGAATTTTAAACATCTTTCTTGAGCTACGTTGTGTACCCAAGAATTTAATTCTTCTGAGAGATTAACATGAGTGGGTGGACAGCGAGAGGGTGCGCCTGTTACGCTTCCAACTCAGTGTACTTAGCAGAGGCATTTGTCTTTCTATTTTTTCTTTAAAAAAGTACGTGGTTACAAGCATCAGACAGTGTGAAATACTAACGTTACGACGCCGCTGGTATTTGGAGAAGTGCACTCATCACCAAAAAGAAGTGACTGAAACCACGGCGACAGGACTCATCTAAAGTTACGTTTTCGTGTAAAATAGGCGAAAGCTACGGACTTTTCGATAAATCCTCACCTGCGTCACAGTGACGAAAACTTGTATTTACAGCAAAATTTCACCACTCTTTTAATATTTATTTTAATTGTTAACTACTAATTCATTACTAAAATTGTTACATATTGTTTTAAAACTAAACTATCATAGTTGCTTCAGTTTTTATATGTATGAAAGCAAACATATGAGCCAGAATATTATATATATATATATATATATATATATATATATATATATATATATATATATATATATATATATATATATATATATATATATATACTTACTTACTTAGTCATTCCCCTTCTACCGTGAGGTGTAGAGGTTATATATATATATATATATATATATATATATATATATATATATATATATATATATATATATATATATATATATATATATATATATATATACCTAGACATATATTTACCTCTAAACAGAGCTATACCATTATAAGAGGAAATTCGCTGAATTAACTCAGCTGGGGGCTTGAACGGGCTAAAAACCATTGCCTAAATCCTTCACAAAAGGCGACGGACAGATATAAGTTAACCATTGCTCAGCGATATTCCGCATGGTTCTTGACTTCTGAATTATCTTGTGTATTCTCCCTTCGGATAGAAGCGTCATTACACTTCAATCTTCATCTCTGCTAAGAGTAATCTTGTGCGAAGGTAAACACCTTTGACGACCCATTTAGATACTCTTGAGTTTTGGCCATTGTTTGACCATTACTGCAAAGCAGGGGAGGCAATTCGTGACATAAATATTATCTAATAATTTCAAATATCAAAATACAAATTTAAAGAGTGTTACTTACATTTTTCGCTGGTAAGAACCCACAAAATCAATACCTGTTGATAGCACAACATGGCAGTCTTTGTTCTAGAATCCCAAGATTAAACGAGGTAGAGGATTAATCGAAGCACACACAGAAGAGAACTAAAAACAGATATCAAAGGAATAAAAAAAGGCATCGATTCCTTTAATAGATTGCACAGGACAGAAAGATTGGTAAAAACAGATGTTAAAGGAATAAAACAGACATCGATACCTTTAATGGATTGCACAGGACAAAAAGATTGGGCACGATTTTGTTAAAGATCTATGCTCCTCGGAAAGTTGGAGAAGTAATGATAAAAATGGAAATGTCTGTGATATTGCTTTAAAATTTCATATCCTCTTTCTTCTTCTTTTTCGTACACTCTCAAACGTCAACTTGAGGCTATTTGAATCTTATTTCCAAAGTCAACATAAAGCTTACTCTTAGCGAGACGCTAAGATTTTCGTTGTAACCGGTGAAGCACTATTGTAACAACTCAAAAGTGTGGGTTTAAAAAAAACTTGCGGGGGTAGGGGAACATAATACGTCTTACTAGGATAAAAGACGAGAAAATAACCTACGTTGCGACCACAAGGCCTTGATCAGGGACAAACGAACTAATACAGAAAGCAAAAAAAAAAAAAAACTGAAAAAACGTGAAAAATGAATACGAATACATGTGATACCGCGGCATTGCTAGACGTCACTCTCAACAAATTGGTACATGTCACAGAAAACAATAAATATCCATACAAACTATGTCCTCAAAAGAGACCTAGATACTATAGCATGAACAGCTATGCTATGAACCCCAGAAGGAAGGCGAAAGAGAGACCAACCAAAACCGGCTTGGCGGAGAGCTTTGGAGGTCCAGATTGAAAGTAGGAACCAGATTTGAGGCACCGCAAGAGACCGAGCTTGGTAGAGAGAGTTTTTTGCTGCCCTGAAAGATGCCAATAGGCGAGATGGTCACTGGTTGCTTTGTCAATCGACGGCTTAGGATCGAAATAACAAGCTAAAATAGCTTTTGGTAATCTTCACAGATTACTCAGTGTTTCTAGTCATCTTCATGTTCCTTACTTATGCAGCACGGAGCTCAAACTGCAGCTAGTACTCTTGCAGGTCAACCAAGTAATCACACTCTATGGCAGTGGTTGTTTCTGTAACAATTTATTCTAAATTATGAAGTTGCCATCCCTATGCTAACTTACTTACTTACTGACTTAGTCGTTCCTCTTCTACCCTGGGGTATAGAGATTTGCCAAAGAGAACGCCATACTATCCTATTGGCGGTCTTCCTCCTAGCCTCATGTGACAAGTCAAATCTTCAATCGTTACATTTTCTGTGACCTCTTTCATTTTCTCTCCGGTACCCTTCCTTTTGTTTTTTCTCACCCACTCCTTATCGTTGTTTCGCTTTCATCGCTCAAGGTTCTCTTATCACATCTTGTCACACCTCTCACCCACCCCTTTCTCCTGGTTATTTTCTACTTTGTTATCGGCGACACAAATCGAAGGTGCGAACCTGCCACATTGACGTTTCGCTTATCTCTAGCTCCAGATGCAGTAAGAGTCTACACTGAGCGACACTCCTATTGTCAATTCCGACTTCTTGTCTGGGAAGGTTGCCCCATGATACGGTGCGAGCTCGCAAAAATTACATGATAAAATGCACGGCGGATCTCACTGGGATGTAGGAAATGACCATCGTGCTGAAGATTAAGACAAGGAGAGTGATGTAATACTTCCAGCAGATTGACTTTGCGGTGATAAACAATTACAAGGAAATAACATCTTGGAGAAGATCATAATGTTAGATCTGTGAAGTAGTGAGTTTGTAAACATGACAGGCGAAACGGAAGAAGCAAGACCTTATATGGTCATGAAAGAGAGGGAGATGAATTTGTAAATGATGTATTTAAAAAATATCTTATGGTGTCATGTAGAATGTTCTACATGTGAGGGTAGTGGGGTAAAAAGACCCATACCGATATTATACACATAATTCGTGGTTGGATTGGTATGGAAGAGACAAAATAAACCACATCTGATTGGAGATTTTTCCAATGAGACCACATGGATGTGTGGGTAAAAATGTTCCTTATAATCTACAACATTTTTAGAATACTTCACTGCATTTCAATCTCGTCAAAAATACATTTCAGACAGTCAGGATAACGAATAGATACATGATTCCAACATAACGACAGGACCAAGTATCAGACGATCTTCTGATATTAGACAGAAAGAATACTGAAAACCATGAGTCCTAGAAGAGACATCATAATTTTGATGGGTGACATGAATGCAAAGATAGGTATAGTCAACACCGGCTTTGAAGAAGTCATGGGAAAACGTGGGCTAGGAATAATGAATGAAAATGGGGAACTATTCTCAAACTTCTGTGCTTCAAATCAACTGGCTATAGGAGGAAGCCTGTTTCCACATAAGAGAATACACAAGGCAACGTGGATATCACCAGACCATGTAACAGAAAATCAGATTGATCATATATGCATAAACAAGAAGTTTGGATCATCATTGCAGGATGTAAAGGTATATAGAGGAGCAGATGTGGCATCAGATCACCACCTTCTGATAGCCAAAGTAAAAATGAAACTCAGAGATATGCACCAATGCAAAATTATAGACAACAATTTAATGTAGGACATCTAAGAAATCAAGAAACAAGAGACAAATTTGCGGTCACAATATCCAACAAATTCCAAGTGCTTCAACAGGTTGAAGATGTAGAGAATACAGAAGACTATTGGCAGCAAATCAAAACTGTATGGAATGAGACATGTGAAGAAATACTGGGGAAAAGGGAACGACAACAAAAAAGCATGGATAACAACAGCAACCATCAATAAGATAAAAGACAGGAAAAAAAACAAGAAAGCAGATTTAAACACAAGCAAAACCAGAAGTTCCAAAGCCAAGGCTCAAGAAGTGTACACAGAAGCAAACAAAGAAGTAAAAATAAGTATCAAAAGAGACAAGATGAAGTATATTGAGGAGATGGCAAGAGAGGCAGAAGATGCTGCAGCCAAAGGAAATATGAGAGAACTGTGTATAGCAGCACAAAGAAGCTAACAGGGAAATACAAGCAAACAAGTTGCCTCATAAAAGACAAGAATGGAAAACTGCTCAGCAATATACAAGTTCAAATGAAGAGGTGGACATAATATTTTGAGAACCTTCTCAATAGACCAGCTCCACAAAACCCCCCGGACATCCAGCCAGCAGAAGAAGAGCTACAAATTAACGGTGAAAGACCAACGAAGGAAGAAATAAAGAAAGCCATAAAGTTTCTAAGAGATGGAAAAGCGTCTGGACCTGATGGCATTCCAGCAGAGGCCATCAAAGCAGATATCGACACGGCTACAGAGATGTTATAAAAATTACTTGGTAAAGTCTGGGAAAAGGAAGAGATACCAGCAGAATGGAAGGAAGGATATCTGGTTAAGTTGCCTAAGACGGGAAATTTACAAGAGTGCACAAATTATAGAGGAATAATGTTACTATCCGTGCCAGGAAAATTATTAAACAGGATTATCCTTGAGAGATTAAAAGAGTCCATAGACAAGAAACTGAGAGATGAACAAGCAGGTTTTCGACAAAACAGATCATGTACAGACCAGATAGACACTTTGAGAATAATAGTTGAACAAAGTCTGGAATGGAATTCATCACTATACATCGGATTTGTGGACTACGAAAAGGCATTTGACCGTGTAGACAGAGAATCACTTTGGAAATTGATGGGGCATTATGGAGTTCCCCTGAAGATAATTAATTTAATAAAGAAAACATATGAAGACATGACATGCAGAGTTCTTCACGAAGGACAGCTTACAGAACCGTTTGGGGTAAGAAGAGGAGTGCGACAGGGATGCCTCTTGTCTCCATTTCTTTTCGTACTAGCAATAGACTGTAGACAATAGAACAAATAAAGGGAATACAGAATGGTTTACAGTAGAAACAGGGGTGAAACAAGGCTGTATTATGTCACCACTACTTTTTGGAATAGCTATTGATTGGGTTATGAGAAACTATACCCACAATGAACAATTAGGTATAAAATGGACAAATTGAAAATTCCTGGGGGACCTGGATTTCGCAGATGATTTAGCATTCTTAAGTTCAACACCCAGACAATCCCAAGAAGCAGTAAATAATTTGTGTCATCTCTCGGTTAAAATAGGTCTCCAAATAAATGCCTCTAAAACTAAAGCTATGAACTTTTCTAACGAGACCTTTGATATCATCTTGAACGGGGAAAAACTACAGAAAGTTGAAAGTTTCAATTATTTAGGCAGTAAAATGACTCAGGATGGTGACACAACAAGAGAAATTTATACTAGAATTGCTTTGGCAGCTAGCGCCTTCAATAGATTATCTAACATTTGGAAATTACGATCATTGAATATACATACCAAGCTTCGTCTGTTTAATTCAAATGTTATCTCAGTGTTAACATACGGCTGTGAGAGTTGGAAAATAACAAAATCATTGGAGAACAAGCTGAATACATTCGAGAACAAATGTCTTAGAAAACTCATGAACATCAGTTGGAAAGAATTCAAGACTAATCGACAAATAAGAGAAGACTCTAGGCAGAAATATGTCTCCAACTATATAAGGAAAAGACGAAGGTCATATATCGGTCATGTCCTACGAATGCAAAACAACAGAATACCACTACAGGCGCTCACTTGGGTTCCTGAGGGTAAGCGGAAAAAAGGAAGACCAAAAGAAACACTCAGAAGAACATTAATAAGAGAAGGAAGAACGTTGGGCCTAAATAATGTGCAAGAGCTAAGAGGAGTGGCGTCACAACGAACAACCTGGAGAGCACTGGTTTCTGCCTTATGCGCCGTGTTTGGCGCTTAAAGAATTTATTATTATTAATAGACTGGGTTATGAGAACATCGACAACACACAACAGAAATGGAATCCAGTGGACTCTCACTAAGCAGTTGGATGATTTGGATTTTGCTGATGACTTGGCTCTTCTGTCCCATAACCATAATCAGATGCAGGACTAATTGAAAAACACTCGATGAGAGTTTACAGCAATTGAGTCTAAAAATACACACCAAAAAGACAAAAATAATGAGAATAAATGCAGGTAATGATAACAGGGTTGAACTTGAAGAAACACCAATACAAGATGTAGAATCGTACACATATCTTGGCAGCAATATAGACAAAGTTGGAGGGACAGATAGTGATATCAAACTAAGAATACAAAAAGCAAGAGGAGCTTTCATTGCATTGGGAAATATATGGAGATCAAGAGAAATCGGATCCAACACGAAAATAAGAATCTTCAACTCAAATGTGAAGTCAGTCCTATTGTATGGCTCTGAGACATGGAGAACAACAAAGACAACAACCAAAAGCTACAGACTTTCATAAATGGGTGCTTGCGTAGAATAGAGGGATTGAAATGGTATGACAAGGTTACCAACGTGGAACTGATGACAAGAACTAGACAAGTGCCAGTGGAACAAGAGATGAGAAGAAGACGATGGCGATGGATAGGACACACACTGAGGAAACCTGTTTTTAGTATTATTACAAGGCATTCCTTGTTCTAAAACCCTCAGGGCAAGAGAGAGGCAGAGGTAGACCAAGAAGCACATGGAGAAGAGAGCTGGAAACAGAGGTGAAAATGATGAGGAGAACGTGGAAAGAACTTGAGATGATGCACGTGACAGGAGGACGTGGCATGTGTTTGTTGAAGGCCTATGCTCCTTTGGGAGTGGAGGGTTATGAATGAATGAGTCTAGGAACCTACATACAGAGTAACATTGAGAGTATAACTAAAGTAATGCCCCGACCATCTTTAAGACGGTCTCTTAAAACCAGTAGGCCGACACTATTCGGAAGTTTTTGTCTCTGCAAGAAGTCTGTAAATTCATTCCCGATAATCGAAGTTTGTAATATGCACATTTTATCATTTTATATTTTCGCATTCCACATGTGTGAATTGCTTGTGGATGCACAAGTTCTTACGAGACTGGCAACCTCAGCATATAAAATGATTGGTTTCATGAACCACCACTGCAAGAGCTGGTGACTGCTTCGTGTGGGTTCCTTCACAAGGAACCCAATAGCAGCGGTAGCCCAGGTTACATGTTGAGCAGGGAGTGGATGATGATGACAGCATGGTTGGTACATATTTTATTATATTAACATTTTAATAAGTTTATGTGAATATTAAACCATGTTTAAATAATGCAATAGTCGTTTTCTGCTGTTCAAACGCACTTTCATCCGACTCAAGGGCCTTAACATTCTTAATACACTTAAGTTTGGACACTGTTGGATCACCGCTGCAGAGCAGGGGAGACCATCCCGTGACACCTAGTTCCAATCTAGTCCTCAGTCGTACAGGGATTGTCTAATGTTGTCCTCCCAGTGAGAAACTCTGGGTCGTCCTGGAGGTCTGGCTGGATCCCTGGATCTTGGTTTTTTCCATATTTGTCGTGGTAGCTGATCTTCTTCCATTCTGCAGACATTGTGACTCTTCTACTTGGGTATGCAGGGCCTGGATTGTGAGGCCTTGCCGTATTGTCTGGTCGCGGACCATGTCTCTTCTTGTTACTTCAACCACCTTTCTCAGACATCCTCATTCACAACCTCATATTGGTCGTCTTGTACGATTTCCTGAAACATGCATGCGCCCTAATATAACCGACGGACCCTGTGTCTAGCATGAACGGGCGCGCATCGACAAAGTAGAAAGATTTTATTTTTAAAAATGCCTGACTGTATCGTAGTTCTATTTTTCTTTCTCTTTCCAAAAGCTGGAAAAAAATAATGACAGCAATACTCCGATGATATTCCAATTTTCGCGTAATTTAAAATGTTCATTTCATTGTTCGATTACTTCTTATGAAATTTGACAACGTTTTGCGAAACCACAGGGTTCCATGGTATCTGGGTTGAGAAACACTGTAGCATTTAAAAGCGTTTCACACAATCTACTTGTTTCCAGTTCTGTAGCATGCGAGTTTTCTCTCGGGCACTGGTAAAATCTGGGTGCACTTTAACACGTAACTATATTTAACAGTGACAGCTGCGAGCGTGAGCAGTCATCGGTTGTGATCGTCCTCTCGTGTCAGCAGTCCCCTATAAACTGACCTATCGCTGCCATTCAACGTTTTATCTCATGTGCAGGTTGTCACATAATTCCAGTTTTGTTATTTAAGTATCTGAGGCAACTCTCTCTCTATCTGAGCATCTCTCTCTCTCTCTCTTCTCTCTCTCTCTCTCTCTCTCTCTCTCCTCTCTTCTCTCCTCTCTCTCTCTCTCCTCTCTCCTCTCCCTCTCTCTCTCTGTTGCCATCAGTTCTGTTAATTTCTAATGTAATCTTTGCGATAATCCTTTCTTACAAGTTTTTTTCTGCAACACTGAATATAAATTGCCCTATCAATTTATGGTATCTTCTTCTTCTTCTTCGTTCGCCCTGAAAAGGACGGTGGTTGCGTTGTGTCTGTTTACAACGTAGCTGTGATATCTGCACCTTTCGGTCGACACATCCGACTTCTGCACGGCATTTTTTAGGTCCGGGTTTGCCTTCCCATTGCGATCCGTGCTCGCTCAGCCAGCCTGCACTGCTGCAGACTGTTTCCAGGACCACCACGTGGAGGTGGAGCACGGTCTTGACAAGCTCTGGTTCGCTGGTCCTGACGCAGGCAGTCAAGCTATGAGTCGCTGACTGCGGTCTCTATTGCTGCGTCTTCTGGTATGAGAACGTCCAATTGGCAGAATAGTTAGAGTGCTGGCCCTTTGCAGCAATGGTACCGGGTTCGATATTCGATGGCGTCACACTCGTCTATTAAATGGGTACCTGTCTCTGCTCTTGAGTTAGGGAAGGCAAAGGCAGCGAGGAAGGGAACTGGTCACCACATACAGCAGTCTCTAACACTTCACTACCCTACGGCATTATCTGCAATGTATCTACCTTTACCTTTTTCATGGGATAAGAAAATGTGGAGTAACAAAAGTTGGAAAAATAATTATTTTTTTTTAAACGGGTAATACGCCTTATGATGGGCTTGAACATCAATTTAAAGAAGTCTGAGGTCATGACGCTCAATGTGAGCAACCCTGAGCCCATATCAGTAAGGAATCAGCAATTGGTACAGACAGATACCTTCACATACCTAGGAAGCATAGTAACACCAGACGGCGGGGCAGGCAAAGACATCAACATCAGAATGAATAAGGCAAGAACAGCCTTCTTTAGCCTAAACAACATCTGGAAATCCTCCCAATACAGCACAAGCACAAAATTAAGATTATATCAGAGCTGTGTGCTTTCTGTGCTTCTCTATGGTGCGGAATGCTGGAGAGTTACAGAGAAGGAAATGTCAAAATTGTCATCTTTTCACGCAACATGCCTAAGAAAAATTCACCGAATCTTTTGGCCGAATACCATCACTAACCAAGATCTGCTTACTCGTAGCAAGCAAGAGGACATGCACACCATCATAGCTGGCAGACGCTGGAGCTGGGTTGGTCATGTCCTCAGAAGAGACCCCGATGCCATCACAAGAACAGCTATGCTCTGGACCCCTGAAGGAAAACGAAAGAGAGGCCGACCAAAAACAACCTGGCGGAGGACTGTGGAGGCTGAGATGCAAAGAATGAACCAGAGTTGGGGCACTGTACGAAGGATGGCCACCGACCGAGCAAGTGGAATCAATTTGTTGTTGCCCTACAAGACGCCACTAGGCGTGATGGCCACTGACTGCTTTGATGGTCAGCGGCTAAGGATCAAAGAAGAATAAGACGCCTTATTAGAATAAAGCAGAAAGAAAATTGCTTACGTTGCGGCCACAAGGTCTTCTTCAGTGACAAGCTAACAAAATCAGACAGGAAAGAAAGCGAGAAATGTGTGAAAGACATGGAAAATAAATAAGAATAATAGAACAGTAAAATCGTATGTGTCATATCCATCGTCAATATGGCTATCTTAATGTTTGAACATTACAGGTGCCTAATTTAAAGGTTTTTCTCCAGCTGAGTTTAAATCACAAATGGTGACTCAGCTACCCGGACTCCTTTCCGCTTCTGTGTGCTGCGTCATTAGCCTCGTTAATATAGGACGAACTTACATCATGGATGACCGAGGGGAATTTATATTACTTACTTTGAAGGACATCTCCGTTTTTTTTTTTTTTAAAGATTTTACAGGATACAATAGCCGATCCCTTCGTCGCTTTTTATAGCATACTTGGTAGATTCTTCTTCTACTTCTTGAATATTTAACCCCTGACTGACAAGGCAGTCAGTGGCCATCACACCTAGTGGCGTCTTGTAGGGCAAGAACAAACTGTCCCCATTTTGCTCGGTCGGTGGCCATCCGTCGCGCCGTGCCCCAACTCTGGTTCATGCTTTATATCTCAGTCTCCAATGTTCTACGCCAGGTTGGCTTGGTAGATTCATCATCATCTCAGCCCGTAACCCGTCATGGGTCGTAGGGGTGCCATGGTGGAAGCATCAGCAGACAGGGTCCTCCACTGCTCTCTATCCTCAGCAATGCGTACAAGTGTGGAAAAACCGTGTCCTGCCCATTCTTTGATGTTATCAGCCCAGGATTTTCTCTGCCTTCCTCTTCTCCGTTTACCTTCGACTGTTCCCTGAAGGATCGTTTTCGAAAGGGAGTCATGACGAGTTACATGCCCAAACCAGGCAAGCTTTCGACGTTTCACTGTTGACAAAAGTGGTTCTTGGTGGCCTGCATAGGTGTTTATCTTCTCCCTAACATAGACATTTGTTTTGTGCTCTTTATAGCAAATGCGCAAAATTCTTCTATAACATTTATGCTCGAAAGCCTGAATCCTTCGCCCCGTATCTGCAGTGAGTGTCCAGCTCTCACACCCATACAAGAGAATAGATAATACAAGTGATTTGTATAATTTGATCTTCACAGGAAAACTGATGTTACTTTTCCAGATCACATTCAACCTTGTCATGGCAGCTGAGGCCATCTCAAGTCTTGTCTTGATTTCTTTAATTGATCTTCCATCACTGCATATAGTGGACCCGAGATATTTAGCTTGGTAGATTACTGTGCTACTATTCTTAGCTCCCCTTTCGGACTTCTGTAAAGCACGGACTCTCATTCCCGGAATCCCATATATATATATATATATATATATATATATATATATATATATATTATATATATATATATATATATATATATATATATATATATTAATATATATATATATATATATATATATATATATATATATATATATATATATATATATATATATATATATATATACATACTTTATTGATTTATACTTGCTTCCTAGCTTTTACAAAATATAAGTTCTTAAAGTATATTTAAATATTTATTAACAACATAATAATGTGGCACCTGGAATGTTGGTACATAAGAAGGTGATAATGGCGATGGATGTGACATACATTGAAGAAACATGCTGATAGTTTTACACAGCAGTCATCGTTCTGAATCCCAAGGGTTGTTGTTTCTGTTGTTGTTGTGGTCAGTGTATTTTACACTGTACAACCCAATGCCTAATATCTGGCTTTTGGCTGGGATCATGTGTCTAGACACAGGGACCGGTACAGTGACATTCATGTGTCATTAGGTCTCTTGTGTGAGAACACAGAAGATCACTACAGTGACACATTTTGTCACTGGGTCTTCTTGTGTTGGGACATGTGGTCTTGACCAGGGCCGGGTTTGGGCGGGTACTAATGCGACCTCATGCGAGGAAAAAAATGCGACCTCAAGCGAGGAAAAAAAAAAAAAAAAAAAAAAAAAAAAATGTTGTTGTGGTTGTTTTTATGGTTGGTTAAGTAAGGCTGCTGAGTTTGTATTTCTTTGCAGCCAATACCAAGCTAATTAACATTATCTACATTGTACGAGATCTAGGTTTTTCAAGTGGCTATTCTGTCGTTTGGCAACTAGCTGAGTTGGAGTCGTGAGTTTCACTTCTGTCATGGGCATTTTTTCTGGCTCGACACGCATTTAAAGTAACTACTGGGGAAGAGGGGGTGGGAAAGAGAATTACCCGCATTCTATGGTGCTCTCCATACAGGGCCGGCCGTGGGCCGATTTAATCAATTTGCCCCAGTCGGGCCCCGCGCTCACAGGGGGCCTCGTACACGGGTTCCCACCGCCAGCTGTGAAACAGTTAAGGCGCGAAGATTATTTCAAATTATATATGTGGTATATATAGTAGTACCTTGTATTTAAAGCAAAATAAAAAAATAATATTTTTATTAGCTTTATTTTGACATAAAACATGTTACAACAACACTCTAACCTTAAGTTCAGGGTGTCCCATCAGAATGGTCCAAATCGGGCATCGCAGTTACTAAGGTCGACTGTCTCCATATATGCAGGGCTAAAAAATAGTGTGCTCTGGTTCTGGGCGGCCCCAAGGGATAACCCTGCATGCAGCTGACCAGGAAAAAACGTAGCTAAACTGGGGCTACAGTGATTCTTTCAAGCGCAGTGTGGATTGCTTGGTTCTCACCATATTGAGCCACAGTACCAATCATGGTGTTGGTCAACTCTGGTCGAGCTAATATATAGGTTTCGTATTATCCTTCGTATAAATCAATTTTAATGCTCTGGAAATAAAAATTCAGGGCTTCTGTAAAGAGAACAAAGTCGTTGACTATCGTCCAATGGATTCTTGTAGCGTTGACCGAACAACTCCAAAACACGAAGGCTGCCAGCTTCCAGGATGCACCGCGTGGAGATGCTTCAGAGTCCTGGTTAGGGATCTAACCCTGGGATTCACGCGCGAGCCACGTGAATTGTTTTCCATTCTAATCCCAAGGATAAGAGAAGTATCGCCTGACGGAAAACACGAGAACAAGAGGAGCTGGGGAACAGCAAGCGATCAACTTCAGTAGTGGTTCCACAAACAGCACAAAGAGCTGGGGAACAGCAAGCGATCTACTTCAGCAGTGGTTCCACAAGCAGCACAAAGAGCTGGGGAACAGCAAGCGATCAACTTTAGTAGTGGTTCCACAAACAGCGCAAAGAGAACTGGGGAACAGCAAGGGATCAACTTCAGTAGTGGTTCCACAAGCAGCACAAAGAGCTGGGGGGCAACAAGCGATCAACCTTAGTAGTGGGTCCCCAAGCAGCACAAAGAGCTGGGGAACAGCAAGCGATCAACTTTAGTAGTGGTTCCACAAGCAGCACAAAGAGCTGGGGAACAGCAAGCGATCAACATTCAGTAGTGGTTCCACAAGCAGCACAAAGAGCTGGGGAACAGCAAGCGATCAACTTCAGTAGTGGTTCCACAAGCAGCACAAAGAGCTGGGGAACAGCAAGCGATCAACTTTAGTAGTGGTTCCACAAGCAGCACAAAGAGCTGGGGAACAGCAAGCGATCAACTTCAGTAGTGGTTCCACAAGCAGCACAAAGAGCTGGGGAACAGCAAGCGATCAACTTCAGTAGTGGTTCCACAAGCTGCACAAAGAGCTGGGGAACAGCAAGCGATCAACTTTAGTAGTGGTTCCACAAGCAGCACAAAGAGAACTGGGGAACAGCAAGCGATCAACTTCAGTAGTAGTTCCACAAGCAGCACAAAGAGCTGGGGAACAGCAAGCGATCAACTTCAGTAGTAGTTCCACAAGCAGCACAAAGAGCTGGGGAACAGCAAGCGATCAACTGCAGTAGTGGTTCCACAAGCAGTACAAAGAGCTGGGGAACAGCAAGCGATCAACTTTAGTTGTGGTTCCACAAACAGCACAAAGAGAACTGGGGAACAGCAAGTGATCTACTGCAGTAGTGGTTCCACAAGCAGCACAAAGAGCTGGGGAACAGCAAGCGATCAACTGCAGTAGTGGTTCCACAAGCAGCACAAAGAACTAGGGAACAGCAAGCGATCAACTGCAGTAGTGGTTCCACGAACAGCACAAAGAGAACTGGGGAACAGCAAGCGATCAACTGCAGTAGTGGTTCCACAAGCAGCACAAAGAGCTGGGGAACAGCAAGCGATTAACTTCAGTAGTGGTTCCACAAGCAGCACAAAGAGAACAAGAGAACTGAGGAACAGCAAGCGATCAACTTCAGTAGTGTTTCCACAAACAGCACAAAGAGAACAAGAGAGCTGGGGAACAGCAAGCGATCAACTTCAGTAGTGGTTCCACAAACAGCACAAAGAGAACTGGGGAACAGCAAGCGATCAACTGCAGTAGTGGTTCCACAAACAGCACAAAGAGAACTGGGGAACAGCAAGCAATCAACTGCAGTAGTGGTTCCACAAGCAGCACAAAGAGCTGGGGAACAGCAAGCGATCAACTGCAGTAGTGGTTCCACAAACAGCACAAAGAGAACTGGGGAACAGCAAGCGATCAACTGCAGTAGTGGTTCCACAAGCAGCACAAAGAGCTGGGGAACAGCAAGCGATTAACTTCAGTAGTGGTTCTACAAGCAGCACAAAGAGAACAAGAGAACTGGGGAACAGCAAGCGATCAACTTCAGTAGTGGTTCCACAAGCAGCACAAAGAGAACAAGAGAACTGGGGAACAGCAAGCGATCAACTTCAGCAGTGGTTCCACAAGCAGCACAAAGAGAACAAGAGAGCTGGGGAACAGCAAGCGATCAACTTCAGTAGTGGGTCCACAAACAGCACAAAGAGAACAAGAGAGCTGGGGAACAGCAAGCGATCAACTTCAGCAGTGGTTCAACAAGCAGCACAAAGAGAACAAGAGAGCTGGGGAACAGCAAGCGATCAACTTCAGTAGTGGTTCCACAAACAGCACAAAGAGAACAAGAGAGTTGGGGAACAGCAAGTGATCAACTTCAGCAGTGGTTCCACAAACAGCACAAAGAGAACAAGAGAGCTGGGGAACAGCAAGCGATCAACTTCAGTAGTGGTTCCAGAAGCAGCACAAAGAGAACAAGAGAGCTGGGGAACAGCAAGCGATCAACTTCAGTAGTGGTTCCACAAGCAGCACAAAGAGAACAAGAGAGCTGGGGAACAGCAAGCGATCAACTTCAGCAGTGGTTCCACAAGCAGCACAAAGAGAACAAGAGAGCTGGGGAACAGCAAGCGATCAACTTCAGCAGTGGTTCCACAAGCAGCACAAAGAGCTGTGGAACAGAAATGTAAGGAACAAAGATGACAAGGAAGAATTTTGTGCCGATGGCACGGCATAGGGGGGCCTTAAATAAACTGTTTATTGCCTTTGCTCCTTCCGGGGCTGAAGAGTAAAGAGTGAGTGAATGAAATTAAAAATGTTATGGAAGTGTTAGCAACAAAAAAGAAGTAGACCAGACAACAGAAAAAAAAACAACAGAAGTGATAGGCTTACCGGAAAACGAACTCAGGACCTTCCGAACGACACCACCGCCTAGCTACGGGAGCAAATCGTTACTATCATCTCTGCCAACTAGGCACCACTAACGAGAGAAGCATTCCAGGTATATGCTTTCATTTCAGTGTTGCACGCGCGGTGCAACTTCTCTCTCATGCATTTCCCTTCTTTCTCCCTCTGTGTATTTGTGTGGCTGTCAGTTTGTCTGTCTCATACCAAAATCTGCATCCGTTGAATACAATTAAAACGAAAGGTATAAGTACTGAACTATGACACTCACTCAGAATTCGCGTTAAAAACTGTTAGTATCTGAAATAACACATGTTTTGGATTCTCTGTACACTGAAGGAACTCAAACAGTAAGAAATCGCGTATATTGTACACATTCTGTCTACCAAATACATTCAGAAAATCAGAAACTGTTTATATTGTGCACTCTCTGTCTATTATAGGAATTAAGAAAATAAAAAATAGCATATTTTGTATACTCTCTGTCTATTGTAGGCATTAAGAAAATAAAAAATCATATTTTGTGCACTCTCTGTCTATCAAAATCAGAATTCGCGTACATTGTGCACTCTCTATCCTTCAAAGGCACTCTGAAAATCAGAAATAGCGCGTGATGTGCACTTTATATCAACCGTGCTCTTTAATATCAAAACACCAGGAAATATTTGTTGTGAAGTTAAGAAAGACACGTGACGTAAAAACATGTTTCTCCACATTCCATATAGTATAATATACGTAAAAGAACCATCTTTGAAAGAAAAAGCCTCTATTACCAAAATACACAAAACATTAAGCTTATCTAGTTTTTTTTTTTTTTTTTTTTTGTATTTTTCTTCCATCATTTTATATAAATCAATGTTCTTTGGGAAAAACAAACAGCTGTAAAGAGAACACAGTTGTTCACTGTCGTCCAGATAAGCGATATGTTTTGTTGTAAAGTACAGATAACACAGCTCTCTTTTTACTGCCATTAACCTAACACAGCTCTCTTTTCACTACCATTAACCTACCGTGATTGTAATCGTTCAATTTTGAAACCGAGTCCTTCGCCATTAATTCTCTAAAACCTTAATTTGATTCTCACGCTTGTGTCTCAACAAAGGTAGCATTATGGTATATTTACTGTTTGTATAACGAGATAACGATTAATAAGAAGGATATAAAACGCAAATTGGCAAGATTACAGAGCCATTAGAAGCAAACTTAGGTTTGTTCTAGATACGAGAAGGAATGCTATAGACCAGTGTTTCTTAACCTTTTATAAGTCCCGTACCCCTTTAAAGCATCTTAAGAAGCCTCGCACCCTTTTACAGCATCTTAAGAATCCTCGCACCACTTTGCATCATCTTAAGAATCCTCGCACCACTTTGCATCATCTTAAGAAGCTTCGCACACCATTAATGCATTCATCTCTTGTTAAAAAACATTGCTATAGATAATTGATTTTCTACCTTTACGTCTCCAACCTCATTGAATACAAGCAAGACATCTCTCAACGTGCTACCATGTACTAAAAATACTACAGACATCGTAGTTTCTGCTGTCCTGATTGTTTCATGTAGCTTAACACTAAATATAGTCGCATAGCGGATACTTCAGTGGAGGAGTAGAGTGTTGGAGACTTCGTATTAGTCAGAAACATTGTCAAGCACAATAGACTAATTTTGTTACTATTTCCAACGTGCATCTTTTCTTACGTTTGACTTACATGAATCGTTGTTCTTTTGTTTTTTTTTAAACAAATTTAAAACAAATGATTTAAATGCTAATTTTTAAAGTATAATTTTCTGTCAATTTAAATTTCTACAATAAACCCCCCAATCTCAAGGGTACCATCCTTTGTATGCGTATCTTACGATGAAACAGCACTGACTGAATAAGGCCAAGTTATGTTCATCCCAAAGTGACTCCATCCGTAAATTAACAGTGAAATCACTATTACTTCCCTTACATCATTCCCGGAACAGAGCAACAGCAGCTTAATAATAATGTGACATCTGCCAATGTTATTTGTACATACATTTTCTTGTGGAAACTAACTAAAGGGCAGTGCCGTAGCAGAGCCGAGTGTTAGAGACTTCACTATACTAGATCCAGCTTTATGAAGTAGAGCCTTCCCTAATTCATGAGCGGACTCAGGTACCCATAAATTATACCAAGTTATAAACCTTACTGGTAGGCCCCTATGTCTTAGTTTTAGAATGAGTTTTTTTGTTTTTGTTTTTAAGTTTTACCCCGTTTTTGGCGAAGCGTACCCTGTAAACCTAGACATAAAGTCAATCGATCATATTATGGCGCGTCTAAATATAAAATACATTGTGGGCTATAGTATTTGTATTTTGTGTATAAATGTGAAGTCTTATGATGAAGAGTACGCTTCCATTTGAAAATAACAAAACGTGGGCGTGATCGAATCTAGTAAATTCGCAGAAGTAAATTTGATAACTGAAACGTGTTAATCAGATATATTAATTATGACTCGGACTATATCGTATCATAACTTCAAGAATGCCTAGACAATCTGATTGCGCTGAATTATATTCTGTAGCATCTAGTTTACATTCTATAAAACACTAAATAAGTTGTAACAACAGGAAAGATTGAATGACAAAAAAAGATATAGAGGACGAAACAGATTGAAGATGGTGGACAGTTAGAACTCATGACATGGAAAGACGTCAGCAACAAATAGATAAACAGTACTATGGATAGGAAGCATCGGAAAGACATGCTCGCCCACACCACCTGGCATTGTACTTAAAAAAGAAGAAACTGATACATTTTTATTTGGTGGGAGATAAACATGCCCCGTGTATGGGAGATATACATGTCCCGTGTATGGGAGATATACATACCCCGTGTATGGGAGATATACATGCTCCGTGTATGGAAGATAAACATGCCCCGTGTATGGGAGATATACATGCCCCGTGTATGGGAGATATACATGCCCCATGTATGGGAGATATACATGCCCCGTGTATGGGAGATATACATGCTCCGTGTAAGGGAGATATACATGCCCCGTGTATGGGAGATATACATGCCCCGTGTATGGGAGATATACATGCCCCGTGTATGGGAGATATACATGCCCCGTTGTTGAGGTGGTTCGTGGTGCAACCATGCGAATGTGGCCACAATTCACATGCTTGCAAACCCCGAAACATACGGTTTACTGTCTTTTAGTTATTATTGAAGATTCAGTTCCGTTGGGCTTGAATGATTGGGTTGCTATACAATATAATTCAAGTAGTCTATATTCATCTCTACGATTTCGGTTTTATAATTCCGTTGCAGTTTCAGATTCATTTGTGTGATTCGTATAATATTTGATTCAGTGTCTTTCATTAAAACTTTGTATTTATGTTCTCCAGCAGTGTTATTTAATTATTATTATTCTCGTAGATAAATATTATAGTCTGGACTGACCTTGCAAGGGTAAACCAACAGTCACAGAACCTTGTTGAACTTGAACAATTCAGGCAATAAGTCTAGTTCATAGACGACTGAATATTTAATGTATGTCCTCATTTTCACATGAACACATAATACGTTGTCACACTATTAAGACTTTGCATCAACATAGTTCTAGGATATATTAAAGTTCAATCCCTACAGACATCACACATCTGTCTTATAATCATTTATTTTATAGCGTTCAGTGTCTGCAACCAAATTTAAATTGTACCTATAGCGTCTTGGAATAAACTATCTCTATTTATTCCATATCAGAAAATAATTATGCCACTTCCTTGCAATACGAATAATACCATAGTGCTTCACACTTTACGTCTATGTCTATTTTATTCAAATACTTTTGGCATCCATAGCCAGGCTTTAACTGCCATATATATAATCTTCACTGCGATCGTGTCCCACGATATTCGCGTTTATACTTTGGACTCTCTGGTCCTATACATTTACCTTTATTGCTTTCCAAGCATTATCTGTGCGTTTATACGCTATTCTATCTCAAAGTGGTTATACCACATGTATTACTCATTCCAAATCAGTGGCCATGCCACACACATTATACTCTTGAATAAGTGGCCATGCCACACATCTAAACACTGCCGGACGGCACTACGGCCATACATAGACTGACGTTACTAGGTTCAACGCGTCATACATCGATATGCGCGATTTTTCCAGTACTAATTCAGCTGAGGTGGTTCGTGGTGCAACCATGCGAATGTGGCCACAATTCACATGCTTGCAATCCCCGAAACAATCCTCAACACCCGTGTATGGGAGATATACATGCCCCGTGTATGGGAGATATACATGCCCCGTGTATGGGAGATATACATGCCCCGTGTATGGGAGATATACATGCCCCGTGTATGGGAGATATACATGCCCCGTGTATGGGAGATATACATGCCCCGTGTATGGGAGATATACATGCCCAGTGTATGGGAGATATACATACCCCGTGTATGGGAGATATACATGCCCCGTGTATGGGAGATATACATGCCCCGTGTATGGGAGATATACATGCCCCGTGTATGGGAGATATACATGCCCCATGTATGGGAGATATACATGCCCCGTGTATGGGAGATATACATGCCCCATGTATGGGAGATATACATGCCCCGTGTATGGGAGATATACATGCCCCGTGTATCGGAGATATACATGCCCCGTGTATGGGAGATATACATGCTCCGTGTAGTCCCCGGGGATCTCTAATGAGATAAAGAAAGAATATGACAACTGCTCCCTCATGCATGTCGTAGAAGGCAACTAATATGAAGTTATGCATGGGACTGGCTACCTCGTCATGTTTCATATAAAACAGATTGTTACAGAAACCACTGTTGTAAGAACAGCAAGCTATCAACTGCAGTAGTGGTTCCATAAGGGAAATAATAATGTGATGACGATAATGATGATGATCACGATAATGATGATGATCACGATAATGATGAGATAAACACAACTTACCTGACTTCTTGCTGTGTCGAATGAGCTTTCCAAAACCTTCTGCTGGTTCCTTGATGGTGAGGCTGTGTGCGAGGTTTTTATTTCTGCTTCTAGCTTTTGCTGAAGCCGGTCTATCTTGCCTTGTGTCTGGGGCGGGCTCGTGCGATTAACCCCACTAAACATAGAAAGTGAAAGCAAATTTTATATACGTTAAAAAAACAAAGTTGAGACTACTGTATTTTATTTCTATATATATTTCAGAACAAGAACGAACGAACGAACGAACTTTATTTCCGAAGGGTAAAGAATTGGGCGCGCAGGCCCGTCTAACATTCTGCCCTCCACTCTCATTAATCTTGCATACTATATCCTTTCATTCCCACATGATGCTTTAAGCATTAATTTAAAGGCATGCAACATTATAAAGTTACCGTAACAGCATTCATTTACAGTATACAATCATAATAAAAAAATGAGTAGGTTTTTTTTTTTTAAGCAAACAAGCTAGTAATTGGGGAAAAAAAGTAATAATAAAATAAAATAAATAAAACAAAAAATAAAAATAAATAAATTCTGTATACCGACACTCACTCATGCGGTCAATCCGTCTACAATTAATCTGTATTTTTGAATGTGTCATCAATCATCAATACAAAAATTACATAAACACATTCTCGCTTATGTCCATACATTCTTGGTGGAAATTGAAATAATAATAATAACACTTTCTTACGCACTTCTGTGGCAGGAAAAGTCTTTGAGCAGTAAGTAAAGTCTTTGAGCAGTAAAAAAAAACATTCACATTTCTAAAGTACAGTGGTATGCGGGTACATTCTCACGACTCACATTTCTAAAGTACAGTATTATGTGGGTACATTCTCACATACATTACTGTAACCGCTTATTTTAGCAGTAACCTCTTCTGTATTGGTTCCAACTTGACTGTAAACCATCAACTGATACAAACTAGATTTGCTGGTTTCTCACTGAATGTTATTACTGGCCATAAATGTACTCGCATTCGCTAGCACAAACACTAATCATTATAACATAATTTCCCGGGCATTAAATATATATAATACGGCCTGTCCACATCCTGGCCTATAATAATCTTCATATGGCCTAAACAGTATTGCATTACTCAATAAAGCCTGCAACACACGGCAGCTATAATAATCTTCATATGGCCTAAACAGTCTTCACTGCAGTTTATCAAATAGGCTGTACACACAGCGAAATATATAAGTCGACATTTTCTCAAATCCTACGTAGGCATACATTATCCAAAAACACTGGGACTCGACCTACACGGTCCACGCCCAAAAACACAACTCCCTAAATCACACACTAGTCCCGCCAAAAAACCCGTCACGAGATTCGGTTGTCTTGAACACCGTTCTCGATAACACATGCAGACTAGCGAGCTATTCACATGACTCAAAACAGTACAGAATAAATACATTAAACAGCGTTCACACGCTTATCTGTACTCTGTCACCCGAAAATAGGAAAAGATAATTCTATCCTAAAGTCAAACAAGTATCCGCTTAATCAAGCGTTGCAACTCGAAATTTAATATGTTCAAAACATTCTAAAGATTACTTCCCCTTCCAAAAGTTCCACCTGCAACAGTTACCACCCGCTCCGGGAAAAAAAAAATGATTCTATCATTTTTTTTTTGAAAAAATTAACTCCCAAAAACGAAAAATTTAGAAGACAATTAAGCTGTAACGTATGCCTACAAAAATATCTTATTTTAAATCAAAATTATATCTACAACAAATATCAGCATTAAAGTGTAAAGTAGCAATTAAAGCATACAGCATAACCAGCTAAGTATAAAAAGTAATTAGCTAAATATACAAATATGATCAGTTCCAAAATTAAGTTACGTATATTTAGTACAAACCAAACCGAAAACAACCAATCGAAAGAGAAAACACAAGATCAATCAAAAGAAGAATGATCTGTAAAAAACAAGAAAGTAAGAACTCAACAATACCATATACTCATAATTAAGTTGGACAATTACATGTAAAATAAATACAACTATCATAAGTAGATATATCATATCAAATCATATAACCACTCCAACAATACAAAGAATAGAGGTATAAGTGTTGAAAGAAGACAAAGTATACAAATAGAATCAAGTAAAACGAAGATGAGGTACGAAAGTAAAAACAAGATATGAAATCCATACCGAAAAGACAACAGAAAAGGAGGAATGAAATGAAGAATAGTTACCAAAGACAGATAGAAAGCAAAGGCACGAACGCAAAGAAAGTCAATAACAGTATATAATAATAACTGTTTTGATCAGATAACCTATTCAAAAAAAAATATATAAACATGATCGAAAGGCACAACACAAAATATCAAAGTATATCTATACTAATACCATCAAAAAATAATTTATAACTAAACAAAACCTAATAAGTAATTTAACTAAGTTATAAGAGTTATACAAAACTAACATAAATAAATTATAGGCATCGAACAAACAAGTAATAGCATTGCTATAACTAATACTACCAACGCGCAATGAAGCGCTAAAAATAAAAAATACATCATAATAAAAAACAACTTTTTACAAGAACTAATCAAACTACATATCAATGATATCACGAAGTCAAATGCTGGGCACACCCAACAAAAAAATTACAATGCCAAAAAAAAAAAATCATTTTTTTCAACAGTACCGTACAAACATATTTTTTTTTCTCGATAAGTTACATAAAAACAGTATTTAATTTTTAAGTAATTCAATAATACTTTAAGTAAAGCCTAATAACGAAATCAATATTTTAACAAAATGAGTGAAATATAAAACAAAAATCCTATCTCGAAGAAACCTTTAAATCAACACATGTAAATTTAATTTATCCTTTAAGTTCTTTCTGCTGACAATTACGTTCAGCTCCGTACAATGCTATTTAGGTATAACTCTATCTCTTACTCAAATCGATAAGATATACATTATAAATAAATCTACACTTTGTTGTTACTATGAAATATAAAAAAGGTTCTATAAAAAATATCTACAAAAAATAAGTTTTTTTTTTAAAAAAAATAATCTGCTAAGAAAATAATCTACATGTCTGACTGGCAAGAAAATCAAGTTCTGGAAAAATCGAAGTTTCACAAAAAGTTAACAAATCCAAATACAAGATCATGTATGATACATGCAAGCTATTTCCAAAATTACATTTCACAACATACCAGATAATACACATCTTCTCTGTATGTTCTATATATTAATTAATCATGACATCAAAACATGAGAAAAATATAAATTAAGTGAATAACGAACACTCAGGATTATCTAAAAGTAACCACTACATCAACACAATAAATGAGTTTGTGCAATCTCATCATGTACAAAACTATCCTAAACAACACAGTTGCAAAAATTCTAAGTTGAACAGAGTAGTATAAAGGATAATAATTACATACTACACATTATCAACACAATAATATATATAAATAGCATAAAAATGTATTAATACATCATCAAAATACAGACATATAAATAACAATAAAAAATTATGGCAATCAAATGATGCATAGAAATAATCATTACAACAAAATTATATGTTATTTCAAAACAACAACATGTCATGTACTAATATAGAATACAAAAAATATTTACTATCTTCACATAAAAAAAAAAATCAGACGCGAAGTCTCCCACTCTCTTGTAAACATGCTTGACCTTCAGAAAGTAACCATCAGTTGCTATTTAGACGCTGACAGGTTTCGGTTGACTACTCGAGCGGAAAGTTGACTCACATTTCTGACCGTCAATATGTCACAGAAGCCTTGACCCTTATCGTAACGTAGCTTCTGTCAACAAATACAAATGAAAATTTCCATTTTACTCAATAGTGAAATTTAATGAAAAAAAAACGTAGAAATCACGTTTACAATTACCCAGTACCGGCTTGTGTAAAAACCCGGTCTCTTCACGATGTCACTAGCTCTCTCTATCACATGTAGATATCATAGAATTCTTGGGGACAACATGACCGACCTTGAATGTCGCCGCTGCCTTACGCTGAAACAAAGTGTTATATTCACAACAACAAGTAGAGCAAGCAATAGTATTCAAGCATCCACTGTTATTTTTACTCTGTTTACTTTGATTATAAATGACTCTGGGCTCATGTTGAACAAAATTAGCACAATTGCGCTTATTATTTGTTCTATGATCACAATACTTATTATTACCGTTGTCTTGTTTACAAAAAATGACTTTAGTCTTTTGTTTAGGAACATTACTCTGGTGATGTAAAGCAACATTTGAAAAGCTATTATCTCTATCATACTTTCCAACATTCTTACAATCAAAACTTTGAGATTTGTTAAATTGTCTACAGTATCTACGAGAGGGAAAATTATTATTTTCTGATCTCCCTTGGTACTGTTTACTCTTGGGGTTATCTCTCTTTCTAGAACTGTTTTTCTTTTCCCTTATGGGAATATATTTACCAATAGTTTCAAACTGACTGTGCTGAGTTTGACAACTGCCAGAAACAATAGTATCTCTATTGTTCCGCATATGGGTTTCATCTTTGGAACAAGTAGTAATAGTCTCTCAACACCCGCTATTAATTTCTGAGTATTTCCAGTAGTAGAGAAATATTTGTTCTTATGAATCTTGACCTGAAATTTATCACCTATCTTTTCCTGACCAACAGAACTGGCTGTTACACAAGAATCTTTGTTGGTCTGACGCCAAGAATTATTACTGGAACTACCAGTAATATTAGAACTTTTAAAGTTGTATTTACCACGATAAGATCTATCTTTACCATGAATGAAATCTCTCTGAGCAAAAAGTGTATGGGGTTGACTTTTCGCAACTTTCTGTCTATCATTGTGAACATTGACAGAAGAGCACCTTTTGTTTTTCAAAACCATATCTAGTAAGCCAAATATTCTTTCCCTTGCTTCCGCAATTTCATTATCTTTAAGTGAAATCGTTTCACTTAACCTTTTATTTAACTCCTTAACAGCCAAAACTTTGTCGCTTTCTTCTGCTAGCAAATTTTCAATTTTAGCGACCTTCTCTTTCTCAGCCGTCAACTCCACTAAAGTCTCTTTCTCGTACTGTTCTTTATTTGCCCTCAACTGAGTCAACTCTATCTGAAGTGTTTCAGTCTGGACATCATCATTGTTTTTTCATAATCTCATTACTCTTCTTGGGGGGTACAATATTCATCTCCCCAATTTGATCACTGAGCATCGCATTATCATTCATCACCTCATGAAGCATTTCTATGTAAGTCTTCTCACAGACATTTCTCTCAACCTTCAATTTCTCATACATCTCTTTCTGTTCTTGAAGTTCCCGCGTGAGATTACCTATCTGAGTTTCCAAGTCTTGGACTTTGCTTAAAGTTGAATTTAATGTAGCTTGTGCACTAGAAAGTTCTGAGTTTGATTCAAGTATCTCACTTTTAAGCCTATACACAGTTGCCTGTAGTTCGTTCTCTTTAGCAACACCTTCTAGGAAATTCTCTCTTTGCTGTAGAGCACTTTGTTTGTTTACTTTTGCTTGTTTCTCAATTCTCAATTCCCTTTCCTGCTCATCAGATGTATGGTTGTGGATTATTTTGAACATGCTTTGCATTATATGTCCGTGTTCACGTTCAATATACTGTTGCAAAAAAAAAACACACGAAGGTGCCGTAGCAAATTCACCAAATCCTTCGCCATTACCAAATTGCAAACAAACTTAAAGTTGTGTTCAGCAAATAACTCCAGGGATGTTGACACATTAATCAAAAAATCATCCATTATCCATTCTCCAAGTCGTGCACCTCTCAATCCCTTACCATCTCTACCTACCACCAATGCAGACTCCAACATAGGCCTTATATCTGTAGGGTACATATCACGATCCATGGTGATTCACTTACTTAATCAGCTATATATAGTAATCACTTATAGTTATGACAAATTACTGTCGCAAAAGGTTTGACAATTACCCTTCCAGCTCACAAAGTTAACTATTTGTCAAGAAATGAGCTTATTCCTCAATTCTGTATCACCAATTCCTTTTTATAGCACCTTTATCAAGTCACATCATTATCAGGAAAATCGACATATGTCAACAGCCATTAACACCTATGCATCAAATCTTAATCATATGTCAAATTAGACATAAACAACAATAATAACAAAATGAGCAATTAGGGAGGCCTAGCGACATATATGAAGTGACACAATTTACACAAGACACAATCACTTATCTTGTCAATGATCCCGCTTCTTTTCCGCCACGATACTGGATATCACATAGACTGCTAAAACCTCCACTGCGGGAAAGCACTGGAACTTGATTCGCTTGTCTTCAGGTAATTTCGTCAATATGATATGTGCTTAACAATGCACACGTTGACAGGAACCATAATACAGCACACACTGCCCCTCTTGACTCTTCTGTAGTCTGAAATGTACACGGCAACTCCGTGTATCATAACATCTTGAACTTGTGATGGTGATAACTGGCACAGGTAACTCGAATATTGCAGAAATCTGTGACAACCCGTACAAATGCTGGTACAAATACTGTCCAAGTCTAATTGAACTTCCTTGACCACTGCAGACGTTGTTGTAGTCTATAGGCACGAAATAGGACGTCAATTGCTACTGGTGTAAAGTTGCATACTACCAAATAAAGCGTGCGTTGTTTCTCAAATGCGCCACCCACGCAGATAATATTTAGGTCACAGTTCTGAAGTACACCAGATTCAAGCCACGCCTACATAAGGCTAATTATAACACAGTCAAGTGTTCTACACTCTTGTCACGTGAAAGTCATATGTATTATTTCCAACTTGTAGTGACTGATCCTCTAGATATGTTATGGTCTGGTGGACAAAATTTGCTTCATATTATCCTCTTGCTTCAAGTACATATCACTGTAGAGGTAACAATTTCTTAATCGTATACGCCACCCAGGCACATCTTAAATCATATCCAATGATACAAAACTACGCCACTTAGGCTATCGACGCGAATAGTCGTAGATGTCAGATCCTGTTAACTGAAAACCACCATAAATGTAACAAAAGTGGTTTCAGTCTGAAATGTTATTACTGTTATTACTGGCCATCATAAATGTAACCGCTTATTTTAGCAGTAACCTCTTCTGTATTGGTTCCAACTTGACTGTAAACCATCAACTGATACAAACTAGATTTGCTGGTTTCTCACTGAATGTTATTACTGGCCATAAATGTACTCGCATTCGCTAGCACAAACACTAATCATTATAACATAATTTCCCGGGCATTAAATATATATAATACGGCCTGTCCACATCCTGGCCTATAATAATCTTCATATGGCCTAAACAGTATTGCATTACTCAATAAAGCCTGCAACACACGGCAGCTATAATAATCTTCATATGGCCTAAACAGTCTTCACTGCAGTTTATCAAATAGGCTGTACACACAGCGAAATATATAAGTCGACATTTTCTCAAATCCTACGTAGGCATACATTATCCAAAAACACTGGGACTCGACCTACACGGTCCACGCCCAAAACACAACTCCCTAAATCACACACTAGTCCCGCCAAAAAACCCGTCACGAGATTCGGTTGTCTTGAACACCGTTCTCGATAACACATGCAGACTAGCGAGCTATTCACATGACTCAAAACAGTACAGAATAAATACATTAAACAGCGTTCACACGCTTATCTGTACTCTGTCACCCGAAAATAGGAAAAGATAATTCTATCCTAAAGTCAAACAAGTATCCGCTTAATCAAGCGTTGCAACTCGAAATTTAATATGTTCAAAACATTCTAAAGATTACTTCCCCTTCCAAAAGTTCCACCTGCAACAATTACATTATATAATAATATTTTAAAGTGAATATAATAATAATATTACATGGATATAAAACAAATTATTCACAAAAAACGAGCGGAAGAGGAAAGGAAATGTTGACCTATGGATGAGATGTTGACAGGCAAATGCTGTTTCTATGGGGGTAGATAATCAGTGTTGAGGAAGTGTTTGAAAAGTGCTTTGTTAAAAGAATATTGTGTAGGTAGACTTTTTAGGTGGTGTGGAAGGCTGTTCCAAAAGTAGGCACCAGAGTAGGCTAGACTCTTTTTGAACAGGTCGATCCTAGGTTTGGGCAGACGTAACTGGTGTAATTGTTGTCCCTCTCTTCTACTGGTTTGAAACAATGATCGTAGGTACGACGGGGCATTGTTAGATAGAAATGTGTGAGTCAGCTTGGCTTTGTTGTAGAGAAGATGTATTTTTAGCGACAGTATTTTGGGTTCTTTTCCTGTCCTTGTGTGTGGTGCCGTGCGATTATCGGTGATCAGACGTACTGCTCTCTTTTGCAGGGAGTGCAGTCTCTTCGAGGTGGAAGCAGGGCAACAATCCCATAGTGTAGAGCAGCAATCTAGATGTGTCTGTATATGTGAGGTGTAGAACAATAGTCTAGTGTCTGCGTCTAAGAAGTGTTTTATTTTGGCTAGCTGATACGTCTTTTGAGCTAAGAATTGAACTTGAGCATGAAAAAAAGTTTATAGTACCAATTAAGATTCATATTTTTTTAGAACTAACATGTAACCCGTTTATAAATAACGGCAAAGAAGTATAGTGTACCATTTTTGTCTGATGTCCTGAGGATAGGACCATTTCTCATTTATTCAGTTTCTTCCTTTCCTTTTCCTTCCATTTTCACTGAGCAAGTAAGCCAGTCAATGCACACATACATTTAAAAACTATAATTAACAAAACGCATTTATAAAAACTGAAGGCAGATGCCTCAATTTAAGAAACGAAAAACGTGCTAGCCGGGAATGGAGCACAGAACGCTTGCTTGCAAAGAATACGTTCTTATCATTAAACTTGTATATATACTACTGGACAAAAGTTAAGGGCCGCCATTCAGTTTAGACAAAGTTTATATAATTGATTGGCAAACTGTAAAGACAAGTGAAAATGTCATTAAAACTGAGCTCAGAGAAATGTGTATACATTTCTGTGTGCACTAGGTTAATTTTATTTTAAGTGTACAAAAACGGGGTCACTTTAACCCGCACGTGAAAATTGCCATTGTTACTGCAAAAACTCGTGGTTTTTGCAACACGCCCCACTAGTTCAATAGGTGAAAAAGTGAGTTGAATTTGAATGCACGGGGAAAATGATCATCGGTAAAGAGTGTTCACCGTTGGTATGCAATAAATCAGTATGACAAGTGGTCGAAATGATCACTGCATTAGCCATGCCACCAAGGAGAAGTCTCAGCACTGTAGACCGTGGTCGAGCCATGGCATGGATTCAGAATGGTCAATCTGTTCGTCATGTTGCAAGACGTTTAGCAGTGTCCCACTCTACCATTCAGAGACTTCTTGAGAGATTTCAAGCTACCGGACATTTGGAAAATCGACCCTGCTCACGAAGAATTATATGAACCTTGTCTAAACTGAATGGCTGCCCTTAACTTTTGTCCAGTAGTATATGTGTGGTTTCTTAAATCTTAACTACTGTTCAAAAAAAGAAACGCATAGCTATCCGAGGGCGCGTTTTTATGAGTTTGTAAGTAAAATTTGGTGCTAGGGTATATAAAAACCAGCCTCAAATGTTCTTTACAGTGTCACATGCACGTGTTGACCTGAATTGCGTTCGTTTTTGTAATCGTTACAACGCAGTGGTCAATAGTGTATATGACGCAATTTTCGACCACAGCTCATGTTGCGCGCACGTGAAAGCAACAACATTTGGTGTGAACACTATTCACTGACTACGCAACTGAAACCCTATAAAAGGATAAAGCTACACACAAAAAATTCAGTTAATTTTCAAGCAGACATTTATGCCGTCTCTATCGATAAATTTAAGGAACATTGCTATTGGCCGTTTGCACGCAGGCAAAAGTCAAAGTCAGGTTGCCAGCCATCTAAACGTGCATCAGAGTACCATCAGTCGACTTTGGCACCGGTTCCACGCATCCATGCCCAGAAGATGCCAGTCGCTGATCGATGCAAGTGGAGGCCACACACCATACTAACGGGAAAGCCCGTACGCCAAAAACTCTCGTGACCCAGATGCAAAACAACTGTCAATTGATTGGCTGAACCCTAAGGTATTCTTTTGTGCAATTTGAACAATTAACTCATTAAATTAAAAAAGTTATTGAATGTAAAAATTGTGGCTATGTGTGTGCCTTCAGTAGCTATGCATTTCTTTTTTTGAACAGTATAATTCAAATGGCGCAAACTCCGTATTTTCGTTGGGAATTTCTCTATAGGCGAAGAGAATAGCGGGTAATACTCTATCCCAACCTTGTGGATACTTACTCGTAACCTTTCCCAACATTTGTTTTAAACTTCAGTTAATCTTTCTATACTGTCCAAAAAAGAGAAACGCATAGCTACTGAAGGCACACACATAGCCATAATTTTGACATTCAATAACTTTTTTAATTTAATGAGTTAATTGTTCAAATTGCACAAAAGAATACCTTATGGTTCAGCCAATCAATTGACAGTTGTTTTGCATCTGGGTCACGAGAGTTTTTGGCGTATGGGCTTTCCTGTTAGTATGGTGTGTGGCCTCCTCTTGCATCGATCAGCGACTGGCATCTTCTGGGCATGGATGTATAAAACCGGTGCCAAAGTCGACTGATGGTACTCTGATGCACGGTTAGATGCCTGGCAACCTGACTTTGACTTTCGCCTGCGTGCAAACGGCCAATAGCAATGTTCCTTAAATTTATCGATAGAGACGGCATAAATGTCTGCTTGAAAATTAACTGAATTTTGTATGTGTAGCGTTATCCTTTTATAGCGTTTCAGTTGCGTAGTCAGTGAATAGTGTTCACCCCAAATGTTTTTGCTTTCACGTGCGCGCAACATGAGCTGTGGTCAAAAATTGCGTCATATACACTATTGACCACTGCGTTGTAACGATTACAAAAACGAACGCAATTCAGGTCAACACGTGCATGTGACACTGTAAAGAACATTTGAGGCTGGTTTTTATATACCCTAACACCAAATTTTATTTACAAACTCATAAAAACGCGCTCTCGGATAGCTATGCGTTTCTTTTTTTGAACAGTATATTTTAATGATTACTTCCCTGAGTTTCTCAACGTGGGCTGTTAGTGTATCGTTAGAAATATACCAAGAAAAATATAAGGCTGGAAGACACTATACATTATAGTCACAAGCATTTGTACAATAGTATTCCAATATAAGAAGGAGAAGGCAAGAAAGTGGTAAATGTGACATTTAATTTAAACGATAGTATAAAAATAATTCGTTTTTTAGTTTCGTAGTATGTATTGTATACATCCGGTGGTGACAGTCATTTCCTTTTCCGGGCACGCCAGTCCGTTCACGGGAAGCAATAGTGGTAGGACCTCGATTCCTTCAGGGAAGTACCTAGGTTTCATTTTTATATTTATTTAGGTTCTTATGTGTCCTATCTAGCCTTCACTTTCTTTTCTTTCCCTGACGAAGGCCTTGTGGTCGTAACGTTGGCTATTTTCTTTGTCTTTTGTCCTCGTAAGACGAATTACCTTTTTTCTATTTGTTTTCACACCCATCCATTGTACTCCACGTCTTACAGCAGTTCCCCTCAACTTCCTCGACTTTATATATAAATATGTAACAGCAAAGAAGCCACTGAGTAGTGCAGTGAGCAAAACACTCTCTCTTAATACATTCTAATTCCATACATTAATAATACTTTCTTTGGGCAAATGTTTACAGTCTCCCGCACTCTGTCCAAATACATTATTTAAACATAAATTAATAATGTTTTCGTGGGGCGGAACTTCATTTGTCTCCCCAACTTAGTCCTAATACATTCTAAAACCGTAAATTAATAGTACCTTCGTCAAACAAAATTTTACAATCTTCCAAACTCAGTTCAAATATATTCTTATATATTCTATAAACATAATTTAATAATGTTTTCGTCAAGCAAAACTTCACAATTTCCCAACTCTCTCCAAACACATTCTAAACAAATATTATAGATGATACTTTCATTATTAATAGAACGCTGTACTATTTAAATTTTAAAAATTTAAAAAAAAAAAAAAAAAGATTAAAATTTTTGCAAAGACACAAAAGCAACTTTAGTACTGACAATTATACCTTATCATTTTTATTAAATTAAGGATAAAAAATACATTATACAAATACTGTAACATATTGTAACAGAATTTAGAATATGTTTACTAATAGAAATAACTATTATGTTTGTTTACGGATATAAATTATAAGCCACTACCAAAAAAAAAAAAAAAACCACATACAAATATATTCTAAAAACATATTTAAATAATAATTTTGCTATTTATAGAAACACCGTACGTTCATCTGTGATAAAAGATGAAAAAATTTGTGAAAAAGATGTCAGAAATGAAAGCAGATGTGGTATGTCTTCTTTGTTGTTCGCTCTCAAATAACCATATCTATGGCTCTTATAAAGCTGCCAGTCCGTCTCAGGCTTCTCTCGTCACCATACAGTTTACCGTCAACTGGCAGTCCGTCTCAGGCTTCTCTCGTCACCATACAGTTTACCGTCAACTGGCAGTCCGTCTCAGGCTTCTCTCGTCACCATACAGTTTACCGTCAACTGGCAGTCCGTCTCAGGCTTCTCTCGTCACCATACAGTTTACCGTCAACTGGCAGTCCGTCTCAGGCTTCTCTCGTCACCATACAGTTTACCGTCAACTGGCAGTCCGTCTCAGGCTTCTCTCGTCACCATACAGTTTACCGTCAACTGGCAGTCCGTCTCAGGCTTCTCTCGTCACCATACAGTTTACCGTCAACTGGCAGTCCGTCTCAGGCTTCTCTCGTCACCATACAGTTTACCGTCAACTGGCAGTCCGTCTCAGACTTCTCTCGTCACCGTACAGTTTACCGTCAACTGGGTTGGAGAAGACCACACTGCCAACCCTGCTCTTATCATGGAACCGATAGTTTTGGAGTACATGTTCTACTGTCTGTTTGTTCTCCCCGCATGGACACTCATCTGTCTGTTTGTCCTCCCCGCATGGACACTCATCTGTCTGTTTGTCCTCCCCGCATGGCCACTCATCTGTCTGTTTGTCCTCCCCGCATGGCCACTCATCTGTCTGTTTGTCCTCCCCGCATGGGCACTCATCTGTCTGTTTGTCCTCCCCGCATGGACACTCATCTGTCTGTTTGTCCTCCCCGCATGGACACTCATCTGTCTGTTTGTCCTCCCCGCATGGACACTCATCTGTCTGTCCAATTTTCAGTTTGTTGAGCAGATGGTATCTGAGTCTGCTATGGCCAGTCTGAAAATTATCTCTTGATCTTTTCTTTGTAATGTTTAGTATGGTTCAGCATTACTGGACGCTGGATATTCCTTCTGCCATTTTTCTCTATAATTATTTTTGATTATTGCTTTTATCTCTTCATTTGTAGCCCTGTCTTCTGTTTGGGTTTTCCTTCCTCCCTGTTTGGCAATTTTATCTGCCATATATCTTGCAGTCCCAACAGGCTGATCACCCGTTTGCCAGTCACTTTGATTACGGAAACAACAGCAAACGGATTGATTTGTCGTTGCCCTAAAGACGCCATTAGGCGTGATGGGAACAACGGCAAAGAAAATCTATTCGCTGTTGCCCTTAAGACGCCACTAGGCGTAATGGCCACTGACTGCTTTGCCGGTCGTTGGCTAAGGACGGAAGAAGAAGAAGAAGATATATCTTGCAGTGGGCGGGAATGCCCTGTACTTTTACTTTGTTTTAAATTCATAGCTAACTTTCATTAGTGATTCTGCCAAGGTGTTTATTTAGTTGTTTTAATTGTTTCTGACAGCAGTGATGACTGACAGAGAGTCTTTAAGGAGCATTATCTTGTCCCTAGCAAGAACTTTATTTTCCATGATGTTAATTGCAGCTGTTTTAGTGCCTCTGCCTCCGCTTTGAATTTGTTTGAGAATTTTCCAGTAGCTATCGAGATACGTATTAATTGTCCATTCTTTAATTTTGTATAAACACTTCCACCTCCATTTATTGTAGCGTTTATTGCTGACCCATCTGTATATATGTGGGTCCATTCTGTGGTAGGGTACTTCATTCTGATATATTACATAGCTAAGTGTTTCCTCTCTGCATCTATTTGATTGCCTTTTGTGACGGTATTGCCTCCCCTGCTTTGCAGTAGTGACCCAACAGTGGCCAAAAATCAAGAGTATCTAATATGGGCTACAAAGGTATCTACCTTCGCGCATGATTACTCTTGGCAGAGATGTAGATAGAAGGGTGATTACACTTCTATTACAAAGGGCGTCTTCACAAGATATTCAGAATATGCGAGAACAATACTACTTTGGCTGAGTATGTTAACTCTGTAATTCTGCCGACGCTTTTGTGAAGGATTTAAGCACTTATTACTTTCAGCTCTTGGTTCCAAAGGTTGTTATTGCCGGGAGTTGTAGTGAGGATAAGCTATTTACGGTGCCACCTCAGATTGGGCGAAGAGAGGCTCACACAAGAAGCAGAGGTGAGGAGAAAACGTCGAAAGGAGCACCAGGAAAATAAGCAGCTGAGGGCTGTCACCTCAGGGGCGCATTCCCATAGTCAGTTATGACTGAAGGGGCTATTATTATTATTATTACTTTCAGCTCGTTTAAGCTCCCACCCGTGATTTACTCAGTGGAATTCTATTATTCTAGTATAGCTCTGTTTAGAGTGTGTGTAGTAATTTGACTGAGACAAACATGCTGTAACTTTAAAATGATTAAATTGAAGTTAGATTTGTAACACAACAAATAACAAAATTTAATAATCACTTTAGGTTTTAACAGTTGGAAAATAATTTGAATAGTTATGGGTCGAGAAAGTTATCTTCACAGTCTTTAGGGAATGTGAGATGTTACAAAAAGTTCAAGTGGCAGCATATATTTGAACTTAGCTGCGAATGACGGTTCTGCTCCTTCTTATGGGTTGGTTCTGTTCCCTCTGCTCACGGTCGTCTCTGATCAAGGTTGTCGGGGGTAGCTCGTTTCCCAGAAACGTCAAGGAGAATCTACCACGTGGGTCCTTGCCTTAAAGCTTAGGCCACGGTTCCCTTCTTGTTTCAGAGATAGTACTTTCTGCTGGTACCACTAATAACTATGGTAAAAGAATAGAACGAAATGCTCTTCTGAGTATGGCGTTTTCCACCCCATAGTTATGGGTTCCTATCTTCCCATACCACCATCCCAATTAATCAGACTTTACCCTCGATGAGAATTAAATTTAATCCCTCGGGATAAAACTTTCTTTACATTTAAATAGAATAGCTTTCATAGTTACTTTATATTCAAATGAAAAGGTTAATAATACAAATAGAGTCTGTTGACATATACATCTCCACTGATTGAAAAGTGCTCACAATATAAATTGAATATGTTTTCATTTATGTTTTACACTGATTGAAAAGTTTAAAACTTTCATTACTTTAAAATGAATATTTTCACATAGACATTTACACTGGTTTAAAGCTTGAAAACTTACGTTAATTTTAAAGTGACTATGTTTATAGGGACATTTACGCTGCTGTGAAAATGTAAGTATTATATTTAGAATGTACATCATTTCTTTTATCTTTCCCTCCCTGCTCCATAGGGAACTGTGACGTATAATAGAAATACAGCCTACAGTGTCTGACAGTTTTTCGTGACCTCGCAGCGTCTATGATTCGCTAGCAAAGCCATGCAACTTACAGCCTGCGTTTACTCATTTTTAATCCATGCCTCTTTTCCCTGAAACGGAAACAAACGGAAATATTACCAACTTCCGCGACCTGCCAGTCATAACGGGGAGCGAACCACGTTTGTTTACCTAAGTTTCTCACGCGAGCTGATCTGTCAATCATCAAGATATCAGACAGACGCACGTGGAAACACCGGACATCTTTGAAGCCAGTCGCTCGGGCAAAATATTATCCCCGAGGGATCCTTTGATGTTCGTACATACCGGGTGAGATAACGCTTTGATCTCCAGAAACGGGGAAAATCTCGGACGAATCCCGTTACACGGTTTAAGTCTCTGTTGTCGATTAACAACGCCGACCGAGAGACCGTAGAAAATCTTTCATCTGGGAAACGTAGTTTCCTGATTTTCTGCTATGCACTAAGAGTGTGAAAATTAACATCCTCTAGAGATCATAATAACATGATGTATATAAACTGCGTCTTCTCAAACCAGTTATCAGTTGTTGCTCAGAATTTTCGGATAGTCTAAACACGTAGTCTAGAACCATTGTGGAAGATGTGTTAATAGTTTCGTGGGGATTGTTATTCTGATTTGTGGTAATAGAAATTAGCATTTACGTGATTTAATGTGTTAAGTTTCACCATTATTATTCACTGTGATTTCCTAGCGTTAAAACTAGTCAACTAAAATAACGCGTAGGTATTTCTTGCCAGTTGTTCAGTTTATTGTAAATTCCATCACCCGCTTTCTCACACAGAATATACGGTTTAGCTGACTGAATTAATATGATAGACGCGACTGGTAGTGGACCATAGAATTCCCATTATATTTCATTTTGTGTAATTATAAATGACTAGTATTTATATCATGCGACTAAAACAAACAGACGCCGATAATCCAATAGCTATTAATGACAAAATACTAGGCAGGATAATTGTACAGAGAAATTCAAAGGCAGTAGATCACAAACTGAGAAAAGAACAAGCAGGATTTAGAAAGAACAGGAGATGTGTAGATCATATATTCACTCTCGGGAACATTATAGAGCAGTGCTCAGAATGGCAAAGACAGCTTTACATTAATTTCGTTGATTTTGAAAAGGCTTTTGACAGCATACATAGGGACAGTTTATGGAAAATACTGAGGGCTTATGGAATTCCAAGCTGCATAGTGGCAATCATAAAAAGCCTCTATGAAAACTTTACGTGCAGTGTTGGGCAGAGCAACCTAACCTTTGAGGTGAAGACAGGAGTACGACAGGGATGCCCCTTATCAACCACTCTATTTTTAACAGTCATAGACTGGGTGATGCGCCAGACAACAGAGGGCAGTCCAAGAGGAACAAGATGGACAACATTTTCTACATTGGAAGATCTGGAATATGCAGATGACATTGCACTGCTAGCACATTCACGTCAACACATCCAGGAAAAAACGGATAGACTTAATAAGTTTAGCCAACAGGTGGGCTTGAACATCAATTTAAAGAAGTCTGAGGTCATGACGCTCAATGTGAGCAACCCTGAGCCAATATCAGTAAGGAATAAGCAATTGGTACAGACAGATACCTTCACATACCTAGGAAGCATAGTAACACCAGACGGCGGAGCAGGCAAAGACATCAACATCAGAATGAATAAGGCAAGAACAGCCTTCTTTAGCCTAAACAACATCTGGAAGTCCTCCCAATACAGCACAAGCACAAAATTAAGATTATATCAGAGCTGTGTGCTTTCTGTGCTTCTCTATGGTGCGGAATGCTGGAGAGTTACAGAGAAGGAAATGTCGAAATTGTCCTCTTTTCACACAACATGCCTAAGGAAAATTCACCGAATCTTTTGGCCGAATACCATCACTAACCAAGATCTGCTTACTCGTAGCAAGCAAGAGGACATGCACACCATCATAGCTGGCAGACGCTGGAACTGGGTTGGTCATGTCCTCAGAAGAGACCCCGATGCCATCACAAGAACAGCTATGCTTTGGACCCCTGAAGGAAAACGAAAGAGAGGCCGACCAAAAACAACCTGGCGGAGGACTGTAGAGGCTGAGATGCAAAGAATGAACCAGAGTTGCGGCACTGTACGAAGGATGGCCACCGACCGAGCAAAGTGGAATCAATTTGTTGTTGCCCTACAAGACGCCACTAGGCGTGATGGCCACTGACTACTTTGACGGTTGGCGCCTAAGGATCAAAGAAGAAGATTAATGACAGGCGATATTTGTTAAGTGCGCGTGGGGATAATTAATTAATAATCGACATTGTGCGCTGATCGTTGACCGAAGCGTGAGGGGAAAGGCTGCATGCCTCAACCAAACCTGCGCTCGCAAAGCGACGCGCGATAGGATAAACTAAAGACACCGTGTGCCTTTTAACTTTAATCAAGACTGACGGAGAGGATAAGAGATCGTCTTGTCCCCTTCCGTGTATATAAATGTAGAGATATAATAGTAGTTTTTTTGTTGTTTCATAATGTTTTTCTACTCTCACAGACCTGATCAAACGGCTACCAGCGGTCTATTGTGGTCTATTTTGGTCCTTTTCTTCATCTACAGATTGATTAATGTTGTCCTCTTTTTGGCATTACGCGTCCCCAAGTTCAGTTGTGAACAGTATTTGCCAAAGAGATACATTAAAATTAAATAGTAAAGTTAACTGGACTTACAAATACCCAGATATTCATTCAATTTTATTAGCCCACTGTGGCGTAATACTGATAAAGATCAGTGTTGATAGGGTCTACCAGTGTTGCTTGGGTGGTTGTGATCGTGTTCGAAGAGTGTCGATAGGTGTTGTCAAACATGAAGACAAACAAAAGGTCAACTCGACCTACGCAGTGGTGTATTGATTTGGAGTGAGGATACAACAGTACGCGAATGCTGGAAAATGTTCTGAGAGTTGACAATAGGGCAATCTCACTCACTCGTGGCAGGAAGTGTAAGACGAACTACTGTTTACGTTTTCTTGTATTTAATGGACACACACTTCGACGACACAGGAACAGGAAACAGGTTGGCATAAATCATAATAATGTTGATCAATGAAATACCCTATCACATGGGCATTCATGTTGCATAACAGTACAAATGGAATGTCAGTAGACAAGCACTCCGTAATACCAATATATATCGTCTGACTTTACTGACAGCACGTCAGTTCATAACCAAGGTTCAAGATGGTTCCTAGACCTAACCTCGTCTAGCGAAGATTCATGTAGATAAAGTTCAGCACATATTTTTTTGATAATAATATTGAACCACTAGTAGTGGGTTCTCTTCTGTAGCAGTGATCTCTGGACTCATCGGGTGATAGTAAGGGGCATCCCTGTTCTCTCCTCGATGATTGAAAAATATAGAATTCAAAATGGCTTCTCCTCCCAGTGAGTTGTCGCTCACCCAGGATACAAACTATGAAGCGCAATCAAAGCTGATCATACATTAAATGTCCTCATTGCTTTGTAGCTTCTACCATTGATACTATTGACTTCATCACATAATATGGTGCTGCTAGGTATGAATGTCATCTTCATCTGGTTAACATTCATCTAAACGTACAACCGTACGACTGTTCATCGAATACAATGCCTCAGGAAAAGTTCATAAGAAATGCGTCTTTACCTTGGTATCAGAAATACACTAGAATATGATTCTGCCATTCCTTGGCAGTAAGAATAAACACTGGGATGCATAATACATGATATGTCTAAAGAGACTACCTCTTTCCCCATTAATATAGAGATCACTTTTCGGCGACAGGCCGCTACAAAACAACTCAGCACCCCAACAGGGCGGAACCTTCTCACATTCTCTTAGCGACACATCCGCCGAACAACTTTTGACCCCAAGTTCGACACCAAAGATATAGTTTGACTTAGACATACAAAGATATTAAGATATAAGACAGACTCGTCCTACATAGACAAGAAATACACATAGATTCGGGTCATAGATATTCTGAAGCAAGAACAATCTATTTCTAACCAAACAAAGAATAGATCGCTGTAAACATAGATTTCTACGCTGAGTTCGATATTCAGGAAAGATACAAGAACAGATAACTCACAGAATGAATCCACATCGACTAATCTGAGTTCTGTCCCTTAGACTGAAAATCGTGAATTCAAAGATAAATATATTTTTATCAGACAAATAAATACATTTTTCATTTGTATGCGTACTTACAGTAATCTGTGCGCCACACAAAAGAATATGTGCGCAACAGACTACCACACCCCCCGGGAAAAAAAATGAAAATCATTTTTTTTCATCTGAGAGCAACATACAATAGGCTCACAACGCAAAAATACTGCGCAGATGAGAAATATCTGGAATTTATAAGCCAAATTAAGGCAAAGTCGAAATATAGATCGACTGGTGAGAATACATCTCAACCTCTCAGAGAAAGCATTTCTTTTAAGCATAAATGTTTCCAGGGAGGTGTAACCAACGCATACTACCATACTTGCAATGACACAATGCATATAAGAATTTCATATTTAAGCATTATAAGTACATGATTGACAAAAAAAGAAAAATCATCAACGAGTATCGGTGAATATATATATCAATGAACGTAATGATAGTAGTGATACAATCACTATATTACAAATTATAATGTGTATTTATCTTTATATAGAAAAGAAAAAAACTGTTGTAGAGTTGGAAGTGTTAAGAAGTCCAAGACCCAACAGTTAGGTGGAATCATGTGGGCATCTAGACAAAATGTCTGCCATCACATTATCTGATCCACGGATAGCTCGTACCGAAAAATGAAAAGGTTGAAGAGCAATTGCATATCGAGTAGACCTCGAGCTCTTCAAATTCTTACTCTGTATAGCCGTAAGAGCTTTCTGATCGGTTTCTACTATGAAATGTGCGCCTAGAAGGAATCTTTGTAGTTTGAGTATTGACCAAACCATAGCCAATAGCTCACGGTCTAAAACCGAATAATTTCTTTCTGCAGCATTAAGTTTTCTGGAGATATACATTACAGGATGCAGAGTTCCAGAGTACTCTTGCATTAGTGCCGCTCCAATCCCAGTGGATGAAGCGTCACTACGAAGAACAAATGTCTTATCTGTAGTAGGTAATACTAAAATAGGTGGTGTTGAAAACAAAGTTTTGATCTTATCCAAAGAGGATTGGCATTCCTGTGACCAGTGGACCATATTAGGCGACCCTTTCTTTAGTAGTGTAGAAAGAGGTGCCATGATAGAGGATAGATTCGGAATGAATCTTCCATAAAATTGAATAAGACCTAAGAGACTTCGCACTTGCTTTTTAGTCTTAGGAATAGAGATGTTAAGTATCTTAGTGATATTATGGTCCTCTGTCTTTAGGAAACCATGACCTACTCGATGGCCTAAGAAAGAAATTTCGCTAAAACCAATGCAGGCTTTAGAGGGTTTCGCTGTCAGGTTATACTCGCGTAGAGTAGATAGTAATTCAACTAACCCCGAATAGTGATCTTCCCAAGTATCGCTGAAAAGACAGATGTCGTCTAGGTACGCGATGACATCTGACCGATAAGATAGGATTCGACGCATCATGCGTACGAATGTAGCTGGTGCGTTCGTAAGGCCGAAAGGCATGAAATTCCATTGAAAAAGGCCTCTAGGTGTAGAAAAAGCCGTAATTGGTTTGGCGCGTTCAGATAAAGGAACTTGCCAATATCCTTTGGACAAATCTAGTTTAGTGAAAAAATGAGATTTAGAAAACCTAGTAAGTAGCTCTTCTAGTAAAGGCATAGGTTCAGCATCAAACTTCGTAACTTGATTCAATTTGCGATAGTCAACGCAAAGACGTATGTTATTGTCTTTTTTCCGAACAATAACCATCGGCGAAGAATATGCAGAAGTGGATGGTTCACTTATTTTTAAATCTATCATCTCATCCAACTCCTTCTCAACCTGTGCTTGAAAATGTATAGGGATAGGATAAGGTCTGACCCTAATAGGATTATGGTCAGTTAGAATAATGTCATGTTCAATGACATGAGTTTGTCCAGGGATGTCAGTAAGGACATCCTGAAATGTTTGTAACATAGCCGAAACTTGTCGCTGTTCTCCTAGAGACAAATCCGGAGAAACAGTAACGTTTTTCCATGATTCACTAGAATGAAGTGAAATCATCGGAAGCGGAAGATTAACATCCGAAAAACTTGTTTCCTCATCCTGTATTACGGACAGTGATGAGTAATGACCATGTTGGACTGGTGAATCGTCCGTTGCCTGGAAAATAGGCTGTAAATAATCCGGACGTTCATGGAATTCCGTAAGCATATTGATTTGGAAGGTTTTATGCTTTCCATCAATATCGACAATGTAGTCAACATCGGAAATTTTTGAGATTATATCGTATGGACCTATCCAAGAAATAAGAAGTCTGTTTTCCCTACAAGGTAGCAAAACAAATGCTTTGTCACCAGGACAAAGTTGTCGTAAGGTTCTTTTCTTATTGGCAAATTGTCTTGCCTTCTGCTTAGCAAATTCAGAAGAAGAAGTTGCCAATTTGCATGCTTCGATAATCTTTTATCTCAGCGCGATGACATATTCGTAAGAAGATTTTGTGTCATCGGTAATATTATCAGCGGTTATGAGATCATGAAGCAAAGACATAGGGCCGCGCGGTCGCGCGCCAAAGACAAGTTCAAAGGGAGAAAATCATGTATGTTCATTGGGGACCTCTCTGTAAGCGAAGAGGGCCGCGGGTAAAACCCTGTCCCAATCTTGAGGATGATCCTCAGTTATCTTCCCTAGTAAGTTTTTGAGTGTTCTGTTTAGCCGTTGGACCATCCCATTGGACATAGGATGATAGATGCTACTCAAGGATCTCTCTATCTGCAGAGTCGACATCACTTGAGACATGATATCCGATATTAGTTGGGTGCCATGGTCTGATAATATTTCTCCGGGGAATCCCAGACGAGAAAATATAAGCCAAAGAGCATCTGCAATGTCAGCAGTAGTAATGCTATTCAGAGGAATAGCCTCTGGCCAACGTGTGCACATGTCCACACACGTTAAGATAAACTGATGTCCTCTAGCAGATTTGATCTTTAAATGGACCAATGATGTCTATCGCCATTTTCTGAAATGGTCGAATAGGAATGTCTGCAGCCTGAATAGGTGCAGCATGGCATGGACCTTTGGATTTAACTTCTTGACATACTTTACAAGATCGACAATAAATCCGTATGTCTTTGTTCACAAAAGGCCAAAAGAAAGCCGCAAGAACTCTTGATTTTGTACGGGAAAAACCCATATGTCCAGCACACTGACAGTCGTGAGCGTGCTGCAAAATTTTAACTCTCAAATTCTTGGGAACAAGAATCTGAGAATGACTTGACTTAACGGAGTCTTGCACCATACGTACAAGTACGCCATTCTTCATTGTAATCCAAGATTTACGCTTTGTATCTTTATTCGGATCACCTTTTGTTGCAAGAGTGAAGAATTTCTTTAGAGTCGGATCATCTTCTTGCTGTTTAATAAATGAGTCACGAGAAATTACCAAGGGATCGTCTTGGTTATGCACTTCATTATCTTCAATAGATGAAGTTTGAGGCATATTAAGAGCTTGAGCTCTAGTGACTACAGCATTAGCAGTTTGCATATTTTGTTTTTCCCAAACGGAAATTTGTTGCGGAGTGCATTCTTTGACTCCGTGAATACGACCGATGATAAGATCAGCGATCGGATTCGGCAGAAGACATGCGTGTACATCTCCTGTAAAGAAAGGAGTAGCAATCCTAATGATAGCAGTAGAGTATTTCTCTAAGGTGCCGCCAAATGTTACACATTTGACTACTTTTCCAGTGGCACGAGAAGGATCTACAAGCGACTGCCTAACACCAATTGTGGTGCATCCAGAATAAAAAAGAACTGAGACTGGATTGTCATTTACTAAACCTTTATGTAAGACAAGAGAACCTCTTCCATCATGCGCGACTGACGCAGGAAGAGCGGGAAGAGGATGGCCACAACTTAAAGTCGACACCGTAGTTGGTTCAAATAATGTTTTGCATTGGGGGCACTGAGATGCTCTACCAAAATCAAAATCGGAACATGTCATATTATTAGCATCATTATTATCTTTAGTCTGTTTATAGGCTTCATGTGACTCTTGCTGTGCAGAGTTTGCCTGATAATGTGATTTATGTTTTTTGTATTGTGATCTACCTCGATTATTATTGCCTCTGTAATCATTATTGTTTCCTCTATTGTAACCCCTATTTGGGTTTGAGTCATAGTTCTCATGGTTACCATTATCATATTCATTATAATGAGTATCTCTATAACTATGGTCTTGTTGTCTCCATGATGGATGACTTGGATAGTTTCTATAATGACTTCCTCTGCGGAAATTTCTATAATTATGACCACCTCTGTATCGAGGGCTGTCAGCTTGTCTCCAGTTCTTAGCAGAAGAACCCTGAAATGATTGGCTACCTTGGTTTTGATAACTATTATGGTTACTTTTTTTTCCAAACCTGTTTTGTGGTCCCTGAAATGTGTGTGAGTAATTAGGGTTGTGTGGTGTTGCTGAAGCAACCGGCATACTCTCTTTAATCTTAGTGTTGCTAAGAGTTACGTCAGGGTGTGCCGTGACGTATTGGTCACAATATTCTTGCATTTCTTTTAGTGTCTTGGGTTTACGCTCATGTAGAAATTCAAGGAATGGTTTATTAACACTTGACATAATCTTGTCCCTGAGCAACAAGTCCATAAGGGCTTCATATGTCTTTTCTGTTTTGGACAACTCAATCCAACGATTAAATGTAAGACGTGTCCTTGCAATGAATTCTGAGAATTCTACCTCTGATTCAGGTACCATTTTCTTAAAAAAAAAATACGGTAACCTTCCTCTGTTAATTGATATTTTTTTCAATAAGGCTGCTCTAATAACATCATAATTATCCTTGTCAGCCTCTTCAACCAAACTTAAACTAGTCAGAGAATCACCTTTCAAATTTTCTGATAATTGGTTAGCATATTGTGATTTATCCACATTATGAGCTCGACAAGAGCGTTCAAATCTATCCAGCCAGAATGTTATGTCATTACTGGAAGGATTGAACGCTGTTTCCTTGACCTTGTAAGTAAAGGGTTTACCTTTACCACTAGAGGACTGATTAACATTACTCATATTTGTCAATTTCAATTTGTTCTAACTCAAATGCTAAAAGTTCTTTTTGATGTTCATGTTCTCTCATTGCTTTTCTCTCCTCAGCTTCTCTGTCTAATCTTTTCTGCTCAGCCTCAGCTTCTAATCTTTTATTTTCAGCTTCTCTGTCTAATCTTTTTTGTTCAGCCTCTCTTTCTAATCTTTTTTGTTCAGTCTCAGATTCTCTTTGTAATCTTTTTTCTTCAGCTTCTAATTTTTTTTCTTCCATTTGAAGCTTTCTCTCCTCAGCAGCAGCTTTTTTCTCCTCAGCAGCAGCTTTTCTCTCCTCAGCTTCCATCTGCAATCTTAAATTCTCAGCATCTATCTTCTTTTGTTCAACTTCTGTTTCCATTTATTTTCCTCTTTTTGCTTCTTTTCTTCTGACTTTAATACCATGGCAAATTGAGCAGTTGCAAACTCCTCTAATTCCTTACCAGACTTATCAAGGGATTTCCCTTGTGCAATAAAGTATTCCAATGTAGCCATGATGTCTAATAATGATAGCAATCACTTGAAACAATAATGTAATCTATTTCCAAGTAAACAGGAACAAGTTCTAAATGAACTTGATTAATTAGCTCACAATCCCAATCTCTGTTGGGAACAAGCCTTTAAATAAGGTCTTGTATAATCAACTGTGTACCTTTAGTAACAGCAATTAGTCATCAGTTGATTATTTCTCATAAGTTCACTACACAGCTAGTAGTGTATGATCAAGTATATTCTATAGTACATGTCAACCAACAACATACATAAAGTACGAATAAGAAAGACAATATGAAAACATTTGCCGAAATCAAATAAATCAAATAGGAAATCAATGAAAATAATCACAGAATCTGTGATGACAACTGCAAAGGGATAACAACAAAACAAATGACGTCACAGTGTATAAATATAAATGTGTATAGAACTAAATTATAGGAAAGGGTAGATCTACAAATACGAACAAACCAAAACAAAACTGAAGAACAGAAAAAATATCACAGAAACAACGATAAGCACAGTCTTCCCAGCTAACAAAAAATAGCAACAGATGTTGCAGCACATTTTCAATTAAGAAAATTGCTCCCTATAGAACACTAATATAGGACCAATATGACTCGGTGTATTCTATACTAGTCACCTCACCAACCGCCCACAACATAAACACTTATTACATATAAACATGTAAACATAAATATATAAATACATGTAATATCAATACATACATTATATAATGCAATATGTTGTGGATAGAGTGTTGCAGAGAAGGCTCAGTTTTCAATCAAAATAAATTGCCACTTTAATGAATAACAAATTCTGGCCTTAAATATATTTAAAGTTTAACACAGCATAGAAGCTCCACCGTTAATGTGTACATTAACTAACAAATGTAGGACTTCTCAGCTCCATAGTACTTCATTTCCTGCCAACACAGTTAAATATTCACTTGATCCAACTGTTCTGTATAATGCAATCTGTACAGCGAAAAATGTCAACAGGCGCTGACCTAGTTACAGTATTTGCTCGACAGGTCACGTGACAAAGTGCAAACTAGTACTGCAGGTGTGTCGTATCAGCCACAGGAAACGGTCTGGTCTCAGTAGTCTGTTGACTTCTCAATTTCTGCGAGGTCAAACCCAGAAAGCTGGCCCACCAGTTGATAAAGATCAGTGTTGATAGGGTCTACCAGTGTTGCTTGGGTGGTTGTGATCGTGTTCGAAGAGTGTCGATAGGTGTTGTCAAACATGAAGACAAACAAAAGGTCAACTCTACCTACGCAGTGGTGTATTGATTTGGAGTGAGGATACAACAGTACGCGAATGCTGGAAAATGTTCTGAGAGTTGACAATAGGGCAATCTCACTCACTCGTGGCAGGAAGTGTAAGACGAACTACTGTTTACGTTTTCTTGTATTTAATGGACACACACTTCGACGACACAGGAACAGGAAACAGGTTGGCATAAATCATAATAATGTTGATCAATGAAATACCCTATCACATGGGCATTCATGTTGCATAACAGTACAAATGGAATGTCAGTAGACAAGCACTCCGTAATACCAATATATATCGTCTGACTTTACTGACAGCACGTCAGTTCATAACCAAGGTTCAAGATGGTTCCTAGACCTAACCTCGTCTAGCGAAGATTCATGTAGATAAAGTTCAGCACATATTTTTTTGATAATAATATTGAACCACTAGTAGTGGGTTCTCTTCTGTAGCAGTGATCTCTGGACTCATCGGGTGATAGTAAGGGGCATCCCTGTTCTCTCCTCGATGATTGAAAAATATAGAATTCAAAATGGCTTCTCCTCCCAGTGAGTTGTTGCTCACCCAGGATACAAACTATGAAGCGCAATCAAAGCTGATCATACATTAAATGTCCTCATTGCTTTGTAGCTTCTACCATTGATACTATTGACTTCATCACATAATATGGTGCTACTAGGTATGAATGTCATCTTCATCTGGTTAACATTCATCTAAACGTACAACCGTACGACTGTTCATCGAATACAATGCCTCAGGAAAAGTTCATAAGAAATGCGTCTTTACCTTGGTATCAGAAATACACTAGAATATGATTCTGCCATTCCTTGGCAGTAAGAATAAACACTGGGGTGCATAATACATGATATGTCTAAAGAGACTACCTCTTTCCCCATTAATATAGAGATCACTTTTCGGCGACAGGCCGCTACAAAACAACTCAGCACCCCAACAGGGCGGAACCTTCTCACATTCTCTTAGCGACACATCCGCCGAACAACTTTTGACCCCAAGTTCGACACCGAAGATATAGTTCGACTTAGACATACAAAGATAATAAGATATAAGACAGACTCGTCCCACATAGACAAGAAATACATATAGATTCGGGTCATAGATACTCTGAAGCAAGAACAATCTATTTCTAACCAAACAAAGAATAGATCACTGTAAACCTAGATTTCTACGCTGAGTTCGATATTCAGGGAAGATACAAGAACAGATAACTCACAGAATGAATCCACATCGACTAATCTGAGTTCTGTCCCTTAGACTGAATATCGTGAATTCAAAGATAAATATATTTTTATCAGACAAATAAATACATTTTTCATTTGTATGCGTACTTACAGTAATCTGTGCGCCACACATAAGAATATGTGCGCAACAAATACCAATAACATTTCTATCTGACTTTTGACAGTCGTATCATCGGATTTATCTAGCAAGTTACGCTGTTTCAAAATCGGCAATCACGGCAGAGCCAGCCGATAGGATTTACCATCATCATCAATTAACAATCGAACAGTTTTTAGCAACTAGAGTTTTTTTTCTAATACTGGAAGAATTCTTTCACTGTTTGTTGTGAACACCAGATTTCGGTTCTACATTAACTATTCGAGGTGACATTTGTTGATCCAGGAATACACCACCAAATTTTTGCGTCCCCCTCCTAAAAATCTTATTTATTATAGAGGGTGGACTGGGGCCGACATGGATAATACCCCTGACACTTTATATATTCAGGAACCATGGTAATTCCAAAGGGATATCACCAGAATAGGGTAAGCGTGATTGATGTGGCCACGTATGACAGAGAGAGTAAACATTTTCTTAGTTACAGAAACTATATCATCATTTATTTTCTTTGCTTAAATATTGTTTACTTTACAGGATAGCATTTAGTAGGAACTTTGTTCTTCTCTTTACTGTCTATTCTGTAACGTAGTGCTAACCTTTGACCTTTGGGGGTATTAACTTGTTGGGGTTTTTTCTCAATAATGGGAAGGCACATGTATTCTGATAATTTTTTTTTCTATGTATGACATTCTGATTTTATTTGATCTTTCTTTAGATATTCGATGTTGTAATGTTTAATGATAATAAACAACAAAAGAACTTAACTTTGTGTGTTGGTCAGACCCATACCCAATTTACCATAGTTTTTCACGTTTGTATGTCTTGTTGTCACATAGCTGTGTGTGTTTAGTGAAAGTTATATTTATATATATATAGGGAGATGAAAGATTGTCTTATACTAAAAGATAGTCGTATAGATAGGCTGGACTAGAGAAACTACTCATTTCAGAGACAGATCTTCTCCTTAAACTATTCACTCGTGAAATCTATTCTGACACCTTTACTTCTCACGTACTATCACCATCCACTCTACTCAGGCGGGACCATAAATATTTTTCAAACCTATTTAAATTCACGACAGGAACCTGGAACTACTTTATGCTTTTAGTTCTCTTTACGAAACTATCAATAAAGCAATCACCAGCCCGTGCAGTGGTGGTTCATGAATCATCATTCTATACGCTGAGGTTGCCAGCCTCAAATGACTTTGACACCCACAAGCGAGTTTCACATATTAAAATTCACATGGTAATATATATATATATATATATATATATATATATATATATATATATATATATATATATATATATATATATATATATATATATATATATATATATATATATATATATATATATATATATATATATATATATGTTAGTTCACATGTTAGTAATGAATATGAAATGTAAATCACAGACTTTTTGCTCAGATGAATAAAAGAGACTTGATTCGGCCTGTTACACGCGTCTGGGGTGTCGTTAATTTAATAAGTCCCCTCTCTGACGTCGTGTGTGGTTCTTCAGTTTCCTCAGTCCCGGTTTTCTTATTTAAAATGTTAGAGATTTCCTGGGCTATATTGTAAGTCCTGATGAATACTCCAATAAAAAGTGTCCGGTATATTTAGAAGGAATTCTGAATTCTAATTCTTCACTGTAGCAGTCTGGTGTCTTGGCGAGCAATTTCTTAAGTGAAATAGCTTGAGAAAATGATCAGATTATATTCCATGCTTTCCCACGCCTTCGTTTGTTATGAGCTATTAAAAAAAACTCCAGTCATATTCAAACAGGCGGGTTATGGGGTAATTTCAAAATATTCCGACATCGGATAATTTTGAACGTAAGGCAGAGGTCAACTCTCCCATATTTGGTAATAAGATGTCCGATGCCCTTGTGTACAACCTTCCAAACACACCGGTAACCGCATATGACCATGTGTTCGAAATGTAGAAATCTTACTTTTATCTAAAGTAATCTTGTCATCCATGTCTTATCGGTGACTAAGCCGATGGCGCTGGCCGATTTACGTGTTAATCTGCCGCACCTATTGCCAACAAATCTGGGCAGCGTTAAGCAAATGTGATTATTATCAACTACATGGAGTGTCGAATGATTTGATAAAATCAAATATCTGCTACTTAGCAGAATAATAATAAAGAAAGAAAGAGAGAGAGAGCAAAAAATAAAAATCAGTACCACAAATGTGCCGATACTGCCGGAGTGAAACAAAGATCGATAGGGGCCGCCCCGTTTTGTCACATACTGATGTGATGTAATAAAATACATATAGATAGATGGATGGATGGATGGATAGACAGACAGACAGACAGACAGACAGACAGACAGACAGACAGACAGACAGACAGATAGATAGATAGATAGATAGATAGATAGATAGATAGATAGATAGATAGATAGATAGATAGATAGATAGATAGATAGATAGATAGATAGATAGATAGATAGATAGATAGATAGATAGTCAGACACACGTACACATGTACATACATAAATGCATAGATAGACAGATAAACAGACAAGCAGACGAGCAGGCAGGCAGACAAAGAGACTTATATAAATTCATACATACGTACATACGTACGTATGTAATCCATACATACATAAATACATACACACATACAGGTACTCATAAACATTTACAGACACACTTACGTTCATACATGATTACATACTCACATGTATACAAGCACTAGGTATGTCCGAGGCTACAATGACCCTGCGTTCGATGAACACAGAAAAATAAAAACAAGCTCACACAAAAATAGTCGCAGAAAACATGCACCAGTACCACTGTCTATTTTTTTTTAAGACGACGAAGAGAACAGAAGAGATAAGTGTAAAGGGGAGTTCTGTAGACTTGAGAGAAAATGTCTCTCAACACAACGGTATAATACGTGCTAGCTTGCAGGAACCAGTGACCAGTGTTCACCCAAAAAATCTCACACCGTCTAAGAAATTGTGCTTGCATGTGAGTTGTCACGTATAGAAGTTTTTTATCTCCTCCACCTGACAATCTTTCTTGAAAGGTAAAAACGTGAAACGCAATAGCAAAAGTGTGGGCCATAAAGAACGAAATATACTACTCGTCAAAAGTCAAGGGCCACCCTATTATTTTCAATATACTTTTATATAAGCACATAGAATGATTAAATGAAGGAAGTTTTTACTAAAAATGGGTGCAATATCTTCCTCTGACAGTCCTCTATGCACATTAAGCATAAAAACAACTCACCGACAACCATGATGATCACGTGCATTTTGGTTTGCTGACCATGAATTCACATTTTTAATCTGTTTTTTCAAACTTCCGTACAACCAAACAGGTGAAGTAATCGTGCTGATTGACATTCCACGTGCAATGGCGACTTTTCGTGAACAGAGTTCACTCTTAATTTGTTTTACAATCAGCAGACTTAGGGTAGTTTCATCACTTGCAAAAACCATGCCACCGAGAAGAAGTCTTGACACCTTACAAAGAATGAGAGCTATAGCGTGGGTTTAAAGTGGTTTATCTGTCCGTGAGGTTGCTAGACGGCTTGCAGTGCCACACTCTACTATCCAAAGAATTTTGGAGAGATTTCAGGCCACAGGAAGTGTAGAGGATCGCCACCGGCCAGGTCGCCCTAGATGCACCAATAGACAAGATGACCGGTACCTCTTGTTGTCAGCCCTGCGCCATCGAACAGTGACTTGTTCCACACTAAGATGTCAGCCGAGAGAAACTGTAAACGTTAATGTCAGTCAAAGCACCATTCGCAGACGTTTACATGAATTTGGACTGGATGCTCGACGTCCTGCAGTCAGAATCCCTCTTACTCCTGCTCATCGCAGAGCCCGTGTTGCTTGGTGTCGCGAGCACATCCGATGGACAAGGCAACAATGGAGTCAAGTTCTCTTCACTGATGAATCTCGCTTCACTGTGTCATTCAACGATGGCAGGATTCGAGTTTGGAGACGACCAGGAGATCGATTTACTGATGACACAGTTCGAGAGGTGGATCTTTATGGTAGGAGTTCTGTCATGGTCTGGGGAAGCTTCTACAGGCACGGCAGGACCCCAATCTACATCATCCAAGGCAACTTGACCGGCTCAAGATACCAGAACGAAATCTTGAGACCAATTGTTCAGCCTGCTCTGGAGGCCATAGATGGTAATGCCATCCTCCAAGATGATAACGCTCGACACCATCGAGCTCGTGTGGTGAATGAGATTATTCAGCAACATGGGATCATCAGGATGGCGTGGCCAGCTCATTCACCTGACCTTTCTCCGATTGAGCACCTCTGGGATGTCCTTGGTCGAAGATTGTCAACAAATCACCCCCTGCCAATGGATGTTGCACAGCTGACTGCATTTCTGCTTCAGGAATGGCAAGCTGTTCCTCAGGATACTCTTTGGACCCTTGTAGACTCGATGCGTCTACGCTGTCTTGAATGCCTTGCTGCAAACGGTGGTCATACCCGATTTTGGAATGTCTATTTGTCCAATATCTATTGTGTGACTTTTGAAAAGGTGGGTGACACACTTCACAGTTTCATTGCGTTTGAATGTGTGTTTCCATTTCTTTACGTGACATGTCAATTTGGTATTCAATAAATGCCGTTTTGACTGATACCAATTACGTTTATATCAGATTTGTTTTATGGTTTCAACCAAGGTTTTTCTAAGTGGCCCTTGACTTTTGACGAGTAGTATATTTATTTCATCAAGGTAAGGAAGTAGGTATTATTGTCTGTTTACATTTCTGTCTGTTGTAGTGAAATTGACAGAGATACAACGGTAAAATATCTCCACAGATAACATTTAAGGATAAAAACATAATGCGTAGGCTGCGAATAGTACATGATCGCCTAGACCGCGGGTCATCATCCTCCATAATAATTGACTCGCTAGACAGGAGGGGAACTTAGGAATATTATTTAGAATATATGGGATGGAGAGCAGGTTTTTGATAGCGGATAGCTGTAGTCTAACTGTATTAACTAAAAGTGTCGCAATTTGCACACACAAAACCAACGCGTTCAAAAACTTAGTATGGGGGAGAGGGTTTTTGGGAGCTGTGTCTAAAAATAACTTTTAACGACAAAATTTTGGAGGGGAGAGAAAGGTTGGTTCAAAAATCAAGCACATTTTTTTTAGAAACACAAGTAGAGACGGACAGACTAACAGATAACCATCCATACTTGACTGAAGCATGACTGAAATGACTTTATGGTAGGAAATTTGAATTGAAAATAAAACTAGGCAGTGATTGGCCACAGACAATCATATCATTAGCGCTCAGACGCGAAAGTGGGGTCATTTCTCAATAGTTGTTCAGTGATAGACACAGATTTTAAAGTGTGGTGATTTCCATATGAAAGAAAGAGAAAGAAAGTTAGGGACGCCATACTATAGCCAGCAGCTCAGCTGAGTTTTGCTAGCAATTCTGTGTTATTTATTCATAATCTGGTAAGATTGAAATTATTTCCTTATATATATTTTGAATATTGTTTCATGTTCGAGTGATTTGATACTGCCATATCGAAATCTAGCCTTACGAACAAGTAGGGATTTGCTCTAGACCCCCCGCCCTAGTCAGGGTCTAGGGACCAACAATGTACATAAACTCCAGCAAGGGTTAAGCAAGACAGTTCAAGGGTGGGAATAATGAAACAATATTGCCTATCCTCTTTTAGGGCAGACAACTAATAAATATTTTTCAGAATCTATGGTCTGGGAGGATCTATCTGATGTAAAACCACCATGGTAACTGTGCTGTTTGGTCAGAGAGATCTGACCTGTCTGTATGATGTGGTTGTTGTGTCAGTGTTGTGTCCAGACGTGGGTAGAGAATAGATTTTGACACATGGCCCATACTTTGATTGCAGAGCTGCGAGTTTCTGTCGTCAAAAAAAGCAGTGACTATTCAGTTGGTGACTTTACTCGAGTGTATCTGTGCAGTATTGTGACAGAGACCACCATTATTGCCCGCCAGCACGGAGAGGTGGGACCACCTGATTTCAGCACCAGAGCTACAACTAACAGATGAGTGAGCCTCTGGTCTGCTGGACATTCACCAAAGCCCTTTAGTTACTAATACCCCATAAAAATTCCCACCATTTTCTGGACACTGTGTAGTCAATATAGACAGGTGTGATGAGGCCACCCCAACAGCAAAAACATTAAATATCCTCCCAAGTAGATGACTACTAGAACATTTTAATAAAACTAACTAGTATAGTACATATATATGTACACTATTGCATTTATGATATAATATTCCATGCATTTCTTTCATAATCTCTAAATCTTTTTAAGTTCTGGTCAACCTAAAAAAATTGATCCAGAACAAAATAAATGTAATATAATTTTATCAAAAAATTTACACTATTGAGTTAGTTCAGTGTGTTGTAATATTTATTAATATTATTAGTCTTGTTAAATATCTGTGGGTATATCTATAACCTATTACACCACACTACATATCATAACCCTAGACACTTTACGTAGCCACATTAATTAAAAAAAAATTAAGTGTGAGGTCGTAGTGGTAGCAAGAAAGGCCTTCTGACAATTCACCACTACATTTTATCTCAGGAGCCTTCACAGCTGGCCTCATACAAATTACATTTAGTAATATCACCATCATACAATACCATCAAACACCACTACAATATTGGGGTCTTGTCCAGGGATAATTAGCCCAACAGTAATATTAGGATCTCCTGGTGGGAGAAATAAAAGTAGGGAAATAAATTGTAAAATTCCCTTTAACATTAAAAGTGTCCCTGCAGATAAAAGTTGGTGAATCTTCACAGCCAGTAATAATTAATTAGTTAACTGGTTAGTTAGAATTAGTTAGACTATAGTCATAAGAAGTACTTAGTGTATTTACTGGTTAGAGATTTAGCTTGTATATTATTATATTGTCTAAAAAGTATGGCGGAGCTGGCAAAATTTAGATCAGCTGCTGTGCTCACCGCGAAGGAGATGGGAATGGATGGTCAGATTTTAATTCAATACGTAACGGCTGAATGTGATAAATATATTGAAAGGGAAGATAGAAAGGTAGCTGAAGAGAAGAGGTTACAAATTGAGGCTGATAGAGAAATTAAGAGGCTGCAGATTGAGGCAGAAGAAAAACGACAGCAAAGGGAGGCAGAAGAAAAAAGGTTGACTGCCGAAAGGGAGGCAGAAGATAGAAGGTTGCAAAGGGAGGCAGAAGAAAAAAGGTTAACTGCCGAAAGGGAGGCAGAAGATAGAAGGTTGCAAAGGGAGCACGAATTACGACTAAGGGAGCTGGAATTACAAGGCCCGGCTCCTGAAAATGGTGCCAGCCCTTTTGCCTCAGATGCTACGCCTAGTCTGGGAGCCTCAAACTCAGCTATGGGTTTCATTTAGACCATTTTGTTGAAAAAGACGATGACATAGAGGGGTACCTAGGACGTTTTGAGTTATTAGCTACTACATATGGGTTAGAGAGAGAGAGGTGGAGCTTAAAGCTATCACAGGGATTGAGAGGTACTTCTTATGAAGTATTTGCCAAAATGAACAGGGAAGACCAAGACAATTATGACATGTTAAAGCAGGCTTTGTTATTAAGGTACGAGAAGAATGGTGAATTTTATCGTAAGAAATTTAGAAATGCCAAACTGTTGTCTGGGGAGACATACCACCAATTCTCTGCTAGACTAGAAACCTATTTGGAGAAATGGACGGCTCTGGGGAAGACCCAAGATCTTAAAGAAATGATCATGATTGAGCAATTGAGAGAGTCCATGGCTCCAGACATGAGAAAATTTCTCATGGAACAAGGTGCAGAGAAGTTGGGGGAAATTTTAAATGTTGCTGAGAGGTATCAGGCAGCTCAGGCAGAGGTAAGTGGTGCTAAAAAAAGCACATAGACAATTTTAAAGCTCCACAGCAATTTAATAAATTTGATAATAGAGAGCAGGGAAATAAAGGTAGGACAAACTTTGAGCGACCAAGAAATGACTATCGCGACAGAAACTCACAGTTCAATGACCAAAAGTTCAATGAAAGAAAACCGTTGAACCAAGGGAAAAGATGGTGTAAATGGTGCAAGAAGGATAACCATAACACCGAATTTTGTAGAAGGAAACCTTCAAACATTGCTGCAATGAAGTCGGGGACGCAAAGATTAAAGGTTAATCCTAAGGGACAACAGGAACCTTATCACCCCCCAGTTTGTGAGGATGTTATTTGTAATGGGGTCACCATAAGGTGCCTTTATGATACAGGTTTGGATTATGATTCAGTTGTGAAGTCTAGCCTAGTGGACCCAAGTCAGTATACCACAGAAACAGTGGAAATACAAGGGGCGACTAAGGACATACCACTCATGACACTTCCCATCGCAAGGATAACGGTGAAAACTCGCTATGTGGAAGGAGAAATCAGAGCAGCAGTGATAGATGAACCAATCTACCCTCTGATATTGGGGTGTAGATACGTCTTCTTGGGGAATCCCGAGAAACCTGTGATCATGGCGACAGTGCAGACCAGGTCACAGAAGAAGGAGGAAGAAGGTGAACCTATAAATGCTCATTCAGAGGAGATGAGGAAGGCGCAGGCTGAGGATAGGACACTCAAGCCCTGTTTTAAAAAATTGCCCAAATGCCACACACCTCCGAGCAAGGGAGAATATTTCATGAAGAATAAACTCTTATACAGGAAGGCCGGAAGTGGAACAAATGGTCACAACCAGCTGGTTCTTCCCACTTCATATAGAGATAAAGTGATGGAACTCGGGCATGCGATTCCCTTCAGTGGTCACATGGGGATCAGCGCCACAGGACAGCGTATAGCTTGTCATTACTTCTGGCCAGGGATAACGGAGGATATAAAAAGATATGTCAAATCCTGCCCAGAATGTCAAAGGGTAACTCCAAAGCACTGGACTGCTCCTGCAACTCTAGGGGAAATGCCCATAGTGGGAACACCTTTTGAGAGGGTTGCAGTGGATATTGTAGGACCTCTCACTCGGACCAAGAGGAGGAACAGTTACATCCTTACTCTGGTGGACACTTGCTCTATGTGGGGAGAGGCGGTAGCCCTGCCATCAATTGATTCAAAACATGTAGCAGAGGCACTACTTACAATATTTACCCGATTAGGATTCCCGCATCAAATCTTGACGGATAATGGTTCTCAGTTCAAGGGAAACTAACGGAAGAAGTTTTTAAGCTATTTCAAGCCAGGCACTTTCATTGTAGTCCGTACCATCCACAAGGGAACGGCCAGGTAGAGAGGTTCAATGGGACTCTCATTTCTATCCTGAGAAAGCTGGCACACGAAAAACCGGATCTGTGGGATCAATTCCTGCCCGCCGCATTGTTTGCGTATCGGGAGGTACCACATAGTTCAACCGGGATGGCTCCCGCAACTCTGCTATTTGGGAGGCCAATAAAAGGTCCATTAGAAGCTCTATTAAGGACCTGGACAGATGAGAAGGCGGAAGAGACTGTTACCTCATCGTATCAATATGTGAACGAACTGACCACTCGTTTGAAAGCTGGATGGAAACTGGCAAATGATAATTTGAAGCAAGCCAGGAAGAAACATGCAGCATATTTTAATAGGAAGGCAAAGGACAGGGAACTGGCAGTCGGAGAGAAGGTGCTGCTTCTACTACCGGGAGCCAGAATAAATTACAAATTGGTTGGCAAGGTCCATATACGGTTCTAGAGAAGGTGTCTAGAACAAACTATAAAATTGACAAAAAGGGGAAGGAAAAAGTTTATCATGTAAACCTGTTAAAGAAGTATCTGGACAGACCACTCCAGGAAAGCACCCCCTTATTGACCTTGGCTATTGCAACCCAGATGCAAAAAGAACCACTCACCTCACATGAATACCCATTACATCCTTGTGAAACAGCAGCACAGGTAAAAGTCAGTAAGCACCTGACTAAAAACCAGAGGGAGAGAGTTCAAAAAGTTCTGGAGGAACATACAGATGTATTAACAGATAAACCAGGCCATACAAATTTGCTACAGTATGACATGAAACTGGTAGACTCAAACCCAATCTGTATGAGAGCCTATTCTATTCCGTTCGCGAAGGAGAAGGCATTGAAGGAAGAAATAGAGTATTTGTTGAAGGAGGGGATTATTTCGCACAGTGAATCATCTTTTAGTTCTAGTGTCGTTTTGTTGAGAAAACCGTCTGGGGAACACAGACTGTGCATAGATTACAGGAAACTGAATGCTGTCACAGAAGGACAAGTGGATCCATTACCGGACACAAAACAGTTATTTGCCAGACTGAACAAGGCAAAATACTTTTCAAAGGTGGATCTTAGTAAAGGCTATTACCAGATCCCAGTGAAGCCTGAAGTGAGACCTTATTTGGCTTTTAGCACTTCGGATGGACATTATGAATTCAATATGCTACCATTCGGACTGAAAAATGCTCCGAGTGTGTTTTCAAGGATGATGCGAAAATTGTTGGATCCCCTGAATAACCCATGTATCACAAATTTCATGGATGATATTCTCGTCGCCACCGAGACATTTGAAGAACACATTGAAGCTCTGGAGATGTTGTTTGATAGACTTCGGGAGGCGAACTTAACTGCTAGGCCAACAAAATGTTGTATTGGATGCAAAGAGTTGGAATTCTTGGGACACACTGTATATCAGGGTAATATGACCCCTGATCCTAAGAACTTGGAAAAACTGCAGAGAGCACCTAGGCCACAAACAAAAAAGGACGTGCGATCATTTGTGTCGTTATGCGGATTTTATCAGAAATACATCAAGAATTTTAACGCTATATGTGCTCCTCTGACTGATTTGACTCGCAAGGGACTTCCAGATAAAATTATTTGGACTGCACAATGTGAACTAGCGTTCCAAGAGTTAAAGGAAAAACTCACTAGCAAGCCTATTCTCAAACTGCCTGATTTGACACAGGACTTTGTCTTAAGAACCGATGCAAGTAATGTAGGACTAGGAGGGGCTTTGTTGCAAAGATCATCTTCACCTGATGGGAACTTAAACCAGTCGCTTATGCAAGCCGCAAATTGAATAAGGCGGAACAAGGATACTCCACAAGCGAAAAGGAATGTTTAGCATTAATCTGGGCAATAAAGAAGTTTCAAATCTATCTGTATGGTAGGACTTTTGTGGTGGAGACGGACCATCAGCCTCTCGTGTTCTTGTCTCAGGCTAAGCATGAAAACGCAAGATTGCTGAGGTGGTCTTTATTGCTTCAACCTTATCAGTTCAGTATCCAATATATCCCAGGCAAATTGAATGTCGGTGCAGATTTCCTCAGTCGGCACCCCTGTGATCAAAATTAGAGTAGTGGCAGACGTGAGGAGTAATTTTACCTATGTGTATCGCTGGTTTTGGAACTTGCCATAGGCATGTTTTCAAGTGGGGAGATGTGTAGTGAAATTGACAGAGATACAACGGTAAAATATCTCCAAAGATAACATTTAAGGATAAAAACATAATGCGTAGGCTGCGAATAGTACATGATCGCCTAGACCGCGGGTCATCATCCTCCATAATAATTGACTCGCTAGACAGGAGGGGAACGGCGGATCAAAAAGGAAAAAAAATATGACTGGAAAGGCTAGGAGACGCAATTGGGGGGGATGGAGGAAAGAAAAAAAAATCACGTCCCCCAAATTGACACGAGGTACGGAATTGGACGTTTTGCGATAACAAGCCCTTGATTTGAATTCAGCGGCTAAACGCAGATGTTAGGAATATTACAAAAATTAAAAAGTACTTTTTCTTTAATATTAATGTTAGGAATATAAAAATTAGCTGGCCGGATGGCCTATTCTGAGCAGTGAACTAATATGGTCTTAATTTTACAGACGGATAGATAATATTGAAGATAATGACAAAAGACAGTGTAGTTCACATCATCGCTAGACTGTATTGAATCTAAAAGTGTCGCAATTTGCACACAAAACCACGACCTTGGACGCAGGTGTTCAAATTTACTTAGTATGGGGGAGAGGGTTTTTGAGCGGTAGCTGTGTCTAAATATAACTTTTAACGACAAAATTTTGGAGGGGAGAGAAAGGTTGGTTCAAAAATCAAGCACATTTTTTTAGAAACACAAGTAGAGACGGACAGACTAACAGATAACCATCCATACTTGACTGAAGCATGACTGAAATGACTTTATGGTAGGAAATTTGAAATTGAAAATAAAACTAGGCAGTGATTGGCCACAGACAATCATATCATTAGCGCTCAGACGCGAAAGTGGGGTCATTTCTCAATAGTTGTTCAGTGATAGACACAGAATTTAAAGTGTGGTGATTTCCATATGAAAGAAAGAGAAAGAAAGTTAGGGACGCCATACTATAGCCAGCAGCTCAGCTGAGTTTTGCTAGCAATTCTGTGTTATTTATTCATAATCTGGTAAGATTGAAATTATTTCCTTATATATATTTTGAATATTGTTTCATGTTCGAGTGATTTGATACTGCCATATCGAAATCTAGCCTTACAAACAAGTAGGGATTTGCTCTAGACCCCCCGCCCTAGTCAGGGTCTAGGGACCAACAATGTACATAAACTCCAGCAAGGGTTAAGCAAGACAGTTCAAGGGTTGGGAATAATGAAACATATTGCCTATCCTCTTTTAGGGCAGACAACTAATAAATATTTTTCAGAATCTATGGTCTGGGAGGATCTATCTGATGTAAAACCACCATGGTAACTGTGCTGTTTGGTCAGAGAGATCTGACCTGTCTGTATGATGTGGTTGTTGTGTCAGTGTGTGTCCAGACGTGGGTAGAGAATGGATTTTGACACATGGCCCATACTTTGATTGCAGAGCTGCGAGTTTCTGTTGTAAACCAAGCAGTGACTATTCAGTTGGTGACTTTACTCGAGTGTATCTGTGCAGTATTGTGACAGAGACCACCATTATTGCCCGCCAGCACGGAGAGGTGGGACCACCTGATTTCAGCACCAGAGCTACAACTAACAGATGAGTGAGCCTCTGGTCTGCTGGACATTCACCAAAGCCCTTTAGTTACTAATACCCCATAAAAATTCCCACCATTTTCTGGACACTGTGTAGTCAATATAGACAGGTGTGATGAGGCCACCCCAACAGCAAAAACATTAAATATCCTCCCAAGTAGATGACTACTAGAACATTTTAATAAAACTAACTAGTATAGTACACATATATGTACACTATTGCATTTATGATATAATATTCCATGCATTTCTTTCATAATCTCTAAATCTTTTTAAGTTCTGGTCAACCTAAAAAATTGATCCAGAACAAAATAAATGTAATATAATTTTATCAAAAAATTTACACTATTGAGTTAGTTCAGTGTGTTGTAATATTTATTAATATTATTAGTCTTGTTAATATCTGTGGGTATATTTATAATCCATTACACCACACTACATATCATAACCCTAGACACTTTACGTAGCCACATTCATTAAAAAAAAATTAAGTGTGAGGTCGTAGTGGTAGCAAGAAAGGCCTTCTGACAATTCACCACTACATTTTATCTCAGGAGCCTTCACAGCTGGCCTCATACAATTTACATTTAGTAATAACACCATCATACAATACCATCAAACACCACTACATCTGTAATAACACAGCTCTTAATGTGATTTCAAAATAATATACTAAATATATTCTTAATTTCGTCAGCAAATACTTAATATTATTATTATTATTACATGTATTACTGTAGCACACACACACACACAGCGAGAAAGGAGAGAGAGAGAGAGAGAGAGAGAGAGAGAGAGAGAGAGAGAAAGGGGGGAAGCTATGAAGTAGTTACATATGTCTAATCAAAGTTAAAGCTATATCATTTAAAGTTAAATAGTAATGAAAACATTGTCTTAACTGAAAAAGAGTTTGCGGCATTTGTAAGTTTTCTTGCATTTCACGTGTGAAAGAGAGCGAGCGAGAGAGAGAGAGAGAGAGAGAGAGAGAGAGAGAGAGAGAGAGAGAGAGAGAGAGAGAGAGAGAGAGAGAGAGGGGGGGAGATATTAATTTAAAAAGTGCACTGAATATTCGGAGAGCGTGAGAGACAGAGTTCATGGCCGTAAGTTTTAACTATGACGACAAAAAGACAAGCGCCAGTGGAACAAGAGATGCGTGGATGACACTTGGCGATGTATAGGACAGACATTTAGATGACCCTTGGCGATGTATAGGACAGACATTTAGATGACCCTTGGCGATGTATAGGACAGACATTTAGGAAAACAGTTGATAGCATTACACGGCAGTCATTATTGTGAAATCCCCAGCGTAGGAGAGGTAGAGGAAGGCTGACAAACACACGGAGACGAAAACTGGAGATGGAAAGGAAAATGATAATGAAAAGATTGAAATGCCTTGAACTGATGGCACGCCACAGCAGGACTCGACTCCGGCGTGAGTTTGTTGAAGGTGTATGCATTTTGTGGAACTAAATGACTGACTGAAATCCCAAGAAATATTACGAGAAATAAATAAATACTAGCAATAACCCGTCAAACTCGACGGGTTTTTAATTATAGTGTGCTGTTTCCGTTCCCAGATGAGCAGATAGAAGTACATTCTTAGAGTGTTTTTGGTTTCTTTCCATTATACAGTGTAATCAAACTGTTCATGAACACCGTCATTTGAACGCTTTTCTTTGTTAATTGTAACTATTTTCGGGAGAGTACATATAATGGAAACAATACAATTTTTCAACACGGTTGCATTCCTCAGCTGTGACCAACGTACACACGGCGAGAATTATGTTATTTTAGATTCAATTTAAAAGTTCTTTGATGACAACATTTCGTGTGAAAGTGCGTGGATTGTTTTCAAAGAGTATTCCCTGATAATAAGTGGTTTTAACAAAAACTTTCAAGTTTTCATGATTTGTACATCGGGTGAGGACTCATGCACACCACTTTTTACGCACTTTTTCTTTGTCTAGCGCTACTAATTTCGTGAAAGAATATAAAAAAAAATACAAATAAAAACCAAAGTATTTGTTTTATATAACACCCACGCCCCGCAAGTTGCACACCGTGCGTTGCGCACTTTGTTTTCTGGCGCGAGTTACTATTTTGAGTGAGACCGACCGACCTATCATACATCGGTAATTATGTTAGTTGGGATAGTGATACTTAAATGAGTTTCCATACATTTAGTCCTGGCTTTCACTCATAGTGTCATATAACACAGATTCTAAAAGATTTAGTACATAAAGTATGATAAGCAGACATCAATAACGCGCTCTTGACTGGAAAAATAATTGCCGACGTCTCTACAGTTAATATTATCAACTCATCATTATGGAGGCATAGGAATTCTTTTTAACTGTCATGCGCCTCATGATGTACATACTTTATCGCCCTCCCAAATTCCAGCGCGTTACAGGTGGCGCATAGTAAAAGTCCTCCAAATGTGATGGAAAGCAGTTGAATAAGAGTTAGTACAAATAAGCAGCCACAGACTGACCGAGTGCAATCGTGGAAAGATAGCACGATAGCGAGAGGCGCCGGTATCTCTATAAAATGCTCCATCTACTTAATGAATTGACAGTCAGGTTATCAGTAAGCCCCTAAACAATTTCTCAATCCCTGCTGTCTTGAGGCTAGGAGATGCTCCAAAGACTAATGGAGATCGGTGCGAGCAAGCATATGTCAATGGAAAACCACTGGCAACCTTCAAAAACAATAACGTTTCACAACAGATCTCTGGGACCTAAGACGCGTCAACAGTGAGGAATGCAGTAAGTGACCCATAGCTAGACTGCTTGCGTCAGGATCAGCGAACCAGAGCTGACCAAGACCCTACTCCACCTCCTAGTGGTGGTCCTGAAACAGGCTGCATCACTGCAATCTGGCTGAGTGAGTAGGGATCGAAGAGGGAAGGCTAACCCCGTCCCAAAAATGCCGTGCTGAAGTCGGATGTGTTGGCCGATAGGCACAAATATCGTAACTTCGCTGTAAACGGACACAACGCAACCAGGATGAACGAAGAAGAAGTAGTAGAAAAAGAAGAAGAAGAAGACAACAGATCTGTACAAGTTAATGGAAGTCCCAGTAGGAAGTTCTCGTCCCAGGAAAAAATCACTAGCCGCAGTTTTTCAAAACTAAAAATTTTAACATAGCCACAAGGAGTTTTAGGACATGTACAGAAGTTATAAATGTAGAAATTGTTTTTAAAAAATGGTGATAATGACCATATACATATATTCTAGAAACCATGAAATGACGTGGTGGAGCGCAGGCAGCAGGCAATAAGACAGTTATAAAGCAATGTATTCAGGAACAGACGGTGAGGGTGAACGAAAGCAGGTAGCAAACGTCTTACCAGGAGAAGCACTAATAAATGGCCAATGCTGCGACCACAAGGTTTTCATCGGGGATAATTTTCATCGGGGATAATCGAACAGTAAACAAAAGAAAGTGAGAGATAATCTCAATACATTAAAAAATAGAATCAGTAAATAGAAACAGATGTTATCAATCTGGTAAAAAGGCAGTAAACACATTGGTAAACTAGTGACGATGTTAAAATGAAGAGCAGCTGGCGGGGAAAATAGGTGGGCGGCGAGTACACACATTTTGCATACATAGATTGTTCTTAATGAAACCATTTGTAACCAACAGTGAAAACATTCCATCTGATTTTCTGGAAAATACGGATACGGCGCTCGTTGCACCCTGAAAAACTAAACTGAACACCAATTAAAAGAACATGCATGCTTTTCAGTCATTTGGGGGGGTGCACTGACCATTGAAGGTAAGTTTGACTTCCAAAGAAGTTGAAATGGAAATATATTTTATCCTCCCCTTTCTCCATTTTCATATATTAATTACTCTCAAAGGTCCTACAGGCAGCATGGTGCAACAAGACCATACCAAAGGATTGGGAGATTGCCATCATAACACCAATTTTCAAAAAGGGTGACAATCGACAATGTGGAAACCATAGAGGCATATCCCTTCTCAGTGTCCTGGTAAAATCTACTCTAGAATCCTAGAGCAGAGACTCCGACGCCTAGCTGAGCCACAATTGGATGAGGTCCAGTGCGGATTCCGAGCAAACCGAAGTACTCAAGACCTAATCTTCACACTCAGACAGCTGAGTGAAAAGGCCCTTGAGTATAAGAGTGAGATCCATCTTTGTTTCATAGATCTGGAAAAGGCGTTTGACAGGGTCCCCTGGAGCAAACTTTGGGACTGTTTGGCATGGAAGAATATTCCAGCACCTCTGATTCATGCTATACAGAGCTTCTACAAGTCTTGCAGAAATTATGTGAGGACAGCAAACCATAAGTCAGAAGAGTTCATGACCACCACTGGTGTAAGACAAGGTGATATCCTATCACCTTACCTCTTCATACTCCTTATGGACGATGTCATCAAGGCATGTAAGGAGAGAACAAGAAAGTATTCAGTGGGGTACTGGAAGAGGAGACAGGTCTATATTTCGGAGCTGGCATTTGCTGATGATGTTGCCCTGATTGCTAAATCAGAGGCACATCTCCAATCCAACCTGCAAGTCTGGAAGGAAGAGCTGGAGAAGAGAGGGATGGTCATAAGCAGCTCTAAAACAAAATCCATGGTGATATCACGAGAAGAAAGAAAAAACATCAGATTAAGTTGGGAGAACAGGTCCTGGAGCAGGTCGACCACTTTAAATATCTCGGAGCTATTATAGACCGAAAGGGAGGCATCAAAGAAGAGTTGGCCACTCGAAAAGCAGCGGCTGGGAGACTTTTTCAGGCCATAAATCGTGGATTCCTCAGCAAGAAAGAGGTTGGAAAGAAAACGAAGATGGCTGTATACCGCTCCACCTATGTCCCAGTCTTGACATATGGATGCGAGTCGTGGGCAATGACTACAACCCACAAAAGCCAGATCCAACCTCAGAAATGAGGTATCTGAGGAAAGTGGTTGAAGTAACAAGAAGAGACATGGTCCGCAACCAGACGATCCGTCAAGGCCTAAAATCCCATCCGCTGCCGACCCAAATAGAACAGTCCCAACTAAGATGGTTTGGCCATGTCTGCAGAATGGGAGAAGATCGGCTACCACGACAAGCATGGGAAACAAAGAGCCAGGGATCCAGACCTCCAGGACGACCCAGAGTCCGCTGGGAGGACAACATTAGACAATCTTTGAAGGACCGAGGACTAGAATGGAACCAGGCCAGGAAGAAGACAGCTGATAGAATGGTCTGGCGCTCTCTCTTCCAAACCTCTACACCTCACGGTAGAAGGGGAACGACTAAGTAAGTAAGTAAGTAATTATGGTATGCTCTTTCTACTTCATGTCTTTATGTCGGCATTATGTCACATTTCGTTATGTCATTACTTTTCATTAAATTTCATCTTGATTGAAATTTTTTAATCATACTTACCATGACTTCTAGTCAATACACCATCAAAAGTATATATATATATACGAGGGGCGTTCAGAAAGTAATGCACCACATCGATTTTCTCAGCTAATAATGAAAATAGAAGCATGAAATTTTGCACACTTCAAATATGGCATGTGCCAATTGTGTGCACCAAATTGCACTGCACCCGGCCAAATAATACGGCTGCCCTAAACCGTTGAAATGGAGCGTGTTAGAAACTTGCGTTATAAACAGCGAATTGTGATAGAATTTCTCGTTGCAGAGAAGGAAACTGTTGTGAACATTCACAAGCGTCTATGTGATCTGTATGGAAGTTTTGCAGTTGACAGGAGTACAGTCAGTCGCTGGGTTCAGAGAATCAAAGAATCAGGAAGTGGAGATACGGAGCTGCTTGATCGGCCGCGCTGTTGTCGTCCTGCCACAGCCACCAACGCAGAAATGTTGAAATGTGCTGAGGGCATTATTCTTACTGACAGGCGAATCACTACTCAACAATTGGCCTTACAGCTGTCAGTCAGCTTTGGTAGTGCAAATGCAGTTATAAAAACTCTCGGATTTTCTAAGGTTTGCGCAAGATGGGTTCCTCGAAGTCTCACAAATGACCACCGATTGCAAAGGAAAGCAATTTCTTCTGAATTGTTGGAGCGTTTCAATGCTGATGGAGAGAACATTTTGGCTAAGATCGTTACAGGTGACGAAACCTGGGCACATCATTTTGAACCTGAGACAAAAAGACAGTCAATGGAGTGGCATCATCCGCAATCACCACGAAGAAAGAAATTCAAGACAATTCCTTCAGCTGGAAAGGTCATGATCGCTGTCTTTTGGGACATTGAAGGTGTGATTCTTGTGGACGTTATGCCAAGAGGAGAGACAATCAATTCGCAAGCTTACATTAAGACATTGAGAAAACTCAATCAACGTTTTCGCAGAGTTCGGCCGCACAAGAATCCAGCAGACCTGCTTCTCCTTCACGACAATGCGCGACCTCACACAAGTCTGGCAACACGGGAAGCAATCACAAAATTGGGTTGGACTGTACTACCCCATCCACCCTATAGTCTTGATTTGGCACCCTCTGATTTTCATCTATTTGGTCCACTTAAAGATGAACTCCGTGGGAAAAGGTTTGAAGATGATGAAGGAGTGATTCATGCAGCGAAGAAATGGCTTCATGATCTAGACAAAATCTGGTACGGGCAAGGAATACATGCACTTGTTTCGCGCTGGCATAAAGTCGTACAAGTTGATGGGGATTATGTTGAATAATACCGATGTTTACATGACATATCCATGTATATTGTATATAAATTTCATGTTTTTTGAATAAACAGCTCCTGAGAAAAACTATGAGGTGCATTACTTTCTGAACGCCCCTCGTATATATACACGAGGTGTGTTCAAATGAAACCCGTCCCAGTGGCTTTATAACAAATATATGTAAGGTACATCAACAGGAGTAATAGAATTAAATACAGCAATTGGTATGAAACAAGTACCCACTGGGGTTCTTTAGAAATAGTCACCATAGGCATTCAGACACGCATCCCACTGCTTGGGTAGACGGCGGATGCCGTCCGAGAAAAATGACTTTGGTTGCTTATTGAACCATTTGGTCACCGAGGCCCTGACGTCTGCATCGGAGTCGAATCGTTGTCCCTTTAGAGATTTTTTTAAGGGTCCGAACAAATGAAAGTCACATGGTGACAGATCGGGGCTGTAGGATGGGTGTGGCAGAACTTCCCACCTTTTCCTTGCTAACGCTTCCTGCACAATGTTCGCAACACGTGGACCAGCATTGTCGCGCAACAGAATCACACCACGCGAAAGCATGCCGGGTCGTTTATTCTTGATAGCTGTATGCAGGGTGTCTAGTGTGTCTGTGTAGCGGATGGCATTGATGTTCACGCCAGCCTCTTTAAATAGAAGCCCTTCATGGTAAAAAAATGCGGTCAGCATAACCTTACCGGCGGAAATCTGTGACTTGAATTTTCTGGGTTTTGGTGATCCGGGATGTTTCCATTGCACGCTCGCTGATTTGCTGCACGGCTCAAAGTGGTGGTACCACGACTCATCGCATGCTACTTTGCGCAACAGAAATGCCTCACCCTCCTCTTCGTAACGCAGCAGGTGGTTCAAACTCCACCCCAAGCGTTCTTCCTTATGGTGATCGGTCAGCATCAGTGGGACCCATTATGAACACACCTTTCGATACTTCAGTTTCTTCCTAACCACCATTTGAACTGTCTTAAGAGACACAGCGAGTTCCTCTGCAAGCGAACGTAAGCTCCGACGATGGTCCACCCGTATTGCTGCATCAATCTCGGCGATGGCTTCTTCTGTCGCAACAATATGCACCTGACCTGGCCGCGGTAGATCTTTCGTTAACTGACGTCCTTCTCGAAACATTCGTGCCCAGTATTTCACTGTAGTGAATCAGCAATTGGTACAGACAGATATCTTCACATACCTAGGAAGCATAGTAACACCAGACGGCGGGGCAGGCAAAGACATCAACATCAGAATGAATAAGGCAATAACAGCCTTCTTTAGCCTAAACAACATCTGGAAGTCCTCCCAATACAGCACAAGCACAAAATTAAGATTATATCAGAGCTGTGTGCTTTCTGTTCTTCTCTATGGTGCGGAATGCTGGAGAGTTACAGAGAAGGAAATGTCGAAATTGTCCTCTTTTCACACAACATGCCTAAGAAAAATTCACCGAATCTTTTGGCCAAATACCATCACTAACCAAGATCTGCTTACTCGTAGCAAGCAAGAGGACATGCACACCATCATAGCTGGCAGACGCTGGAGCTGGGTTGGTCATGTCCTCAGAAGAGACCCCGATGCCATCACAAGAACAGCTATGCTTTGGACCCCTGAAGGAAAACGAAAGAGAGGCTGACCAAAAACAACCTGGTGGAGGACTGTGGAGGCTGAGATGCAAAGAATGAACCAGAGTTGGGGCACTGTACGAAGGATGGCCACCGATCGAACAAAGTGGAATCAATTTGTTGTTGCCCTACAAGACGCCACTAGGCGTGATGGCCACTGACTGCTTTGACGGTCGGCGGCTAAGGATCAAAGAAGAAGAAGAAGAATTTCACTGTAGTCTTAGACACACTTTTGTCACCATACACTGCTTTCATTCGGCGATGAATGTCGACTGGTCGACATCCTTCGGCTGTTAGGAACTGAATCACCGCTCACTGATCGACCTTGGACGGATTCCTTATCACATCGGCCATTATTTTAACGGTCTGCAGCACAACCAATGAAACCTAGGAGAATGAACACTTACAAATTTGTACATTTGTATATGCTTATTACGTCAGATGTGATGTCATCATGCTCCTCCTACGAATGTGCACTTGGAGCAGCACGGTCGAGTTTCATTTGAACACGCCTGGTATATACAGTATATATATATATATATATATATATATATATATATATATATATATATATATATATATATATATATATATATATATATATATATAGGTATCCACGCACTGCATAGAGGCGATGCAAAATAATAAAGTTTGCCAATACAATGACCCAATAAAACGTGCGTTAAATATAGAATACAAAAGAACACTCCACAAAGAAAACTCTCTGCCCACCCTCATCCTCAAAGCACAAGTGCCAGCCTACATTACGAGTGATTCACGCGGGCCAGTTTACTCCGCAATTTTTCGATCTAAATCGCTCAATGAGCAAGCGTTGTAGGTAAACACTCTGCGGGCTTAGAGATCCGCTTAACAGTTAGCTCGAATAAGGGGGAGACATGAGGTATACAGGTATCTCCTCACGTGAAAGGGCAAAAATGTAAAAATATACGTTTAGACTCAAGCCTCATTTGCCGACACTTAATAAGTGTGGTCATCTATATCGCTTTGGGCGAAACAAGAAAAATAATTATAGAGGCATGAAATGGCCCTCCCTGGTTGAGAGAGAGGCCTAGTAACAAAATTGGTTTTTTTAATACTGGGCCTACAAGGCCCAGGTATTAACTTCAAAGAATGAATTACATCCCACAGTAATTTACCCAACATTTGGTTTGACTGTTGTACAAAAAGTAATATGCTCATCATAAGTTTACAACACAAATGAGGATTTATCGGGCAGGTAGGAAAATTATTATAATCAACATTTTTATACAGGTAAATACATCCTTGTGGGAATCTATTTGTAGTTTACTAACTAGTAGAAAAATTAAATTAATTAACAAACCTATACATCGTCCTTCGTACAAAAATTAATACCTAGTGATTTGACTGGTATTCATTAGTATTAAAATACACCGTCATTAGAAAATTAACCCGTGGTTATTTACACGTTTAATGTTAACGCAGTTATTTTATAACTAAGCGTGCTCACCGAAATTACAAGAAATATTTATTTCTAATATGCAGCTGGTATCAAGCTTAGGAACGCTAATTCCACTCTGCAGATAGAAGACCCTCGGCACTCTGGAAACACAAGCAACTAATAATGCTTGAGCTCTAATTATATGTCAAGTTCTGCCTTAGATTGCCCCACATTTGGCAGACATCTGGACGAACAAGCTGCGAGAAGGACGGAGGTCAAAGACAACGGGAAACCAGGACATTTCCTCCGTGCAACCCGAGATGAATGAGTTCCAGTACGGGTGACCAGGGAAGTAGCAAAAGGCCCGCTCATTAGTGTCTGGGCCACAAAGAGTTCAGGGAGACGAGCAGACTGGTGAGACATGAAAAGGCATTTCAACTCGCCTGAGTTCGCTTTTACTTGACTCAAAAGATATTTGCTGATAACTGCTTCCATGTGAAAGGAATTAAGGTCGCATCTGTGTAGGCGAAGCAAAGATACATGAGAGAGGGGGGACTACGGGCTGTCTAATTTAAGATTGACGCTGCCGAAGTCAAGAATTTAATTCGCAGACACTAGGAAAAACGAAGATGGTTAGAGACAAAAATCAAAGATAAGAGAGGGGCGTTCCCAACGGTGAGAAAATATAAAAACATTCTGAGATAACTCATCATATATATATATAATGTCCGTGAAGACTAGCGACATGGAGAAACACAGATAATAAAATACTTATCTAAAGAGATTGTATCATCAACATTACCCTTATGTAGTAAGATCCCTGATACCCCGATCAAATAGATAAAATATTATCGATTATAAATCAAAATACTATAGAGATAAAATAGGGAGTTGTGCTCAACGTCTTCGCCATCGCACGCAGTCGCGCGGGTTTCGAGAAGCCTTAACGCAAAGTGAATGGTACCCTCTCTCAATAATACAAGCTTTTCATACTCCGTCCTTGAAATTAGCTATAACATTTTGACAGCCAAGGCGTGTTTCGTTCCAAGAAACAGTGAGAGAGAAACGGAGGAGTGACGGAAAGAGAGGAAGTATTAATAGAACGACATGCGACAGTGGTTCTAGGCATCACTTACTGTAACGAAAGCGCGTGGCTTTGCTACTAGCTTAATTTGGAAAAGCGGTGCAAATCAACTACAAACCACCTCCCCCCTCCCCCCGTTCACTAGTAGCGCAGTTTGAATGTATAAACACTTAGATTGGGAGACGGTAGTAAAAACACACAGACAAGCTCTCATTTCCTGTATAGTTGTATTTTCTGATGAAATCCAAACGCGTTGCTTCATTTTGAAAAAGAACGAGAGAGGGGGGGGGGGGGGAGGGGGGGGATTTAAAGAAAAGAAAAAAATTACGGCTAACTTGGAAATTTGAAGATACCCACTAATGTGTAGGGCTAGAGATGGCGAAAGTTAAACTTAGAAGGATAGATAACGGGTGGCCCAAGGAACATCGATGCAGAATAAAATAAACGAAAGGACAGTTGACAAATACAATGATCATACTTGTTTATGCAAGATCATACTACCCATAATGTTATATTACCTTACAGTAGAGGGAAAAAATAGGTTTTTGTATAACTGAAGAGGAAAAAGACCATAATGAAAAGTATGATAAAGAGAGAAATAAAAATATAACGACTATATGACACACAGTCGTCTGATCAATAATTGCCTTTTCTCATTAAAAACGCTTAGATAGTAACAGAAATATTGTAAAGAAAAGACAGAGAGACAGACGCATTGATGTCCTTACTCAACTTTGCCAGTCTTGGGAGAGGGGGGACGTTACATTTTTTTTTAAAGTGTAATTTATTTTGAAAAAGAGGTAAGTGGGCATAACATAATTCGATTGGCTGTGGTAGAATAGACTATGGTAGTAATAAAAACGATTTGAAGCCAGCGTTAGTTGCCACTTGAAGATAAAGATTTCAAAAGTAGTGTTATCATCAGACGCAAGGAATTCATGATCATTGCCTTCGCTGTTCTGCACCAGTGGCGATCTTAGTGTGACCATTGATCGCCGGTTAACCTACAAACTGTGAATTATTTCATTGATGCGGTAAGAGAAACATTTATATAAACATTATTATTGAGATGTATCTGTATTATTGAATGTGTATGCAGTATTGACGGGTAGAGGAAAAACCAGAAAGGCGCCAAACTCAACACTTTGTGTTATGCCACAAGTGCTATTAGGGAAAATTACCATTTCTTTTAAAAGCCAGACAGGCTTACTTAAACTTTGGGAGAGAATGAAAAGACATAGTTGGAAATAAAATAGGACATTATTATGATTGGAAGGCCAGAAAACTACTGGCCGTCTTCAGCAAGTCACAGTGTTTTCACATGACTTCATAAAATTAACTATAATTTTCCTATGACAGGAATGTATCAAACTGATGATTGAAATTTACCTGAATATGAAGCTGTCACCCCATCAGATAGGAACGATAGCTATTTATGTAGCCATAGAAACTGATCTTGAAACTGTTGATAATGCTTAGTTGGTTAGGGAAGGAGAGATATGTTTGAAATACTGAGGAGGCCTTAATCCTCTTATTTTCAGGGTTCTATGTTGAAACATTCAGTGAGTCATACACGAATTATTGAATCTGCACGTTCGAGGCAATAAGTATCTGATTGCCCAAAACTCTGAAGAGTGCTGTAGCAGTGTCTATACTTTGCAGTCGTGAAGACTATCGTTGTGGAAGAAAGACCACAGTGCTCTAGGACTTGAAGATAAGAACCATCAAAGGGTTCATGATTTTTCACTTGACATAATCTCTCCAGTATTAAATGAACACAGCGTTCTTGAGGTGATGAACACAATCGTTCTTCATAAGAGTGACCCTTTATAGAATTTAGTGCTTTACCAGGACATTCCAAGTCATAGACATTTTCATAATATAACTAGATAAGTTGTCTTTTTTAATTCACATTTCTGCAAATACATTTCCATTCTATTTTGAGTTTTAAACATTCCTGTACCCAAGAAATTGAGGTACAGGAAATTAAAATTGTAAAAAATTGTTACTCAAACTTTAATCGTTGATTTGTTTAATCATTTTCATTGAGTTACATTAGTGGTTGTTGTCATTCTCTCTACATCATATAACACATTACCCTAGACATCTAGCCAGATAACAACCAGACACCTTTACATAAAAGTAGGATCAAAATATATCGCAGATTGAGGTCGTAGGGTGGTAGCAGTCAGGTACCCTGAGAACAAGCATCATCAGCTATTAGACTCAGGGACTTGCATAGCTGACCTCACTCTGTAGACAAGTAATATTTATATCAGTAACATCAAAACCCACCACACCTTATCTCCCAGAGGAGCACGGACCTTCCACAACTACACTATAAGCATTCATGTAATGTGCCATTCTTTCTACGTCTTTCCATGTCTGCTTTATTCACTTCATGTTTAATTCCCTTCACCGCGAGTTTTAGTCTCCATCAATTTCTTTGACGCTGAAGATTCTAGAACAAGCACTGCCTTGTAACGCTATCATCTTGTTTTCTTAACGCAGGCAGACAGATATACAGACATACAGACAGCGTCTTCGGTTCTTCGCATCTTGTTCTACTGCTGTTTCGTTCCTTCCATCAGTTTCCACCTTGGTGATCTTGTCATTATCATTCCATTTCAAACATTTTATTCTGTGCAAGCATTCATTTAGGCAAGTGCTCATGGAACAAGACATTAGAAGTCGCTGTCGGTAGATGGAGCACACACTGAGTAAGCCTGTTAATAGCGCTACAAGCCAGTTCGTGTTCTGGAATACACAGGGTAAGAGAAGCAGAGTAAGCCCACACACACAGACACACAAACATGAGGAAGAAAACCTGAGGCAGAAACAGACGTTAAAATTTTGAGAAAGACACTGACAGATCTTTAGATGATGGCACGTGACAGGAGGGCTTAGCATACGTTAGTTGACGGCCTATACTCCTTTGATAGGTGAAATATAATGAATGAATGACGTTCTCCACGTGTTATTGTGTTATTGTTATTGTTGCTCAGAATCAATATCACTGCATTCCGGGCAACCCCATAGGTGTTCTCTCTCTCTCTCTCTCTCTCTCTCTCTCTCTCTCTCTCTCTCTCTCTGTTCTTTTTCAGCTTAAAGATGAAGAGATGAAATAGACTTTTCTTCAAATAACGCGATTGTACAAACGAATTTTTTTTTTAAGTAGTAAAGATGGCGATACAACATTCTTTCGTGACTTTTCCCCCTGAGGTTTTTTTAAATATAATTATTTTGGGACTTGTGGGGATGGAAGTCTCGGGTGTCTGACTGCGCAACAATCTTTGACTTCTTGTTTACGATGCCAGTGGTTCTGTATGAGTCTGTATTTGCTCTATCTCACAGATATGCCTCACAGATAGCACTTCCTGTCAGTTGAACCTGGCGAGATTAAGAATTTTTGTTTTTTTAAGCGCAGGTGGAATGAGGTGCGAAGCAAGTTGCTTCTCGTCGTTCGAAATAGATAGCTAATTTAATATGTAGTAAGGTAATACCTGGAAGATAGATTGCCTTGAATCTAAACTGTAGATTACAGGACGCAACTGTCGTGGTTGAATTAGAGTGTAGAGTATTTGTCGAGTTGGACAATAGTATTGAAATCGACAAGGGATAGTGGACTGACAGAGTTATAGCTTACACATAGATAAAGTGTAATAGGAGGTGGACTTGAGACAAACCTGGAGAAGAGTTATTAAAGTTATTTCTCTCTCCAAGCCCTCAGCACACTTATACTGTCTAAGCACCTCCTGCTCTCACTCTTTTCTCTTATCAAAATAGAGATTATAGTAAAGAGCTTGAAACAATTTAATTATGGATGGAAGGGTCGTGAAAAGCGCATTAATAAATGTGTAAACTTTATTAAAGAAGAAAAGCATGAAAATAATGCATCTCATCACAACAACATAAAATTTCATCAATAATCAAAATATGCCAAATACACCAACAACACACACACACAACCAATCATAAAACCTGCAGAACACGGAGAAATAAATAAACCGAGGGACAGTCCGTCCGCTTTCGTGGGACCAAATGTAATAGCTCCAATGTCTTTACGTAAATATATACTCCATGGGTGATGGAATTAACCTGTAAATCCAATGTAGGCGCTAAACGTTGGTGCCCCTAATTGCGCGAGGGGGACTGGAACTCTGTCTATCTCTCCTGCTGACCAAATAAACAAACTGAGCGACAGCCTGTCCGCTTTCGTGGGACCAAAGGCGCTAGCTCCAGAAAAGTGTCTTACATGTAGATCCTTCAAGGTGAGGGAATAAGCCTACAAAACTTTCCTCGGTGGTGCTAAACGTTGGTGACCCCTAATTGCGTGAGGGGGGCTGGAACTCTGTCTATCTTTGGCTGGCCGCTCCTAAGTGTGAGGTTCTACATAACCCAGAAATACACCAGACGAAGTTACTTGAGGACAAAGAGTCCCAGGCGCTCTTATCCGGTGCTATTGCTTGCTTGGCATTAAATCCGGTTTAGGCTGGTTTGACTGTGGTGAAGGGAACTAAACATGAAGTGAATAAAGCAGACATGGAAAGACGTAGAAAGAATGGGACATTACATGAATGCTTATAGTGTAGTTGTGGAAGGTCCGTGCTCCTCTGGGAGATAAGGTGTGGTGGGTTTTGATGTTACTGATATAAATATTACTTGTCTACAGAGTGAGGTCAGCTATGCAAGTCCCTGAGTCTAATAGCTGATGATGCTTGTTCTCAGGGTACCCGACTGCTACCACCCTACGACCTCAATCTGCGATATATTTTGATCCTACTTTTATGTAAAGGTGTCTGGTTGTTATCTGGCTAGATGTCTAGGGTAATGTGTTATATGATGTAGAGAGAATGACAACGGACCACTAATGCAACTCAATGAAAATGATTAATACAAATCAACGATTAAAGTTTGAGTAACAATTTTTTACAATTTTAATTTCCTGTGGCTCAATTTCTTGGGTACAGGAATGTTTTAAAACTCAAAATAGAATGGAAATGTATTTGCAGAAATGTGAATTTAAAAAAAAGACAACTTATCTAGTTTATATTATGAAAATGTCTATGACTTGGAATGTCCTGGTAAAGCACTAAATTCTATAAAGGGTCACTCTTATGAAGAACGATTGTGTTCATCACCTCACGAACGCTGTGTTCATTTAATACTGGAGAGATTATGTCAAGTGAAAAATCATGAACCCTTTGATGGTTTCTTATCTTCAAGTCCTGGAGCACTGTGGTCTTTCTTCCACAACGATAGTCTTCACGACTGCAAAGTATAGACACTGCTACAGCACTCTTCAGAGTTTTGGGCAATCAGATACTTATTGCCTCGAACGTGCAGATTCAATAATTCGTGTATGACTCACTGAATGTTTCAACATAGAACCCTGAAAATAAGAGGATTAAGGCCTCCTCAGTATTTCAAACATATCTCTCCTTCCCTAACCAACTAAGCATTATCAACAGTTTCAAGATCAGTTTCTATGGCTACATAAATAGCTATCGTTCCTATCTGATGGGGTGACAGCTTCATATTAGGCACACAAAGGCTGGTGATTGAAATTCTACTATAGACATGCTGGGCTGATTGATATGCTGGAAGCCGCATTGCTCTGACTGGTAATCCAATATGCGAGTAGGAAACTACTACTGCAATAGATGATTTCAGATTTAGCGTTGGCTCGTTACACTATGTGAGCTTAACTTCCGTGAGAGGGAAATGGCGTTGACAAAAGACGGGTTTTGGATCAGGTAGGGGGTTTGACGACTCGTGATTGCTAGCTGTATTCAGAATCCCTCTAGAATGAAGAGAATGTGACATTATTTGCCTGACTGGAGACTTGACTCTAGCAATTCGGTATCCCTGAAACTGAGACCCCCCAAAAAAACACCCTTTACATCAAGCAACAACAAAATCACACTAATGTTATATAACATGGTTATGCTTCGCTCCTTCCACTCTATCAATTATCCGCATGCGCCTGCATAGGCTTAATATTTTTTTTTACACCCAGGTACCTGTCAGCAAAATCTACTCCTCTTCTTCCCACTAAACATACAGGAAACCAAACCTTGTAGTTACAGTTAAATGGTTATGCTATCATCTTACAACATTTAAATGAATTTACATAAACAGATTACAGCATGTGACATTACAACATTAAATCATATGCCACTTGGGGGAAAAATATGATCCCACAAATGAATACATAGAAAACTGCAATGTTCCTGCTATAATAATACAGCTGTGGCTGAATCATAAGATATAATTATATCTATGCCTGGTGACTGCTTTCTGTAAAAGTTATAGACTAGTGCCTAGCCACACAAGTAAGCATAAAATGATTCTCCCTTGCCACTAGAAATATCTATCAAAAAGGAATAAGTGACTTTCTCCTATAATTCAGTATTAAGTGAATGATCCACACCTCTGACCTTATCTTGCAGAAATGACAGTTAATTTTGCTGACTCTTAACCCAATGGTAAGCATTGCATGAACTGATTCTACGCCTATTATCTGTTATTGTAAGTTTATCATTTCCCATTATAAACCGTAACAGTTTAAGCACCACTTAACTAAGGCCGTATGACCAGCGCTACATTCATCACTGAATTAAATATTTAACCGGGAGAAATCCTCAAAAAAGAAGTAAGTCACATTCCCATACAGATATATAAAAAGGCTAACAAGAATATATATATTATAAGACATTCAACTCACCCCGAAAATGACAAGAGAAAGGCATTAACATTTTGTTCTGTGATTAAAGTCTGCTATCTCAATTGTGTGTTAAATATCCGAAAACCTCCACCCCATCACAAAACACAAATTGATTTAATGTAAAGTGTGAAATTGGGTTAGTTTTGTATGTTTAATAAATAAGGGGGGGGGGGGGTGGGTTTTTGGTTAGAAAAAAAAGAAAAATAATAAAAATAATTATATATATAAAATAATAATATTAATTAATAAAATATATTAATAATTAATAAAAAAATAAAAAAAAAATAAGGTTATTAATATAATATTTGGGTAGGATTAATTAAATAAAATATTAATG
>JAMPIV010015831.1:0-263435 GCA_024509875.1 Oreohelix idahoensis
ATGTCATTTTTATACACTACGTTACCTAAAACGAAAGACAGATGGACTAAAGATAGAAAGAAGGGAAGGCTGAAAGCAGGGGACACATGCAACACTAAACCACCGTCGCGCGATACACAATTGCTGCCATCACGCGTGTAAGGCCACATGCACTAGCTTTTTTAAAATCGACAGTGATAAAAACCAACAACCCCACATACCAGAGTTAGGTTTTAAAATCCTGAAAAACTCTTAGTAGAGAAGGTGACATTAGATGGGTGTACGTTTGAAAACATGACAGTACCCAGACAGCACATCTTCGAAACAGGAGGTAGAAGAAATTGCATATTTTGAACGCAGCCACTTAGCTCCATTAAATTTATATATTTGGGTTCCTTAGGACATGCTGACAAATAATATGTTAAACGTTACGCAAATAGTCTAGGAATTAACAAATTATAGCCAAAAGAAATAGTGAGGGATGTCAGACAATCACCTAAATCAGAAATCGCTCAGTGGACAGATTTTCACCCCACCATTGTTACGGAAATAGGTCTCCATGTTAAATCCTTTTGATTGGCGGAAAATAAATGTAAGGCTAAACACGATTAGTCGGGCTATAAATACTATCTTGTGTTGTCAGGGGAAACGTGAGAGGAGTACTTTTTTGAAAAGCTGTGTAAACATGGCTATGATGGTTAGACCTGCCAATATAGTCAATTAGAGCGTCAGGTCACCACCACATTTTGCAAATAAACTTATACAGACTCAGTGCGTTGAGCACCAGTGCATATTTTCTAAATAAAAGCCTGGGACATCGGCAGATCGAAATTGTGCTTATTCATTGCCAGTCAACGTAATCTGTATTATTTCATGAATTGTGGTAAGCTTGAAATATTTGATATCTTTTAATGAAAATTGAATGTAAATTGATAATTTATGTCTGTATATATGTGTGGTTCAGTAGCGAACATGAGGGTAAAGCTATATAATGCTCCAACCTGAACAGAAGGTGTCGGAGGAAAGTAAAACTACATGGAATTGCCAAACAGTACACTGACACCTATCTTATTGACTAGAAAGAAATAATGCTGGAATTGCAGAGGCGTAGTAACCATTAGGGAGGGAAATACTGGTATAAAGTATTTCAGATGAAGCTGACAGTTGGCCTACCGCTCTGAACTCAATGTTTGTGATGTATTGTGCTCAGTGTAGAAATAGAGTATAAATTAGTTCTGAAGTAGGAGGTACAACCTTCTTGTTTCAGGGACTGTGGTCCTAAAGTTATTGAGCAGCACCTGGTCAGAGCTTTGCTGAATCCAGAGTCGGACAGCATACTCCTTGGTCCATTTAGCTATCAGTGAGGTGTCTCCAGAGCCCAGGGGAGAAATCGAGCAGAGGAGTCTTTTCGTGCCGCCATCACGCAAGATAAGCTGATGTGGCCAGCTGAGCTCAAAATTATGTACCCCCATCTTAAAATGACATTGTATTAAAAATAGAGGGGAAATTAAATTGTTTTAATATCAGGAACTGAGAACATCTCCAATACTAGTCCCAAAAGACAAACTATTGAAGTCATGATGACAAATAACAACAGAGCTTGAACAAAACAAAACCAGTATTACCTCATATTACTACTACACAACTGACACACATAGGATATTTTTAATAATATATGTCACTACAATATTCATATTGATAAATTCTGTACATATAACTTGTAATAAAAATTGATTGTGATTCCTGGTTCCCTTTGTATTTGAATCAGGACACATATACATTCATGACAGCACTGAATACATATTGTTATTTGAAAAGTTATCAGTGACTCCTTTAAGATAGTCTTATAGATTGTTAAATGTGTGTGAGTGTCACAGTGTTGTCAAGTGTGGTGGAATAAATTAAATTGTTTATCTGTCTGTTGTTGTTGTGACTTACACTTCATCATATACATACCCTAGACATTAACGTAGTCATCACACTATTCCAGAATAATTCTGACTGAGGTATACATATGTGGCAGCAAGTAAGGTTATCTATAATACACTACCTTATTAGATATAGATACCTTCACAGCTGATCTCAGTCAGTACACTAAGTCCCCTATAAATATTTATAACATCCCACTTTACCACATATATTGGGGTCTCGCTCCGGGATTTTGAATCTTTCCTATTAAAAATTGGGGGTAATTCACTTCAGGAATAATAAGAATTAAAAGGTATCCTTGGGTGGAAATAAATAAGGTTGAGCTCTCAGTGCCTGTGTGTCCTTTAGATAAATATTGATTGATTGAATTGTTACATTTACCTGTTAGACAATGGCGACCTGGCAAATTTCGATCTGCTGCTGTACAGACTGCGAAAGAGTTAGGAAGGACGGGCAAATTATGATTGCTTATGTCACTGCTGAATGTGACAAATATATTGAACGGGAAGAAAGAAGATTAGAAAAAGAGGCCGAAAGAAAGTTAGAGGCTGAAAGGGAAATTAAGAGTTAGCAGATTGAGGCTGAGGACTAAGAGGTTGCAGATGAGGCTGACAAAAGAGGCTAAGCATTGGAAGCCGAGGAAAGAAGACAGGCTGCAGAAAGAGAAGAGAAGAAATTAGCTGCAGAAAGAGAAGAGAAGAAATTAGCTGCAGAAAGAGAAGAGAAGAGATTAGCTGCAGAGAGGGAAGCAGAAAAGGAGGATAAAAGATTACAAAGGGAACATGAGTTACGACTAAGGGAGTTTGAGTTTCAAGGCCATGCTCCTGAAAATGGTGCCAGTCCCTTTGCCTCTGATGCACTGCTAGCCAGGGAGCCTCAACCTCAGCTATGAATTTTCATTTAGATCATTTTGTTGAGAAAGACGATGATATTGAGAGCTTTTTAAATAGGTATGAACTATTAGCTACCACGTATGGGTTAGAGAGAGAAAGGTGGAGCTTAAAGTTATCTCAGGGACTTCGTGGGGCAGCTTATGAAGTTTTTGCAAAATGAGCAGAGGTGATCAGGAAAATTATGACATGCTAAAGCAGGCTCTTTTGTTAAGATATGAAAAGAACGCAGAATTTTATAGGAAAAAAATTAGGAATGCTAAACTACTGTCAGGTGAAACCTATCACCAGTTCTCTGCACGAATAGAGACATACTTGGAGAAATGGACTTCTCTGGGGAAAACCCAAGATCTTAAGGAAATGGTCCTTATAGAGCAATTAAGAGAGTCCATGGCTCCAGACCTGAGAAAGTTTCTCATGGAACAAGGTGCAGAGAGGCTGGGTGAGTTGCTAAATGTTGCTGAAAGGTATCAAGCAGCTCAAGCAGAGGTAACAGGTAATAAAAAGAAACAAGTGGATAACTTTAGGGCACCACAGAACTTTAATAAATTTGATCCTAGGGATCAAAAACAAAGGTAAGCACCAATTTGATAGGCCACGGTATGAAAATAAAAATAAATTCCCACAATTCGATGAAAGGAAATATGATGAAAGAAAATCTTTCAACCAAGGAAAAAGGAGGTGTAAAAATTGTAAGATGAACAATCATGACACTGACCATTGTAGAAGGAAACCTCCTCATTGTGCTGCTATGACATCGGGGAAAAAGGACAAGCAGGGCAAACCTGAAGCATTACAGGAACCATACCATCCCCCAGTGTGTGAAGATGTCATCTGTAATGGTGTCACTATAAGGTGTTTATATGATACCGGTTTAGATTACGATTCCGTTGTGAGTTCTCACCTGGTGCAGGCCGATCAATACACCACAGAAACAGTGGAGATTCAAACTGCAACCAAGGATGTAGCTACCATGACACTTCCCGTCGCCCGGATAAAGGTGAAAACGCGATATGTGGAAGGAATCATAAAAGCAGCAGTGATAAATGAGCCAATCTACCCTCTGATATTGGGTGTAGATAGAATGTCTTCTTGGGGAATCCCAAGAGACCTGTGATATTGGCAACAGTGCAGACCAGATCACAGTCTAAAAAGGAGGAGGATAATCCAATAAATACTCATCCAGATGAGATGAGGAAGGCACAGGCTGAGGACAAAACACTCAAGCCATGTTTCAAGAAGTTGCCCAAATCTCTTACACCTCCAGGCAAGGGAGAGTTTTATATGAAGAACAAACTGATATATAGGAAGGCTGGATCTGAATCCATGGTCACGGACAGCTGGTCCTTCCCACTTCATATAGGACTAAAGTGTTGGAACTAGGGCATGCGATTCCCTTCAGTGGTCATATGGGGATCAGCGCAACAGGACAGCGAATAGCTTGTCACTATTTCTGGCCAGGAATAACTGAAGATATCAAACGATATGTAAAAATCCTGTCCAGAGTGCCAACGAGTAGCACCTAAACATTGGACTGCACCAGCAACTCTGGGGGAAATGCCCATAGTGGGAACACCCTTTGAGAGAGTTGCCGTGGATCTTGTGGGACCTCTCAACCGAACCAAGAGAAGGAACAGCTACATTCTGACTCTGGTGGACACTTGTTCTATGTGGGGAGAGGCAGTAGCCCTGTCATCGATTGATTCTAAACATGTGGCAGAGGCATTGCTCACAATTTTCACAAGGTTAGGCTTTCCCAATCAAATCTTGACTGATAATGGCTCTCAGTTCAAGGGGAAACTAACTGAAGAAGTTTTCAGGATCTTCAGGCCAAACACTTCCATTGTAGTGTGTATCATCCCCAAGGGAACGGCCAAGTGGAAAGATTTAATGGCACGTTGATGTCGATCCTGAGAAAGTTGGCACACGAAAAACCAGATACATGGGACCAGTACCTGCACGCCGCCCTCTTTGCTTATCGGGAGGTACCCCATAGTTCAACCGGTATGGCCCCGGCAACATTATTGTTTGGGAGGCCAATAAAAGGTCCACTCGAAGCTCTGTTAAGAACGTGGACTGATGAAAAGGCAGAGGAAAATATTACATCCTCATACCAATATGTGAATGAGCTGACCACTCGTTTAAAAACTGGCTGGAAACTTGCCAATGAAAATTTGAAACAAGCCAGGAAGAAACATGCTGCCTATTATAACAGGAAAGCGAAAGACAGAGATTTGGCTGTGGGAGAGAAGGTACTGCTTCTTCTCCCCGGTAGTCAGAATAAGTTACAAATTGGATGGCAAGGTCCATATACAGTTCTAGAGAAGGTGTCTAGAACAAATTATAAGATAGATAAGAAGGGGAAAGAAAAAATCTATCATGTGAATCTCCTGAAGAAATATTTGGAAAGAGAACATCAGGAAGAGACACACTTGTTGACCTTGTCCATCGCCATGGAGATGAAAAAGGAACCACTTTCATCATTTGATATCCATTACACCCCTGTGAGACAGCAGCACAGGTGAAAATCAGTACACATTTAACGAAAACTCAGAAAGAGAGAGTGCAACAGGTTCTAGATAATCATGCAGAGGTGTTAACAGACCGACCAGGGCATACAAACTTATTGGAATATGATATGAAACTGATAGACCCCACACCTGTCTGTATGAAACCATATTCGATTCCTTTTGCTAAGGAGAAAGCTTTGAAGGAAGAGATAGACTATTTGTTGAAGGAAGGAATTATTTCACACAGTGAATCTTCGTATAGTTCCGGTGTTGTACTCTTAAGGAAGCCCTCTGGAGAACATAGACTCTGTATAGATTACAGGAGACTGAATGCTATTACAGAAGGACAGGTGGATCCATTGCCGGATACAAATCAGCTGTTTGCCAGACTAAATAAAGCTAAATATTTCTCAAAAGTGGATCTGAGTAAAGGATACTATCAGATTCCAGTAAAGCCTGAGGTTAGACCATACCTAGCTTTTAGTACCTCAGAAGGACACTATGAGTTTAATAGATTGCCATTTGGATTGAAGAATGCGCCTAGTGTCTTCTCTAGAATGATGAGAAAATTATTGGACCCTCTGAATAATCCATGTATCACAAATTTCATGGATGATATCCTTATAGCAACAGAAACATTTGAGGAACACATTGACTCTCTGAACATGCTGTTTAATCGACTTAGGGAAGCGAATTTAACAGCCCGACCAACCAAATGTTGCGTTGGATGTAAAGAATTGGAATTCTTGGGACACACAGTTTATCAGGGAAACATGACCCCTGACCCAAAGAATTTAGAGAAACTAAAGAAAGCCCCGAGACCACAAACCAAGAAAGACGTGAGATCCTTTGTCTCATTATGTGGTTTCTACCAAAAGTATATCAAAAACTTTAATTCCATATGTGCACCGTTAACTGATTTGACACGTAAAGGAAATCCAGATCGAATTACATGGACACCACAATGTGAAATGGCTTACCAAGAATTGAAGGAAAAGCTCACAAGTAAACCTATTTTGAAATTACCTGACTTAAGTCAAGAATTCATAGTAAGGACGGATGCCAGTAATATTGGGTTAGGTGCAACTCTACTACAGAAATCAGATGCATTGGATGGGGAATTAAGCCCAGTGGCATATGCTAGCAGAAAGTTGAATAAAGCTGAAATCAACTACTCAACTAGCGAAAAAGATTGTCTTGCAGTAATATGGGCAATAAAGAAATTCAATATTTATCTGTATGGGAAGGCATTTAAGTTGCAAACGGATCACAAACCTTTATCGTTTCTAGCACAGGCTAGGCATGAGAACTCGAGATTACTCCGTTGGTCTTTATTGATGCAGCCATTTGAGTTTAGCATAGAGTATATAAGTGGAAAAACAAATCTGGGAGCGGATTTTTTAAGCCGCCATCCGTGTGATGAGAATCACCCTAAACCCCAGGAATAATAATAAATTTCTCTATGTGTATATAGAATTATAGACTGACATATAACGTCTGTTTTAAGTGGGGAGGATTTGTCGTGAGAAATTCTAATCCACATATATAAATTAAAACGTAAATGTAAAGCCTAACAAATAAATTTAATAAAAGGAAAGAAGAATGGTAAAGAACAGTGCTGTCACAATGACTGTACTCGAAATCCCCCTTGTTTTCTCCTGCGTCTGCAAATTGTAACGTTTCACGTTGACAGTAAAAGACTACTGCTTCAATACCCGCCTTCTACGATAAAACATGTGCTGCATTTCTGAGAAAAACCTTGAGATACGCAGGTTGACCTAGATTTAAAATTCCATTCATGTCTTTTTATACACTACGTTACCTAAAACGAAAGACAGATGGACTAAAGATAGAAAGAAGGGAGGGCTGAAAGCAGGGACACATGCAACACTAAACACGCGTCGCGCGATACACAATTGCTGCCATCACGCGTTAAGGCCACATGCACTAGCTTTTTTTCAAATCGACAGTGATAAAAACACTACCCATACCAGAGTTAGGTTTTAAAATCCTGAAAAACGCTTATTAGGAAATATGACATTATACTGGTTTACGTTTGAAAACATTACAGTACCCAGACACCACATCGTTTTCGAAGTAAACAGGAGGTAGAAGAAAGTGCATATTTTGAACGCAGCCACTTAGCTCCTTTAAATTTGTATATTTGGGTTCCTTAGGACTTGCTGACAAAAAATATGTTAAACGTTACGCAAATAGTCTAGGAATTACCAAATTATAGCCAAAAGAAATAGTGAGGGATGTCAGACAACACCCAAATCAGAATCACTCAGTGGCAGATTTTCACCCCACCATTGTACGGGAAATAGGCTGACATGTTACCTCCTATTTGATTGGCGGAAAATAAATGTAAGGCTAAACACGATTAGTCGGACTATAAATACTACTTCTTTGTTGTTAGGGGAAACGTGAGTAGGAGTACTTTTTTGAAAAGCTGTGTAAACATGGCATGATTGGTTAGATCTGCCAATATAGTCAATTAGAGGTGTCAGGTCAACACCACATTTGCAAATAAACTTACTACAGAATCAGTGCGTTGAGCACCAGTGCATATTTTGCTAAATAAAAGCCTGGGACATCGGCAGATCGAAATTGTGCTATATTCATTGCCGGTCAACGTAATTCTGTGTTATTTCCATGAATTGTGATAAGCTTGAAATATTTGACATCTTTTAATGAAAATTGAATGTAAATTGATAATTTATGTCTGTATATATGTGTGGTTCAGTAGCGAACATGAGGTGAAGCCTATATAATGCTCCAGCCTGAACAGAAGGTGTCGGAGGAAAGTAAAACTACATGGAATTGCCAAACAGTACACTGACACCTATATTATTGACTAGAAAGAAATAATGCTGGAATTGCAGAGGCGTGGTAACCATTAGGGAGGAATATACCGGTGAAAATTGTTTCAGATGAAGATAGCAGTTGGCCTACCGCTCTGAACTCAGTGTTTGTTATGTATTGTGCTCAGTGTAGAAATAGAGTATAAATTAGTTCTGAAGTAGGAGGTACAACCTTCTTGTTTCAGGGACTGTGGTCCTAAAGCTATTGAGCAGTACCTGGTCAGAGCTTTGCTGAATCCAGAGGCGGACAGCATACTCCTTGGTCCATATAGCAAACAGTGAGGTGTCTCCCGAACACAGGGGAGCAATCGAGCAGAGGAGTCTTTTCCTGCCGCCATCACGAAAGTTAAGCCTATGTGGCCAGCTGAGCTCAACATTATGTAACCCCATCTTAAACTAACATTGTATAAAAATAAGAGGGGAAATTAATTGTTTTAATGAACGGAACTGAGAACATCTCCAATACTAGTTCCAACAGAAATAAACACTTGAAGTCATGATGACAAATAACAACATAGCTTAAAAAAAACAAAACAACACCAGTATTACCTCATATTACTACTACACCACTGACACACATATGATAAGGTTAATAAAATATGTCACTACAAGATTCATATTGATAAATTCTGTACATATAACTTGTAATTAAAAGTGATTGGGATTCCTGGTTCACTTTGTATTTGAATCAGGACACATATATATTAATGAAAAGTGCTTAATACATATTGATATTTGAAAATTTACCAGTGACTCATTTAAGATAGTCTTATAGAATGGTACATGTGTGTGAGTGTCACAGTGTTGTCAAGTGTGGTGGAATAAATTAAATTGTTTATCTGTCTGTTGTTGTTGTGACTTACACTTCATCATATACATACCCTAGACATTCAACGTAGTCATCACTATATTCCAGAATAATTCTGACTGAGGTATAAATATGTGGTAGCAAGTAAGGTCATCTATAATACACTACCCTTATTAGATATAGATACCTTCACAGCTGATCTCAGTCAGTACACTAAGTCCCCTATAAATATTTATACATCCCACTTTACCACATATATTGGGGTCTCGCTCTCGGGATTTTGAATCTTTCCCTATTAAAAATATTGGGGGTAATTCACTTCAGGGAATAATAGAATTAAAAGGTATCCTTGGGTGAAATAAATAAGGTTGAGCTCTCAGTGCCTGTAGTGTCCTTAGATAAATATTGATAGATTGAATTGTTACATTTGCATGATAGACAATGGTCGACGTGGCAAAATTTCGATCTGCTGCTGTACAGACTGCGAAAGAGTTAGGAATGGACGGGCAAATTATGATTTCTTATGTCACTGCTGAATGTGACAAATATATTGAACGGGAAGAAAGAAGATTAGAAAAAGAGGCCGAAAGAAAGTTAGAGGCTGAAAAGGAAATTAAGAGGTTGCAGATTGAGGCTGAGGCTAAGAGGTTGCAGATTGAGGCTGACAAAGAGGCTAAAGCATTGGAAGCCGAGGAAAGAAGACAGGCTGCAGAAAGAGAAGAGAAGAAATTAGCTGCAGAAAGAGAAGAGAAGAAATTAGCTGCAGAAAGAGAAGACAAGAGATTAGCTGCAGAAAGGGAAGCAGAAGATAAAAGATTACAAAGGGAACATGAGTTACGACTAAGGGAGTTTGAGTTTCAAGGCCATGCTCCTGAAAATGGTGCCAGTCCCTTTGCCTCTGATGCCACTGCTAGCCAGGGAGCCTCAACCTCAGCTATGAATTTTCATTTAGATCATTTTGTTGAGAAAGACGATGATATTGAGAGCTATCTAAATAGATATGAACTATTAGCTACCACATATGGGTTAGAGAGAGAAAGGTGGAGCTTAAAGTTATCTCAAGGACTTCGTGGGGCAGCTTATGAAGTTTTTGCAAAAATGAGTAGAGGTGATCAGGAAAATTATGACATGCTAAAGCAGGCTCTTTTGTTAAGATATGAAAAGAACGCAGAATTTTATAGAAAAAAATTTAGGAATGCTAAACTACTGTCAGGTGAAACCTATCACCAGTTCTCTGCACGAATAGAGACATACTTGGAGAAATGGACTTCTCTGGGGAAAACCCAAGATCTTAAGGAAATGGTCCTTATAGAACAATTAAGAGAGTCCATGGCTCCAGACCTGAGAAAGTTTCTCATGGAACAAGGTGCAGAGAGGCTGGGTGAGTTGCTAAATGTTGCTGAAAGGTATCAAGCAGCTCAAGCAGAGGTAACAGGTAATAAAAAGAAACAGGTGGATAACTTTAGGGCACCACAGAACTTTAATAAATTTGATCCTAGGGATCAAAACAAAGGTAAGCACCAGTTTGATAGGCCACGGTATGACAATAAAAATAAAACCCCACAATTCGATGAAAGGAAATATGATGAAAGAAAATCTTTCAACCAAGGAAAAAGGTGGTGTAAAAATTGTAAGATGAACAATCATGACACTGACCATTGTAGAAGGAAACCTCCTCATTGTGCTGCTATGACATCTGGGAAAAAGGAAAAAAAGGTCAAACCTGCAGAACTACAGGAACCATACCATCCCCCAGTGTGTGAAGATGTCATCTGTAATGGTGTCACTATAAGGTGTTTATATGATACCGGTTTAGATTACGATTCCGTTGTGAGTTCTCACCTGGTGCAGGCCGATCAATACACCACAGAAACAGTGGAGATTCAAACTGCAACCAAGGATGTAGCTACCATGACACTTCCCGTCGCCCGGATAAAGGTGAAAACGCGATATGTGGAAGGAATCATAAAAGCAGCAGTGATAAATGAGCCAATCTACCCTCTGATATTGGGGTGTAGATATGTCTTCTTGGGGAATCCCAAGAGACCTGTGATATTGGCAACAGTGCAGACCAGATCACAGTCTAAAAAGGAGGAGGATAATCCAATAAATACTCATCCAGATGAGATGAGGAAGGCACAGGCTGAGGACAAAACACTCAAGCCGTGTTTCAAGAAGTTGCCCAAATCTCATACACCTCCAGGCAAGGGAGAGTTTTATATGAAGAACAAACTGATATATAGGAAGGCTGGATCTGAATCCAATGGTCACGGACAGCTGGTCCTTCCCACTTCATATAGGACTAAAGTGTTGGAACTAGGGCATGCGATTCCCTTCAGTGGTCATATGGGGATCAGCGCAACAGGACAGCGTATAGCTTGTCACTATTTCTGGCCAGGAATAACTGAAGATATCAAACGATATGTAAAATCCTGTCCAGAGTGCCAACGAGTAGCACCTAAACATTGGACTGCACCAGCAACTCTGGGGGAAATGCCCATAGTGGGAACACCCTTTGAGAGAGTTGCCGTGGATCTTGTGGGACCTCTCACCCGAACCAAGAGAAGGAACAGCTACATTCTGACTCTGGTGGACACTTGTTCTATGTGGGGAGAGGCGGTAGCCCTGTCATCGATTGATTCTAAACATGTGGCAGAGGCATTACTCAGAATTTTCACAAGGTTAGGCTTTCCCAATCAAATCTTGACTGATAATGGCTCTCAGTTCAAGGGGAAACTAACTGAAGAAGTTTTCAGGATCTTCCAGGCCAAACACTTCCATTGTAGTGTGTACCATCCCCAAGGGAACGGCCAAGTGGAAAGATTTAATGGCACGTTGATGTCGATCCTGAGAAAGTTGGCACACGAAAAACCAGATACATGGGACCAGTACCTGCCCGCCGCCCTCTTTGCTTATCGGGAGGTACCCCATAGTTCAACCGGTATGGCCCCGGCAACATTATTGTTTGGAAGGCCAATAAAAGGTCCACTGGAAGCTCTGTTAAGAACGTGGACTGATGAAAAAGCAGAGGAAAATATTACATCCTCATACCAATATGTGAATGAGCTGACCACTCGTTTAAAAACTGGCTGGAAACTTGCCAATGAAAATTTGAAACAAGCCAGGAAGAAACATGCTGCCTATTATAACAGGAAGGCGAAAGACAGAGATTTGGCTGTGGGAGAGAAGGTACTGCTTCTTCTACCCGGTAGTCAGAATAAGTTACAAATTGGATGGCAAGGTCCATATACAGTTCTAGAGAAGGTGTCTAGAACAAATTATAAGATAGATAAGAAGGGGAAAGAAAAAATCTATCATGTGAATCTCCTGAAGAAATATTTGGAAAGAGAACATCAGGAAGAGACACACTTGTTGACCTTGTCTATCGCCATGAAGATGAAAAAGGAACCACTTTCATCATTTGAATATCCATTACACCCCTGTGAGACAGCGGCACAGGTGAAAATCAGTACACATTTAACGAAAACTCAGAAAGAGAGAGTGCAACAGGTTCTAGAAAATCATACAGAGGTGTTAACAGACCGACCAGGGCATACAAACTTATTGGAATATGATATGAAACTGATAGACCCCACACCTGTCTGTATGAAACCATATTCGATTCCTTTTGCTAAGGAGAAAGCTTTGAAGGAAGAGATAGACTATTTGTTGAAGGAAGGAATTATTTCACACAGTGAATCTTCGTATAGTTCCGGTGTTGTACTCTTAAGGAAGCCCTCTGGAGAACATAGACTCTGTATAGATTACAGGAGACTGAATGCTATTACAGAAGGACAGGTGGATCCATTGCCGGATACAAATCAGCTGTTTGCCAGACTAAATAAAGCTAAATATTTCTCAAAAGTGGATCTGAGTAAAGGATACTATCAGATTCCAGTAAAGCCTGAGGTTAGACCATACCTAGCTTTTAGTACCTCAGAAGGACACTATGAGTTTAATAGATTGCCATTTGGATTGAAGAATGCGCCTAGTGTCTTCTCTAGAATGATGAGAAAATTATTGGACCCTCTGAATAATCCATGTATCACAAATTTCATGGATGATATCCTTATAGCAACAGAAACATTTGAGGAACACATTGACTCTCTGAACATGCTGTTTAATCGACTTAGGGAAGCGAATTTAACAGCCCGACCAACCAAATGTTGCGTTGGATGTAAAGAATTGGAATTCTTGGGACACACAGTTTATCAGGGAAACATGACCCCTGACCCAAAGAATTTAGAGAAACTACAGAAAGCCCCGAGACCACAAACCAAGAAGGACGTGAGATCCTTTGTCTCATTATGTGGTTTCTACCAGAAGTATATCAAAAACTTTAATACCATATGTGCACCGTTAACTGAATTGACACGTAAAGGACATCCAGATCGCATTACATGGACACCACAATGTGAAATGACTTACCAAGAATTGAAGGAAAAGCGCACAAGTAAACCCATTTTGAAATTACCTGACTTAAGTCAAGAATTCATTGTAAGGACGGATGCCAGTAATATTGGGTTAGGTGCAACTCTACTACAGAAATCAGATGCATTGGATGGGGAATTAAGCCCAGTGGCATATGCTAGCAGAAAGTTGAATAAAGCTGAAACCAACTACTCAACTAGCGAAAAAGAATGTCTTGCAGTAATATGGGCGATAAAGAAATTCAATATTTATCTGTATGGGAAGGCATTTAAGTTGCAAACGGATCACAAACCTTTATCGTTTCTAGCACAGGCTAGACATGAAAATTCTAGATTACTCCGTTGGTCTTTATTGATGCAGCCATTTGAGTTTAGCATAGAGTATATAAGTGGAAAAACAAATCTTGGAGCGGATTTTTTAAGCCGCCATCCGTGTGATGAGAATCACCCTAAACCCCAGGAATAATAATAAATTTCTCTATGTGTATATAGAATTATAGACTGACATATAACGTCTGTTTTAAGTGGGGAGGATTTGTCGTGAGAAATTCTAATCCACATATATAAATTAAAACGTAAATGTAAAGCCTAACAAATAATTTAATAAAAGGAAAGAAGAATGGTAAAGAACAGTGCTGTCACAATGACTGTACTCGAAATCCCCCTTGTTTTCTCCTTCGTCTGCAAATTGTAACGTTTCACGTTGATAGTAAAAGCCTACTGCTTCAATACCCGCTTTCTACGATAAAACGTGTGCTGCATTTCTAAGAAAAACCTTGAGATACGCAGGTTGACCTAGATTTAAAATTCCATTCATGTCTTTTTATACACTACGTTACCTAAAACGAAAGACAGATGGACTAAAGATAGAAAGAAGGGAGGGCTGAAAGCAGGGACACATGCAACACTAAACACGCGTCGCGCGATACACAATTGCTGCCATCACGCGTGTAAGGCCACATGCACTAGCTTTTTTTCAAATCGACAGTGATAAAAACACTACCCATACCAGAGTTAGGTTTTAAAATCCTGAAAAACGCTTATTAGGAAATATGACATTATACTGGTTTACGTTTGAAAACATTACAGTACCCAGACACCACATCGTTTTCGAAGTAAACAGGAGGTAGAAGAAAGTGCATATTTTGAACGCAGCCACTTAGCTCCTTTAAATTTGTATATTTGGGTTCCTTAGGACTTGCTGACAAAAAATATGTTAAACGTTACGCAAATAGTCTAGGAATTACCAAATTATAGCCAAAAGAAATAGTGAGGGATGTCAGACAACACCCAAATCAGAATCGCTCAGTGGCAGATTTTCACCCCACCATTGTACGGGAAATAGGCTGACATGTTACCTCCTATTTGATTGGCGGAAAATAAATGTAAGGCTAAACACGATTAGTCGGACTATAAATACTACTTCTTTGTTGTTAGGGGAAACGTGAGTAGGAGTACTTTTTTGAAAAGCTGTGTAAACATGGCATGATTGGTTAGACCTGCCAATATAGTCAATTAGAGGCGTCAGGTCAACACCACATTTGCAAATAAACTTACTACAGAATCAGTGCGTTGAGCACCAGTGCATATTTTGCTAAATAAAAGCCTGGGACATCGGCAGATCGAAATTGTGCTATATTCATTGCCGGTCAACATAATTCTGTGTTATTTCCATGAATTGTGGTAAGCTTGAAATATTTGACATCTTTTAATGAAAATTGAATGTAAATTGATAATTTATGTCTGTATATATGTGTGGTTCAGTAGCGAACATGAGGTGAAGCCTATATAATGCTCCAGCCTGAACAGAAGGTGTCGGAGGAAAGTAAAACTACATGGAATTGCCAAACAGTACACTGACACCTATATTATTGACTAGAAAGAAATAATGCTGGAATTGCAGAGGCGTGGTAACCATTAGGGAGGAATATACTGGTGAAAATTGTTTCAGATGAAGATAGCAGTTGGCCTACCGCTCTGAACTCAGTGTTTGTTATGTATTGTGCTCAGTGTAGAAATAGAGTATAAATTAGTTCTGAAGTAGGAGGTACAACCTTCTTGTTTCAGGGACTGTGGTCCTAAAGCTATTGAGCAGTACCTGGTCAGAGCTTTGCTGAATCCAGAGGCGGACAGCATACTCCTTGGTCCATATAGCAAACAGTGAGGTGTCTCCAGAACACAGGGGAGCAATCGAGCAGAGGAGTCTTTTCCTGCCGCCATCACGAAAGTTAAGCCTATGTGGCCAGCTGAGCTCAACATTATGTAACTGATGCGTGATGCCATATGATGATGGATGGTATCCGCATGTCTGGTTTTGTGTGGTGTGCAGATGTGTTCAGTCAAAACAATGTTCATACAAAAATAACAGGGCAATCCACATAGGACGTCAGTAAACTCACGACGTATAAAGTCAATGATTCTTGAAACAGCCGTTGACGTTTTTCTTCATTATTTATTGTGGACGCCACAGTGACAAAATGGTTACGCGAATATGTAGACACATCAAACAGTCATTATCACAGCAACATTCAATACAGCAATAGACGGTAGACAGCATTACAATGATGAGTCAGATGCATGTTATATTTCATAGTGCTGTAAATGTAGTCAGGTGAAAACTCCATCCTTTTCTATAACAGCCAGGAGATAACCAGATGTATGAGATCAGTTCACTCTCCTTAGTTTGACTTCAGCAAGACAGACACGTCTGCCGAAGTATAAATAATGTCCTCAAAAATATCCTCTAGATAATAAAGGTTTTCCAAACCTAGTTCATTTAACAAAGTAGCAAGTAATGGTCCTTGGAACCTGCATCAACCGATGCAGCACAATACAGCGACATGTGAGCTAGGAAAACATCTCGTGACGACGACTTTCGGAGACAGGCTATGAATCGAAATCGCTCACGACCCAAAATCGATAGAGTTAATGAAAAAGTTAATTTACCTTGCCTTCCGGAAATACACAGAAATATCACGCCTCCCGGCATGTGCAAATACACTAGAGGTATTATCCCGAATAAACGAAATATCCATAAGAGGACTACACATCCCTGACAGAACAAAAAAAAGCGGAGATCCCCTCTTCAACGAGGCATCTCTTTCGCCATTCCAAATCGCTCACTCCACTAGTGGTGGGCGGAAACCGATCGACCAAGAAGCAAGACAAGTCATGCGCAGTCCAGCGCAAAATGACCACAGCTCAAACTTAACTGCATTCGATACCAACGCGAGAAGACAAATGCTTACTGAGAAAAGTGACAATAAATTTCAAGCAGTTGTTGCCCTTGCGTTATAAAATAGATATTGAAATAAAACGATGTTGCGAGAATTTATCACGCAACATATCACCACCTCCTCCCGATAAAAAAAAAATGTGGAACATATTTTTTTTTTTCAATATCAAAGAGCATGCGATAAGCGGCTCAAAACGCACGAATTATGCGCTGATAATTAACTAAATTGCCAAACAATAGGCTAATTATAGAGTGTCTGGTGAGGATATACCTCAACAGAAAAATAAATATGTCTCAAAAAATATTCACATCGGGGAGGTGTCACCAACACACATCACGTTAGCATGTAAACACAATATACGTATGCAAGTTACTATAATCATCATTAAACAGCATACTCTAATATTGTCTTTAAAAATGGATGTACAAATCTGATAGGAAAATTTAAATAGTACATTCTTTGACATGTAATGACATAAGTACATAGTAAAGTTAAACTACATGACGATCCAGGACATATGCTCTGGTATTCCGAGGGTAAGTACACAATCTAGAACTCGTCATGCTTGATACTAGTAAGGTAAGTCCTCAGCTCAACAATGACATTCTGAGAAAGTACAAGCAATATAATGCTAATTAATAACTAATATGCTTCATAAGGTACAATACATTATTAATAATTGTGGCTGTTTAGTAAACTAACGGCCCTTATATTAACTACTCAGTCCTCCTCTATCATCTTAAAAAACGAACAGAAGAAGATGACAACAAAGCACGATAGTGTGTACATATAAAGTAAGTACAGATGTGCTAATCTATTGTAGAAATATAGGTGTGTTATGACTCTGTAATATATAGAAATATAGGACAGAAGTATTAGTTGGAGTCATGTGGGCATCTAGACAAAATGTCAGCCATCACATTATCCGCACCACGGATAGCTCGTACCGTGAAGTGAAAAGGTTGAAGAGCTATAGCATATCGAGTGGATCTCGAACTCTTCAAATTCTTAGTCTGAATAGCTGTAAGAGCTTTCTGATCAGTCTCTAGAATGAAATGTGCGCCCAGGAGGAATCTTTGTAGCTTTAGAATTGACCAAACCATCGCTAACAACTCACGGTCTAAAACCGAGTAGTTCCTCTCTGCCGCATTTAGTTTTCTAGAAATGTACATAACAGGATGCAGAGTATTTGCATATTCTTGCATCAGTGCTGCTCCAATCCCAGTGGATGAAGCATCACTCCGAAGAACAAAAGTCCTATCAAGAGTAGGTAATCTTAAGATGGGAGGAGAAGAAAATATATTCTTGATTTGGTCTAGTGAAGATTGGCATTCTTCAGACCAACGGACCAGATTAGGCGAACCTTTCTTCAACAATGTTGAGAGAGGTGCCATGATCGAAGATAAATTTGGAATAAATCTCCCATAAAATTGAATTAAACCTAAGAGACTCCTAACTTGTTTCTTCGTTTTAGGAACAGAGATGTTCAGTATTTTGGAAGTATTGTGGTCTTCTGTCTTCAAGAGACCATGACCAACACGATGACCCAGGAAAGAGATTTCACCAAAACCAACAAAAGCTTTAGAAGGTTTTGCTGTCAAATTATTCTCACGTAGAGTGGACAGTAAGTCATATAACCCTAAATAGTGATCTTCCCAGGTATCACTGAAGAGACAGATGTCATCTAAGTATGCGATGACATCCGAACGATGTGACAGAATTCGACGCATCATGCGAACGAAAGTGGCAGGGGCGTTCATGAGACCAAAAGGCATAACATTCCATTGAAATAGACCCCTAGGTGTAGAAAAAGCAGTAAGAGGTTTGGCATGCTCTGCTAAAGGCACTTGCCAATAACCTTTAGACAAGTCAAGTTTAGTGAAGAATCTAGAATTAGAAAGTCTAATCAGTAGATCTTCTAACAAAGGCATCGGTTCAGCGTCGAACTTTGTGACCTGATTCAATTTGCGATAATCAACGCAAATTCGTATGTTCTTATCCTTCTTCCGGACAATAACCATGGAAGAAGAATATGGTGAAGTCGATGGTTCAATTATATTTAATTGAATCATTTCATCCAATTCCTTTTCCACTTGCGACTGAAAGTGTATAGGAATAGGATACGGCCTAACCCTAATTGGATTATTGTCGGTAAGAATTATGTCATGTTCTATGACATCTGTGTGTCCAGGAATGTCAGTGAGAACATCCTGAAATGTTTGTAACATCGACGAGACTTGTCGATGTTCGTCACCAGAAAGATTAGGAGAAACAGAAACGTTTTTCCAAGATTCCGTGGAATGTAATGGAACCACTGGAAGGGGAAGGTTGACATCAGAGAAGGTAGCTTCCTCATCCTGAATGACAGACAGGGATGAATAATGACCGTGAGGTGCAGGAGCATCATCCGTTGCCTGGAAAATAGGCAGCAAATAGTCCGGACGTTCGTGAAATTCCGAAAGCATGTTTATGTGGAAAGTTTTATGCTTTCCATCAATATCGACCACATAGTCAACATCGGAAATCCGAGAGACTATTGCATACGGACCTTTCCATGCAATAAGAAGTCTATTTTCCCTACTGGGGAGTAGGACGAATGCTTTGTCACCTGGACAAAGTTGTCGTAGACATCTATTCTTGTTAGCAAACTGCCTTGCCTTCTCTTTAGCAATTTCTGATGAAGCAGTTGCTAGCTTACATGCCTCAATGATCTTTTGTCTAAGAGCAATGACATACTCATATGAGGATTGAGTTTCATCGCTAATATCATCGGCAGTGATGAGATCGTGTAATAAAGACATAGGGCCGCGTGGACGCGCGCCAAAGACAAGTTCGAAGGGAGAAAATCCTGTGTGTTCATTAGGGACTTCTCTATAGGCAAAGAGAGCCGCGGGTAAAACCCTGTCCCAATCTTGAGGATGATCTTCAGTTATCTTACCAAGCAAAGTCTTGAGCGTTCTATTCAGACGCTCAACTAACCCATTAGACATAGGATGGTAGATACTACTGAGAGATCGTTCAATATGTAAGGTAGACATTACCTGTGACATAGTGTCAGATATGAGTTGAGTGCCATGGTCTGACAATATTTCTCTGGGGAACCCCAAGCGAGAAAATATCAACCAAAGAGCATCTGCGATATCTGTAGTAGATATGCTCTTAAGAGGAATAGCCTCTGGCCAACGTGTGCACATATCGACACATGTAAGGATAAACTGATGTCCTCTGGCCGACTTGACCTTAAAAGGGCCAATAATATCTATGGCCATTTTCTGAAACGGCCGAATAGGAATGTCAGCAGCCTGGATAGGCGCAGCATGTCGTGGTCCTCTAGATTTGACCTCCTGACATACCTTGCATGATCGGCAGTAAATACGAATGTCCTTATTGACAAAAGGCCAAAAGAAAGCCGCAAGGACTCTCGACTTCGTACGGGCAAAACCCATATGTCCAGCACATTGCGAGTCATGAGCATGTTGTAATATTTGGACTCTCATGCTCTTGGGAACAAGAATTTGCGAATGTGCCGACGTAGTCGAATCTTGTACCATACGTACAAGTACGCCGTTTCTCATTGCAATCCAAGATTTTCTATTTGTATCCTGATTCGGATCACCTTTCTTCGCAAGAACGAAGAATTTTTTTAAAGAAGGATCTTCTTCTTGCAATTTTATGAAAGAGTCACGAGTGATTACTAAGTGACTATCTTGGCTATCAACTTCATTATCACTATTCAGTGAAGTTTCGGGTGTTTGTAGAGCTTGTGCTCTTGTAACTACTGCATTTGTAGCTTGCATGTTATTATCTTCCCAAGCAGCAATCTGCTGTGGGGTACACTCCCTAACTCCGTGAATACGACCAATAATAAGGTCCGCAATAGGATTAGGTAAGAGACAAGCATGCACATCTCCAGTAAAGAAAGGAGTGGCAATGCGAATTACAGCAGTAGGATATTTTTCTAGAGTGCCGCCAAATGTGACACATTTAATAACCCTTCCTGTAGCACAAGATGGATCTACAAGCGATTGTCTAACACCAATAGTGGTGCATCCGGAATCGAAAAGTAGTGAGACCGGAGTATCATTAACAAGACCCTTATGTAGAATTAAAGAACCCCTCCCGTCATGCGCAACAGCAGCAGGAAGAGCGGGAAGTGGGTGACCACAACTCAAAGTAGTTATGGTACCCGGTTCGAATAAAGTACTGCATTGGGGGCATTTGTTTGCTCTCTCAAAGTCAAAAGCAGAACCAGTGACAGCGTCAAAGTTTTTACTATCAACAACATGATTACAGGCTCCCTCAGTTTCCTGTTGTACAGCATTAGCCTGCTGATATCTCTTTTTTTTGTGTTGAGATCTACCCCGACTATTATTACCTCTGAAGTTATCAGAGTTATTATTATCTCTGCAGTTATTATTGTCTCTATTGTAATTGTTATCCTGGTTCGAATTCCAGTTTCCACGATTACTATCATGTTCACATTGATGCGAACATCTATTTGTTTGGTTCTGAGGTCTTCGGCAGGAATAACCTCTATTACCATATCCTCTTTTGAAATGCTTATAATTATTAGGGTGATAGTAACGAGTACTATCAGGTTGTCTCCAATTCTTCGAAGAAGAATCACCATGAAATTGATTTCCATGATTTTGACAGAAATTACCGCTACTCTTTCTATCAAAATTTTGTTGGAATCTACGAGCAAAGTTTTGACCATACGGAGCTGCCGAAGCAACTGGTAAACCTTCTTTCACCTTAGAGTTACCCATGGTTATGTGTGGGTGCGCAGTTACGTATTGGCAACAGAAATCTTCCATTTCTTTTATTGTTTTAGGTTTACGTTCATGAAGGAAAGCAAGGAAAGACTCATTGACAGACGACATGACTTTGTCTCTAAGTATTAAGTCCATAAGTCCTTCATAAGTTTTTTCCGTCTTAGATAGTTCAACCCATCGTGAGAAAGTAATGCGTATTCTTGCAATAAACTCGGAGAATTCAACTCCATTTTCAGGTAACATGTTTTTAAATTGTAGACGATAGCCGTCTTCGTTAAGCTGATATTTCTTTAACAAAGCGGCCCTGACAACCTCATAATTGTTCTTGTCAGGTTCATCCACCATATTTAATATACTTAGAGCTTTACCTGTCAGTATCCCTGATAACTGATAAACATATTTTGCTTTGTCTATGTTATGAGCTGTACATGCTTGTTCAAATCTGTCCAGATAGAACATTATGTCATCACTGGAAGGACTAAATGTTGGTAACTTAATCTTAAAAGTATCATTATTAGCCTTACCAGAAGATGAACCCTTGTTTGAATCATTACCATTACTCATGCTTGTCAATTTCAATTTTTCCAACTCTAAAGCTAAGACCTTTTCTTCATGTTCCATTTTTGCTTTCTCTTTCCTCTCATCAGACTCTCTCTGTAATCTTCTTTTCTCAGCCTGAGCCTCTTTTTGAAGTCTTTCATTTTCAGCTTCTTTTTCAAGTCTTTTATTTTCAGCCTCTTTTTCAAGTCTTTTATTCTCAGCCTCTTTTTCAAGTCTTTCAGCTTCTAGCTGTAGCTGGAGTTTTCTTTCCTCAGCTTCTGATTCCCTTTTTTGTTTTTCCATTTCCATTTGGAATCTTTTTTCATCCACCTGCATCTGCAGTTTCTTTTGTTCAGCTTCCATATGCAGTTTCTTTTGTTCAGCTTCCATTGCTTTATCATATCGAGCAGTTGCAAATTCTTCTAACTTATCACCAGTCTTCCCAAGCAATTTACCCTGCTCAATAAAGTGCTCAAATGTAGACATGTTGTCTAACATATGAGTCCAAAACCTGAAATAATTAACTAATTTATTTCAAACCTAAGTGTAACAAGTCTTAATTAAGCACTTGTATATTCACATCACCTTATATTATCCCAGTCTCTGTGGGAAACAAGTCTCCAATCAAAGAACTTGTATATGAAATATCAGCACTCAATTCTTGATCATAAGTGCACTTCTCATTCAATAGTGCACGACACTATTCATCATTCATTTATCATCAGTGTAGTAGTAACAGTGCATTAGCATAGCCCATTAACTAATTACTATAACTGTAAACAATGACTATGTAAACACATGCAGAATGTAAACATTGAAAATGTAAACAATACAAACAATGTAAACAATAACAATGTAAACAATAACAAAGATCAGCAACAATACAAAAACGTTCGCAGAAATCAACTAAAAATAAAGCAGAAATTAATGAAATATCACAAAAAATGTGACGATATCTGCGATAGAATTAAACAAAATACATGACACCACAGTGTATAAACAAAAATGTTGTATGAAACTAAATTATAGACAAGAGTAGGCTAACAAATACAAACAAATCAAAACAAAACTAAAGAATGCGAAATAATAACGAAAACAATATTAAAACATGTCATCACAGCTAACATAAATAGCAACAGAAGTCGCTTAGCAAATTCCAGTATCGGAAATTTGCAAACCCTACAGAAAACGCTCACAATAGACGACCTCTATGACGTGGCATAATCTAACGGAGACACCACCCAACCGAGAACCCGCTGAAATATAAACATATAAATATACAAATAACATATAAACATATAACATATAGAATGAGATGATACACAGAAGACTCAGCAGAAGTATAAGGGCACAGTTTACATACAAACAGGCCACTTAACTTATAGGCTTCCAATCGTAGAACAGCAGAAAAACGGATGTCAATCAACGTCCTAAAGAGCGAAGCTCCAACGATGATGGCACATCTGAACTGCTTCCACTGCTAACACGATGGTACAAGAGCTTCTGAAATACTGTGTGTTGAGTTGTTTCGGCACTTGACCTTCTAATCCAAAAGTAAGTTGATGGAAATCGGTACTTGGCCTTCTTCAGAAAACAACCCGTTTCAACCGGCACTTGACCTTCACAAAAACGACAGCACTGGAACCTTGACAGCAGCAACTTGCTTGACTTGCGTAAAAGATAACAGCAGTCCGAGTTATCCGGCAACATGTAACAACGCCGGGTACTGTCAAATTCTTGTTTCCGTCAAAAAGTTGAAATTTTGACTTTTACCGGGCAACGCCGAGTACTTTGAAAATTTTGAAGATGTTGACTGTATTGAAGAATGTTAATTTCTTGAAGGATGCTGATGAATTCTTGTTGAAAATGAAGTGGGTAAGGGACCCCGTGTTTGCTGGTACCAGAATCAAACCAGCTTATGGCCACCAAATGATGCGTGATGCCATATGATGATGGATGGTATCCGCATGTCTGGTTTTGTGTAGTGTGCAGATGTGTTCAGTCAAAACAATGTTCATACAAAAATAACAGGGCAATCCACATAGGACGTCAGTAAACTCACGACGTATAAAGTCAATGATTCTTGAAACAGCCGTTGACGTTTTTCTTCATTATTTATTGTGGACGCCACAGTGACAAAATGGTTACGCGAATATGTAGGCACATCAAACAGTCATTATCACAGCAACATTCAATACAGCAATAGACGGTAGACAGCATTACAATGATGAGTCAGATGCATGTTATATTTCATAGTGCTGTAAATGTAGTCAGGTGAAAAACTCCATCCTTTTCTATAACAGCCAGGAGATAACCAGATGTATGAGATCAGTTCACTCTCCTTAGTTTGACTTCAGCAAGACAGACACGTCTGCCGAAGTATAAATAATGTCCTCAAAAATATCCTCTAGATAATAAAGGTTTTCCAAACCTAGTTCATTTAACAAAGTAGCAAGTAATGGTCCTTGGTACCTGCATCAACCGATGCAGTACAATACAGCGACATGTGAGCTAGGAAAACATCTCGTGACGACGACTTTCGAAGACAGGCTATGAATCGAAATCGCTCACGACCCAAAATCGATAGAGTTAATGAAAAAGTCAATTTACCTTGCTTTAATGAAATACACAGAAATATCACGCCTCCCGGCATGTGCAAATACACTAGAGGTATTATCCCGAATAAACGAAATATCCATAAGAGGACTACACATCCCTGACAGAACAAAAAAAAGCGGAGATCCCCTCTTCAACGAGGCATCTCTTTCGCCATTCCAAATCGCTCACTCCACTAGTGGTGGGCGGAAACCGATCGACCAAGAAGCAAGACAAGTCATGCGCAGTCCAGCGCAAAATACCCACAGCTCAAAACTTAACTGCATTCGATACCAACGCGAGAAGACAAATGCTTACCGAGAAAAGTGACTATAAATTTCAAGCAGTTGTTGCCCTTGCGTTATAAAATAGATATTGAAATAAAACGATGTTGCGAGAATTTATCACGCAACAGTAACCCCATCTTAAACTAACATTGTATAAAAATAAGAGGGGAAATTAATTGTTTTAATGAACGGAACTGAGAACATCTCCAATACTAGTTCCAACAGAAATAAACACTTGAAGACATGATGACAAATAACAACATAGCTTAAAAAAAAAAAAAACAACACCAGTATTACCTCATATTACTACTACACCACTGACACACATATGATAAGGTTAATAAAATATGTCACTACAAGATTCATATTGATAAATTCTGTACATATAATTTGTAATTAAAAGTGATTGGGATTCCTGGTTCACTTTGTATTTGAATCAGGACACATATATATTAATGAAAAGTGCTTAATACATATTGATATTTGAAAATTTACCAGTGACTCATTTAAGATAGTCTTATAGAATGGTACATGTGTGTGAGTGTCACAGTGTTGTCAAGTGTGGTGGAATAAATTAAATTGTTTATCTGTCTGTTGTTGTTGTGACTTACACTTCATCATATACATACCCTAGACATTCAACGTAGTCATCAGTATATTCAAGAATAATTCTGACTGAGGTATAAATATGTGGTAGCAAGTAAGGTCATCTATAATACACTACCCTTATTAGATATAGATACCTTCACAGCTGATCTCAGTCAGTACACTAAGTCCCCTATAAATATTTATATATCCCACTTTACCACATATATTGGGGTCTCGCTCTCGGGATTTTGAATCTTTCCCTATTAAAAATATTGGGGTTAATTCACTTCAGGGAATAATAGAAATAAAAAAAGTATCCTTGGGTGAAAATAAATAAGGTTGAGCTCTCAGTGCCTGTAGTGTCCTTAGATAAATATTGATAGATTGAATTGTTACATTTGCATGATAGACAATGGCCGACTTGGCAAAATTTCGATCTGCTGCTGTACAGACTGCGAAAGAGTTAGGAATGGACGGGCAAATTATGATTGCTTATGTCACTGCTGAATGTGACAAATATATTGAACGGGAAGAAAGAAGATTAGAAAAAGAGGCCGAAAGAAAGTTAGAGGCTGAAAAGGAAATTAAGAGGTTGCAGATTGAGGCTGAGGCTAAGAGGTTGCAGATTGAGGCTGACAAAGAGGCTAAAGCATTGGAAGCCGAGGAAAGAAGACAGGCTGCAGAAAGAGAAGAGAAGAAATTAGCTGCAGAAAGAGAAGAGAAGAAATTAGCTGCAGAAAGAGAAGACAAGAGATTAGCTGCAGAAAGGGAAGCAGAAGATAAAAGATTACAAAGGGAACATGAGTTACGACTAAGGGAGTTTGAGTTTCAAGGCCATGCTCCTGAAAATGGTGCCAGTCCCTTTACCTCTGATGCCACTGCTAGCCAGGGAGCCTCAACCTCAGCTATGAATTTTCATTTAGATCATTTTGTTGAGAAAGACGATGATATTGAGAGCTATCTAAATAGATATGAACTATTAGCTACCACATATGGGTTAGAGAGAGAAAGGTGGAGCTTAAAGTTATCTCAGGGACTTCGTGGGGCAGCTTATGAAGTTTTTGCAAAATGAGCAGAGGTGATCAGGAAAATTATGACATGCTAAAGCAGGCTCTTTTGTTAAGATATGAAAAGAATGCAGAATTTTATAGGAAAAAATTTAGGAATGCTAAACTACTGTCAGGTGAAACCTATCACCAGTTCTCTGCACGAATAGAGACATACTTGGAGAAATGGACTTCTCTGGGGAAAACCCAAGATCTTAAGGAAATGGTCCTTATAGAACAATTAAGAGAGTCCATGGCTCCAGACCTGAGAAAGTTTCTCATGGAACAAGGTGCAGAGAGGCTGGGTGAGTTGCTAAATGTTGCTGAAAGGTATCAAGCAGCTCAAGCAGAGGTAACAGGTAATAAAAAGAAACAGGTGGATAACTTTAGGGCACCACAGAACTTTAATAAATTTGATCCTAGGGATCAAAACAAAGGTAAGCACCAGTTTGATAGGCCACGGTATGACAATAAAAATAAAACCCCACAATTCGATGAAAGGAAATATGATGAAAGAAAATCTTTCAACCAAGGAAAAAGGTGGTGTAAAAATTGTAAGATGAACAATCATGACACTGACCATTGTAGAAGGAAACCTCCTCATTGTGCTGCTATGACATCTGGGAAAAAGGAAAAAAAGGTCAAACCTGCAGAACTACAGGAACCATACCATCCCCCAGTGTGTGAAGATGTCATCTGTAATGGTGTCACTATAAGGTGTTTATATGATACCGGTTTAGATTACGATTCCGTTGTGAGTTCTCACCTGGTGCAGGCCGATCAATACACCACAGAAACAGTGGAGATTCAAACTGCAACCAAGGATGTAGCTACCATGACACTTCCCGTCGCCCGGATAAAGGTGAAAACGCGATATGTGGAAGGAATCATAAAAGCAGCAGTGATAAATGAGCCAATCTACCCTCTGATATTGGGGTGTAGATATGTCTTCTTGGGGAATCCCAAGAGACCTGTGATATTGGCAACAGTGCAGACCAGATCACAGTCTAAAAAGGAGGAGGATAATCCAATAAATACTCATCCAGATGAGATGAGGAAGGCACAGGCTGAGGACAAAACACTCAAGCCGTGTTTCAAGAAGTTGCCCAAATCTCATACACCTCCAGGCAAGGGAGAGTTTTATATGAAGAACAAGCTGATATATAGGAAGGCTGGATCTGAATCCAATGGTCACGGACAGCTGGTCCTTCCCACTTCATATAGGACTAAAGTGTTGGAACTAGGGCATGCGATTCCCTTCAGTGGTCATATGGGGATCAGCGCAACAGGACAGCGTATAGCTTGTCACTATTTCTGGCCAGGAATAACTGAAGATATCAAACGATATGTAAAATCCTGTCCAGAGTGCCAACGAGTAGCACCTAAACATTGGACTGCACCAGCAACTCTGGGGGAAATGCCCATAGTGGGAACACCCTTTGAGAGAGTTGCCGTGGATCTTGTGGGACCTCTCACCCGAACCAAGAGAAGGAACAGCTACATTCTGACTCTGGTGGACACTTGTTCTATGTGGGGAGAGGCGGTAGCCCTGTCATCGATTGATTCTAAACATGTGGCAGAGGCATTGCTCACAATTTTCACAAGGTTAGGCTTTCCCAATCAAATCTTGACTGATAATGGCTCTCAGTTCAAGGGGAAACTAACTGAAGAAGTTTTCAGGATCTTCCAGGCCAAACACTTCCATTGTAGTGTGTACCATCCCCAAGGGAACGGCCAAGTGGAAAGATTTAATGGCACGTTGATGTCGATCCTGAGAAAGTTGGCACACGAAAAACCAGATACATGGGACCAGTACCTGCACGCCGCCCTCTTTGCTTATCGGGAGGTACCCCATAGTTCAACCGGTATGGCCCCGGCAACATTATTGTTTGGAAGGCCAATAAAAGGTCCACTCGAAGCTCTGTTAAGAACGTGGACTGATGAAAAGGCAGAGGAAACTATTACATCCTCATACCAATATGTGAATGAGCTGACCACTCGTTTAAAAACTGGCTGGAAACTTGCCAATGAAAATTTGAAACAAGCCAGGAAGAAACATGCTGCCTATTATAACAGGAAGGCGAAAGACAGAGATTTGGCTGTGGGAGAGAAGGTACTGCTTCTTCTACCCGGTAGTCCGAATAAGTTACAAATTGGATGGCAAGGTCCATATACCGTTCTAGAGAAGGTGTCTAGAACCAATTATAAGATAGATAAGAAGGGGAAAGAAAAAATCTATCATGTGAATCTCCTGAAGAAATATTTGGAAAGAGAACATCAGGAAGAGACACACTTGTTGACCTTGTCCATCGCCATGGAGATGAAAAAGGAACCACTTTCATCATTTGCATATCCATTACACCCCTGTGAGACAGCGGCACAGGTGAAAATCAGTACACATTTAACGAAAACTCAGAAAGAGAGAGTGCAACAGGTTCTAGATAATCATACAGAGGTGTTAACAGACCGACCAGGGCATACAAACCTATTGGAATATGATATGAAACTGATAGACCCCACACCTGTCTGTATGAAACCATATTCGATTCCTTTTGCTAAGGAGAAAGCTTTGAAGGAAGAGATAGACTATTTGTTGAAGGAAGGAATTATTTCACACAGTGAATCTTCGTATAGTTCCGGTGTTGTACTCTTAAGGAAGCCCTCTGGAGAACATAGACTCTGTATAGATTACAGGAGACTGAATGCTATTACAGAAGGACAGGTGGATCCATTGCCGGATACAAATCAGCTGTTTGCCAGACTAAATAAAGCTAAATATTTCTCAAAAGTGGATCTGAGTAAAGGATACTATCAGATTCCAGTAAAGCCTGAGGTTAGACCATACCTAGCTTTTAGTACCTCAGAAGGACACTATGAGTTTAATAGATTGCCATTTGGATTGAAGAATGCGCCTAGTGTCTTCTCTAGAATGATGAGAAAATTATTGGACCCTCTGAATAATCCATGTATCACAAATTTCATGGATGATATCCTTATAGCAACAGAAACATTTGAGGAACACATTGACTCTCTGAACATGCTGTTTAATCGACTTAGGGAAGCGAATTTAACAGCCCGACCAACCAAATGTTGCGTTGGATGTAAAGAATTGGAATTCTTGGGACACACAGTTTATCAGGGAAACATGACCCCTGACCCAAAGAATTTAGAGAAACTAAAGAAAGCCCCGAGACCACAAACCAAGAAAGACGTGAGATCCTTTGTCTCATTATGTGGTTTCTACCAAAAGTATATCAAAAACTTTAATTCCATATGTGCACCGTTAACTGATTTGACACGTAAGGGAAATCCAGATCGAATTACATGGACACCACAATGTGAAATGGCTTACCAGGAATTGAAGGAAAAGCTAACAAGCAAACCTATTTTGAAATTACCTGACTTAAGTCAAGAATTCATTGTAAGGACGGATGCCAGTAATATTGGGTTAGGTGCAACTCTGCTACAGGAATCAGATGCATTGGATGGGGAATTAAGCCCAGTGGCATATGCTAGCAGAAAGTTGAATAAAGCTGAAACCAATTACTCAACTAGCGAAAAAGAATGTCTTGCAGTAATATGGGCGATAAAGAAATTCAATATTTATCTGTATGGGAAGGCATTTAAGTTGCAAACGGATCACAAACCTTTGTCGTTTCTAGCACAGGCTAGACATGAGAACTCTAGATTACTCCGTTGGTCCTTATTGATGCAGCCATTTGAGTTTAGCATAGAGTATATAAGTGGAAAAACAAATCTGGGAGCGGATTTTTTAAGCCGCCATCCGTGTGATGAGAATCACCCTAAACCCCAGGAATAATAATAAATTTCTCTATGTGTATATAGAATTATAGACTGACATATAACGTCTGTTTTAAGTGGGGAGGATTTGTCGTGAGAAATTCTAATCCACATATATAAATTAAAACGTAAATGTAAAGCCTAACAAATAAATTTAATAAAAGGAAAGAAGAATGGTAAAGAACAGTGCTGTCACAATGACTGTACTCGAAATCCCCCTTGTTTTCTCCTTCGTCTGCAAATTGTAACGTTTCACGTTGATAGTAAAAGCCTACTGCTTCAATACCCGCCTTCTACGATAAAACATGTGCTGCATTTCTAAGAAAAACCTTGAGATACGCAGGTTGACCTAGATTTAAAATTCCATTCATGTCTTTTTATACACTACGTTACCTAAAACGAAAGACAGATGGACTAAAGATAGAAAGAAGGGAGTGCTGAAAGCAGGGACACATGCAACACTAAACACGCGTCGCGCGATACACAATTGCTGCCATCATGCGTTAAGGCCACATGCACTAGCTTTTTTTCAAATCGACAGTGATAAAAACACTACCCATACCAGAGTTAGGTTTTAAAATCCTGAAAAACGCTTATTAGGAAATATGACATTATACTGGTTTACGTTTGAAAACATTACAGTACCCAGACACCACATCGTTTCGAAGTAAACAGGAGGTAGAAGAAAGTGCATATTTTGAACGCAGCCACTTAGCTCCTTTAAATTTGTATATTTGGGTTCCTTAGGACTTGCTGACAAAAAATATGTTAAACGTTACGCAAATAGTCTAGGAATTACCAAATTATAGCCAAAAGAAATAGTGAGGGATGTCAGACAACACCCAAATCAGAATCGCTCAGTGGCAGATTTTCACCCCACCATTGTACGGGAAATAGGCTGACATGTTACCTCCTATTTGATTGGCGGAAAATAAATGTAAGGCTAAACACGATTAGTCGGACTATAAATACTACTTCTTTGTTGTTAGGGGAAACGTGAGTAGGAGTACTTTTTTGAAAAGCTGTGTAAACATGGCATGATTGGTTAGACCTGCCAATATAGTCAATTAGAGGCGTCAGGTCAACACCACATTTGCAAATAAACTTACTACAGAATCAGTGCGTTGAGCACCAGTGCATATTTTGCTAAATAAAAGCCTGGGACATCGGCAGATCGAAATTGTGCTATATTCATTGCCAGTCAACGTAATTCTGTGTTATTTCCATGAATTGTGGTAAGCTTGAAATATTTGACATCTTTTAATGAAAATTGAATGTAAATTGATAATTTATGTCTGTATATATGTGTGGTTCAGTAGCGAACATGAGGTGAAGCCTATATAATGCTCCAGCCTGAACAGAAGGTGTCGGAGGAAAGTAAAACTACATGGAATTGCCAAACAGTACACTGACACCTATATTATTGACTAGAAAGAAATAATGCTGGAATTGCAGAGGCGTGGTAACCATTAGGGAGGAATATACTGGTGAAAATTGTTTCAGATGAAGATAGCAGTTGGCCTACCGCTCTGAACTCAGTGTTTGTTATGTATTGTGCTCAGTGTAGAAATAGAGTATAAATTAGTTCTGAAGTAGGAGGTACAACCTTCTTGTTTCAGGGACTGTGGTCCTAAAGTTATTGAGCAGCACCTGGTCAGAGCTTTGCTGAATCCAGAGGCGGACAGCATACTCCTTGGTCCATATAGCAAACAGTGAGGTGTCTCCAGAACACAGGGGAGCAATCGAGCAGAGGAGTCTTTTCCTGCCGCCATCACGAAAGTTAAGCCTATGTGGCCAGCTGAGCTCAACATTATGTAACCCCATCTTAAACTAACATGGTATAAAAATAAGAGGGGAAATTAATTGTTTTAATGAACGGAACTGAGAACATCTCCAATACTAGTTCCAACAGAAATAAACACTTGAAGTCATGATGACAAATAACAACATAGCTTAAAAAAAAAAACAACACCAGTATTACCTCATATTACTACTACACCACTGACACACATATGATAAGGTTAATAAAATATGTCACTACAAGATTCATATTGATAAATTCTGTACATATAACTTGTAATTAAAAGTGATTGGGATTCCTGGTTCACTTTGTATTTGAATCAGGACACATATATATTAATGAAAAGTGCTTAATACATATTGATATTTGAAAATTTACCAGTGACTCATTTAAGATAGTCTTATAGAATGGTACATGTGTGTGAGTGTCACAGTGTTGTCAAGTGTGGTGGAATAAATTGACTTGTTTATCTGTCTGTTGTTGTTGTGACTTACACTTCATCATATACATACCCTAGACATTCAACGTAGTCATCACTATATTCAAGAATAATTCTGACTGAGGTATAAATATGTGGTAGCAAGTAAGGTCATCTATAATACACTACCCTTATTAGATATAGATACCTTCACAGCTGATCTCAGTCAGTACACTAAGTCCCCTATAAATATTTATATATCCCACTTTACCACAACCTATAAGGCTCTCTAACATCAGATTTTTACTGTCAATGTTTGCATGTTTAGGCACATATAATTGGGATGCCTTTAGCCATCTGATCAGATATCTCTATAAAACCGTTCGATCGAAAAGGTATGATCACCTGTATAAAAGAGAATATAGAAAACCGGTAATCCTACTATAATTATATTCTAACACCCGCGTTTTTATGTAAGACCTGTAAAATCACTCCGGTATTTAATTATTTATATTAAAAAGAACTACACGAGTGACTAGCTAATGTATCGCTTTTACCACTAGCTATGAACAGTTAATTACTTAAAATTTACACAAGATGAAATAGAAATATATGGTTATTAAACAATTACGATCACCTAGCGTCTTAAAATTATGTTACGCATCTATTACTCGGGAAATAACGGATAGTTACTTTTCGATTTACATCTGGAGAACTTTGCTATAGGTTTATTTAATAGGTTTAAATTAACACAAAAATCCAGTGAAATAAATGAAAAACTAAACGACTAAATCACTCAAAACTCCGATATATATTACCGCAGCACACAGAATGAATTCTGATTCCACATATAGAAGAGATCCAAAGAAATTCTTGTAGAATTCTAATATATGAGCTGGGTACTTCTTCAACTCTCTGGCGCGAATGATAACTGCATTTTTAAGATATATATATATATATATATATATATATATATATATATGTATATATATATATATATATATATATATATATATATATATATATATATATATATATATATATATATGAATTTAATGACAATTATATATATATATATATATATATATATATATATATATATATATATATATATATATATATATATATATATATATGAATTTAATGACAATTAATAGCCCCATGCGAGATTTCTCGCCTCTCTTGATTCTCGGGAACTGTTTCGTTTTGGGCCGCGAGTCAAAGCTCTGTTACCCAATTTTACCGCCAGACTCCCCCGTTCGTCTTCGTACTGCAGCGATTTCTAACCCTCTTAGACCAGTTCGCATTAACGTGTCAACTGGAGGTGTTAAAACGTTGCTTCGTTCTAAGGGACTACAACAGTCTTTAATAGCTGACCGCTTGCCGCTCTGGCGACGCCTCCTTGAAGGGATGACAGAAGAGATCCATAGATATTTTGATTTTAATAGCTCGAGAGAGAAGACAGTAAGCGTGTCTAAACTTAAAATTAAGACAAAGCGAATGTCGTGGCTGCCCGCATGATAACTATTTGCATACTAATTAGCCCGCGTGGGAATTCCACGTGGGATAATGCATACTAATTAGCACGCGTGGGGACCCACGTTTGCGATTTAATTTCAACATAATTTCAGGGCCCCCGGTGCTATTCAAGGGTATTTTTATTAACATTCGACAATTCAAGGGTAGCTTCTATTATTCATCCGTCACAGTATTCTAATTTTGATATCATTGTCTGTCCCTCAAACCTTGTCTATATTACTACCAAGATATGTGTACGAATCTACATCCTTTAGTGATGTTTCTTCAACCTTTTTATCACTTCTTGCATTTATTATCATAATATTTGTCTTTTCCCTGTGAATTTTCAGGCCCACTTGTTGTGACTTCTCATCGAGAATTTTCATTTTTTCGTGTATCTGATTATAGTTATGTTACAGAAGAGCCAAGCTATCTGCAAAATCCTGATCATCAAACTGTTTAGTCAGATTGCCCTGGATTCCATTTCTGTTGTGTGATGTCGATGTTTTCATAACCCAATCTATTGCTAGTAAGAAAAGAAATGGAGACAAGAGGCATCCCTGTCTCACTCCCGTTCTAATCCTAAACGGTTCTGTAAGTTGTCCTTCATGAAGAACTCTGCATGTCATGTCTTCATAGGTCTTCCTTATTAAGTTAATGATCTTCATGGGAACTCCGTAATGCCTCATTAATTGCAAAGTGATTCTCTGTCTACACTGTAATGTTAAATATAACTGATTATTAAATTTGTTATTTGTATATATACACATTTATAGTTGATTTAATCCTTTGAGTGTACTGTACCCGTATGTCTCAGCCACCTTAAATGCACTTAAAACAGAGCTACTAAATTAAAATTTCACTAAATAAAATCGGCTGGGGGCGTGAACGAGCTAAATCATATAATATATCTCTTCACAAATGTTGTCGGGCACATAATACGTTAATTATGCTAAGACACAATCAGCATTGTTATTGATTTCTAAATATCTTGTGAACATTCCCTCAAGGTAGAAGTATCATCATCCACCTATTTGTATCTCTGCCAAGAGTAATCTTGTGCGAAGGTAGATATCTTTGAAGTCCCACATTAGATACTCTAGGTTTTGGCCATTGCTGGACCATCACTGCAGAGCAAGGGGAGGCAACCTGTGACAATTCTGTGCGAGGAAGTTGATTCTGTGCAAGGAAGTATTTACGATGTTTTTATTTTAAATTATAGCTGGTTTTATTTGGTTTTGGTTAGGTGTCGTGAGAAATTCTAAATCCACATATCTAAATTAGAAAGTAAATGTAAAGCCTAACGAATTAATTCAATAAAGGAAAGAAGAATGGTAAAAGAACAGTGCAGTCACAATAGCGTACGCCTGTGTTATAGAACGTCATGCTAGTTAAACAAGAAATCCCCTTTTTATGCTCCGTCTGCATAATTGTAACGCTTTCACGTTTGCTAGTAAAGCCTACTGCATAAAATACACGCGTTTCTAAAAAATAAAACTAGTACAATATTTCTTGTACGACCTTGAGAGAGACACTGCGTAATGACCTAGATTTAATATTCCATTAATGTCATTTTATGCACTACGTAAACTAAAAGACAGACGGGCTTAGAAGAGAGAGAGAGGGAGATGTACGGAGGAACGCATGCAATGCTACCACGTCGCTTCGCGATTTAAAATTAATGCCACCCCACGCGAAAGGCATGCAGGCTTGATTTTTTTAAAATAAACAGTGACAAAAAACACTACCAATACGAGGTTAGGTTTTAAAAAACATGGTTAATGCTTATTAGGAAACATGACACAATACTGTTTTACGTCTGAAATCCTGACATTAGCCTGACAGTACAGAAGACACCCCATCGTATAGAAGTGAACGGGTGGTAGAAGAAAATACATATTTTGAACGAAGCCACTTGGCTCCCTTAAACTTATATATTTGGGTGCCTTAGGACTTGCTGACAAAGAATATGTTAGGTGTTAAGCAAATAGTCTAATAATTAACAAATTATAGCCAAAATACTATAGTGGTGTTGTCTGACAACACAGGATCATATTTGCTCATAATGGCGTGTTTCGACACTGCTTTAGAGGAAATGAGGCCACCACGTTAAATCCGATTTGATTGGCTAGAATAATATGTAAGGCGAAACATGATTAGTCGACTGCTAATACTATTTTTGGTTGTTAATGGAAACGGTAGGAAGGGTACTTTTTTTTCAAAAGCTTTTGTAAACATGGTCTCATCGGCTAGACCATTTAATATAGTCAATTAGGAGCGTCAGTTCAGTGCCACTTTTTGAAAATACAATTTGTAGAAGCAAGTGTGTTGAGAACCAGCTCATATTTTTCTAATAAAAGCCTGGGACAGAGGCAGATCGGAATTGTGCCATAACTCATCGCCAGTCAACGTATTTGTTTAATATTTCCTTGAATTGTGGTAAGCTAGACATATTTGATATCTTTTTGATGAAAATTGAATGTGAATTGATAAATTTATGTCTGTATGTGTGTGGTTCAGTAACAAACATGAGGCAAAGCCTAGATATTGCTCCCCCATGAACAAAACTTGTCGGAGAGGAGTATAACTGCATGGGATTGCCAAATAGTACTGTGACACCTATTTTATTGAATAGAAGGAAATAATGGTGGAATTGCAGAGTCTTTGTAACCATTAGAGAGAGGAATACTGGTGTATATTGTTCATGAGAAGCTAGCAGTTGGCCTATCGCGCTGAACTCGGTGTTTGTTATGTATTGTGCTTCAGTGTGGAAATAGATTTTAAATTAGTTCTGAAGTAGGAGGTACAACCTTCTTGTTTCAGGGACCGTGGTACTAAAGTATTAAAGCAGCACCTGGTCTGAGTTTTGCTGAATCCAGAGGCTGGTAGCATACTCCTTGGTCAAGATATCGACCAGTGTTGTTTCTCAAGAAAACGGTGAAGCAAGCGAGCAGAGGAGACTGTTTCCTGCCGCCCAGACAGAAGTTAAGATTTCGTTGGCCAGAGCAGCTCAATCTTGTGTATACCCCCCTCTAAAATTGACTATACATTAAATCAAGAGGGACAGTTATTTGTTTCAAATAAAAAGAAACTGTGAACCTTTCCAATATTATTTCCACCAGAAACAAACACTTGAAGTCAGGATGACAAACAACAACCTAGCTTGAAAAGCCAGTATTACCTCTTAGTACTACATCACAAATTACACACATATTGTAATAATAATATATGTCAATACAAGGATCCTATCTATAAATTGTGTACATACAACTTGTGATTACATTTGATTGTGATTCCTGGTTCACTTTGTAGTTGAATCAGGATATCTATTATTGAAAGGGATTAATACATATTTTAAAAGTTAACACGTGACTTATTAAGATAGTCTTATAGAGTGTTCTATGTATGTGAGTGTCACAGTGTTGTAAAGTATTGTGGATTAAATTAAATTGTTTATCTGTCTGTTGGTTGTTGTGAACATACACTTCAACACTATCATAACCCTAGACATTCAACGTAGTCATCACAATATTCCAGAATAAGTCTGACTGAGGTCTAAATGTGGTAGCAAAGTAAGGTCATCTGTAATACACCACATTTATTAGATACAGATACCTTCACAGCTGATCTCAGTCAGTACACTAAGTCCCCTATAAATATTTATATCATCCCACTTTACCACATATATTGTTGTCCTGTCCGGGATTTTGAATCTTCTCCTATTATATATATATTGGGGGTAATTCACTTCAGGGAATAATAAAAAATTAAAAGGTATCCTTGGGTGGAAAATAAATAAGGTTGAGCTCTCAGTGCTTGTGGTTGTCCTTAGATAATTAGTTATAGATTGACTTGTTTAAGTTAGACATTGTATAAATTTGCCTGTTAGAAAATGGCCGACCTGGCAAAATTTCGATCTGCTGCTATGCAGGCTGCTAAAGAGTTAGGAATGGACGGGCAAGTTATGATTGCCTATGTCACTACTGAATGTGACAAAAATATTGAACGTGAAGAAAGAAAATTTGAAGCAGAAAGAAAATTAGAATCTGAAAGATTAGAAAAAAAAGCTGAAAGAAAGTTAGAGGCTGAAAAAGAAATTAAGAGGTTGCAGATTGAGGCTGATAAAGAGGCTAGGACATTAGAGGCTGAGGCTAAGAAGGTCCAATTGGAGGCAGAAAGAGAAGAAAAAAGACTGACTGCCGAAAGGGAAGACAAGCGATTGGCTGCAGAACGGGAAGCAGAAGGGAAAAAATTGACTGCAGAAAGGGAAGCAGAAGAAAGAAGGCAGGCTGCACAGGGGGAAGCAGAAAAGGAGGAGAAGAGATTACAAAGGGAACATGAGTTACGACTAAGGGAGTTTGAGTTTCAAAGCCATGCTCCTGAAAATGGTGTCAGTCCCTTTACCTCTGATGCCACTGCTAGTCAGGGAGCCTCAACCTCAGCTATGAACTTTCATTTAGATCATTTTGTTGAGAAAGAAGATGATATCGAGAGCTATTTAAATAGATATGAACTATTAGCTACCACGTATGGGTTAGAGAGAGAAAGGTGGAGCTTAAAGTTATCTCAAGGGCTTCGTGGTACGGCTTATGAAGTTTTCGCCAAAATGAGCAGAGATATTCAAGAAATTTATGACATGCTAAAGCAGGCTCTTTTGTTAAGATATGAAAAGAATGGATAATTTTATAGAAAAAAATTTAAGAAATCTAAACTACTGTCAGGTGAGACATATCACCAGTTCTCTGCACGGTTAGAGACATACTTGGAGAAATGGACTTCTCTGGGGAAAACCCAAGATCTTAAGGAAATGATCCTTATAGAACAACTAAGAGAGTCCATGGCTCCAGACCTGAGAAAGTTTCTCATGGAACAAGGTGCAGAGAGGCTGGGTGAGTTACTAAATGTCGCTGAAAGGTATCAAGCAGCTCAGGCAGAGGTAACAAGTAATAAAAAGAAACAGGTAGATAATTTTAAGGCACCACAGAACTTTAATAAATTTGATCCTAGAGAACGAACGAACGAACGAACGAACGAACTTTATTTTCAAAGGGTTGAGAATTGGGCACGCAGGCCCGTCTGACATTCTGCCCTTCCTTTCTCTCACCTTTCATACTGAATTCATTTATTCTCATATGCATTTTACATATCAAATTCAATGAATTCAACGTTGTAAAGTAAAATAATAATATAGCACACTCATATTAACATTAATTACTTATAAGCATGACATAACATATGTTGAAAAGTACAAACATTATCAGAGATAGATAGATAGATAGATAGATAGATAGATAGATATATAGATAGATAGATAGATAGATAGATAGATAGATAGATAGATAGATAGATAGATAGATAGATAGATAGATAATTAGATAGATAGATAGATAGATAGATAGATAGATAGATAGATAGATAGATAGATAGATAGATAGATAGACAGATAGATAGATAGATAGATAGATAGATAGATAGATAGATAGAACGAACGAACGAACGAACTTTATTTTCAAAGGGTTTAGAATTGGTCACGCAGGCCCGTCTAACATTCTGCCCTTCCTTTCTCTCTTCTTCCATAGTTAATCTATTTATTCTCACACGTATCCTAAATGTTACTTAAATAATAAAATAACAAGAAAGTACAATAAAATAAAATCCCAACATTGTAACAGTACAATAACAGTTACACAAATTTACAGATGCGTATCATAATTTATACTAAACAGGACAAAATTAACTTTAAAACCTACATATGATGTTATGTAATAATAATAATAATAATAATAGCCCCTTCAGTCATAACTGACTATGGGAATGCGCCCCTGAGGTGACAGCGTAATTATTTAAGAACATAACGAAATTAGGGTGGCATATAATCTGCACTCATGATGTATTTGAAAAGTCTGTGATTGAATGAATATGGACTAAGAGTATTTTTTAAGTCGTGTGGAAGAGTATTCCACAGATGAGCAGCAGAAAAAGCTAAACTTTTCTTGAATAAGTCGAGCCTAGGCTTGGGCATGTGTAATTTATTTAAGCGTTGACTGCGTCTTCCGCTGTATTTGAAAATAGGCCACAGATACGTTGGAGCATTCTGTGACAAGATTTTGTGAATAAATTTGGCTTTGTTGAAGAGAAGGCGCTTTCTTAGTGGTAATATGTTAAGATATGTATATGCGTCTACACACTGTGTGAGGTTTTTGTCTGAAATTAGGCGCACTGCACGTTTTTGTAATGAAAAGAGTCTTTTAGTGTTGGACATGGTGCAGCCATCCCAAATTGTGGAACAATAGTCTAGATGTGTTTGTATCTGGGATGTATAGAACATTTTTCGTGTCTCCTCATCTAGGAAATGTTTGATTTTAGCTAACTGGTAAACTTTTTGTGCCGTTTGTTTTGTCAGTGCTTGTACATGCGAATTCCAACTTAAATGTTGGTCAATTATGAGTCCTAGTGTTTTATATTCATTTACATTTTCAATTAAAGAGGTTCCAATGTAGAGCTGAAGTGTTGTTTTCGGCGAGTTTTGTAATTTTTGTCTAGTTGATATTATCATACATTTTGTTTTAGTGATATTTATTTGCATGCAGTTTTCATTGCTCCACTTAATAAGATTGTCTGTGTCGCTTTGTAATAATATTTCTAGCGTGTTGCAACTTTTATCACTAGTATAAATGGTACAGTCATCGGCAAATAGGTCGCAGGATGAGTGCTCGATGTGTAGTGGAAGGTCATTTATGTAAATGGAAAAAAGTAGAGGGCCGAGAATAGAACCCTGAGGAACACCAGTGTCAATAATAGTTGGGCTTGACAAGGAGTTATTGTACCACACTACTTGCTGTCTGTCGGACAGGAATGATTTAAGTAATGTCACTAGTTTAAAGTTAACTTTCATTGTTTCTAATTTTCTTATTAAAACAGCGTGATCTAACATATCAAATGCTTTCCTAAAGTCTACAAAGATTGCTCCACATATGTTATCGTTATTTATGTTTAGGTGCAAGTTGTCTATCATCTTAGTTAGAGCTGTGTGGCATGAATGCTTTTGTCGAAACCCTGACTGACTGTCAATTAGCAAGTCATTGCTAACTAGGTAATGTAGTGTTGATTTATGTATGTGTTTTTCTAGTGGTTTAGAAAGCGATGATAAAAGAGAAATAGGTCTATAGTTACCAAGATTACTGTTATCTGACGAGCCAGGTTTGAAGAGAGGATATACTTTGGCAATCTTAAAGGCTGAAGGAAAATAACTTTTAGCAATACATTGATTATATATAAAAGTTAGTGAATCACTAATAGCTGGTGCGGCGTAACGCAGTATTCGATTACTAATTCCGTCAAGCCCTGATGAGCTATTATCCTTAAGGCCAATAAGATAGTTATACACTTCATTAACTGTCATAAAAGGAATGTCGGGTGGAACTGAGTTTGTACATTTGTTTTTACAGAATGCTGAAAGTTTGTCTAAGTCACTACAGGAAGGTGGTATTGTGGATTTCAGACCGTTTATTTCTGCTTGAAATAGACTTTGATAGTCTACACCGCCCATCATTGTGGAAGATACTTACAATCTATGGTTTTCCAACAAAATATGTGAATATAATCAAAGCGCTATATGACAATGCAAGATGTTGTGTTAGAACAAATAAAGGGAATACAGAATGGTTTACAGTAGAAACAGGGGTGAAACAAGGCTGTATTATGTCACCACTACTTTTTGGAATAGCTATTGATTGGGTTATGAGAAACTATACCCACAATGAACAATTGGGTATAAAATGGACAAATGGAAAATTCCTGGGGGACCTGGATTTCGCAGATGATGTAGCATTCTTAAGTTCAACACCAAGACAATCCCAAGAAGCAATAAATAATTTGTGTCATCTCTCGGTTAAAATTGGTCTCCAAATAAATGCCTCTAAAACTAAAGCTATGAACTTTTCTAACGAGACCTTTGATATCATCTTGAACGGGGAAAAACTACAGAAAGTTGAAAGTTTCAATTATTTAGGCAGTAAAATGACTCAGGATGGTGACACAACAAGAGAAATCCATACTAGAATTGCTTTGGCAGCTAGCGCCTTCAATAGATTATCTAACATTTGGAAATTACGATCATTGAATATACATACCAAGCTTCATCTGTTTAATTCAAATGTTATCTCAGTGTTAACATACGGCTGTGAGAGTTGGAAAATAACAAAATCATTGGAGAACAAGCTGAATACATTCGAGAACAAATGTCTTAGAAAACTCATGAACATCAGTTGGAAAGAATTCAAGACTAATCGACAAATAAGAGAAGACTCTAGGCAGAAATATGTCTCCGACTATATAAGGAAAAGACGATGGTCATATATCGGTCATGTCCTACGAATGCAAAACAACAGAATACCACTACAGGCGCTCACTTGGGTTCCTGAGGGTAAGCGGAAAAAAGGAAGACCAAAAGAAACACTCAGAAGAACAATAATAAGAGAAGGAAGAACGTTGGGCCTAAATAATGTGCAAGAGCTAAGAGGAGTGGCGTCACAACGAACAACCTGGAGAGCACTGGTTTCTGCCTTATGCGCCGTGTTTGGCGCTTAAAGAATTTATTATTATTATTATTATTATTTCTGCTTGAAAGTGATTGCTGAAGTCGGTGCAAGTAAATGAAGTGTTGGAAGAGAATGAGTCTGGTGCATTACGTTTTTTTCGCTAAGGTGTTAATTGCCTTCCATATTTCCTTACTATTTGATTTGTTCTGAACTATATTTCTAAAACGATTTTTCTTTTCTTTCCGAATTAAATATTGAACTTTGTTCCTGTATACCCTGTATGTGTTGAGGTCCTTATTTTTGTGCGCTTGATCTCTCTGCCTCATAGCCTCCAACACTTCCTGCGTGATCCACGGAGATTTTAATTGTCGTTTGACGCGAATTTCCTTAGCTGGTACGTGCGTGTCAAAAACATTATAAAAAATTTTTGTCCAGTATTCAATAGCGTCATCCGGATCAGGAAGTTGGTAAACACGGGCGAGAGGTGCAGTTAGCAAGTCATTTAAAAATAATTCCTTACTGAAATGTTTGAAACTTCTAAATTTGATACTTACATGTTTATTTTTCGGAACTTTACATTTATTCTTTGACCATGTACAGCATACTGGATAGTGGTCACTCATTGCAATATTAGGGACAGAGCATTCTATGATGTTTTCTGGGCAAGTTACGTAGATGTGGTCGATTAGTGTGGTTGATGCTTGTGTTACTCTTGTAGGCTGATTAACTATTTGTTTTAAGTTGTACGAAAGTATTATATTTTTCCATGTTAGATTTGAATTGTGTATATCGATGTTGAAATCACCAAGAAGAACAACCTCCTTGACTGTGGCAAATACATTGTCCATCATTATGGTGAAATCTTCGTACCATATAGGTCCTGCACTAGGATTTCGATAAAGATATCCCACCAGAAATGGGCCCTGATTCGGTAGCTTTATTTCCAACCATACACATTCTATCTCTGCTGTCTCTAAGTCGTTTCTGCGGCGAAAATTAAGGGAAGTGGAAATATAAACTGTTATACCTGTCTCTTGTTTTTTGCTTGCGTCTCGCCGAATAGTTTTAAAACCATTTAACGCAATGTCATCGTCTGTTATTCTGTCATTTAGGCGACTTTCTGAAAGTCCAAAAATGTGAAAATTATTACTTAGAATGTATGTAAGTTCGGGGAGTTTACCTAGAAGATGGTAAATATTCAGATGACCAAGTCGTAGACCATCCTTGTGAAGCCACGGTACATAATTACCAGCCATGCTTGTATAGTAAAAAGAAAGATATATTTTAAAAAAAATATAAAAAAATATAATAAAAAAATACAAGTTAAAAAACAGTTAGGCTATGCACACAAAAAGCGCAAAATATTTTTACGAATTAATACTTCACCAAGGAAGTGGAATTCAAGAAATGAGAAATTGCAGAAAATACAATATTAAAATAATTAATACAACTAATAAAAAACAATTTCAACTGAGTATATGAAAATTGTCACAAAACAATCAGGCATACAACATATCACACCAGAACTGCTCAACACAACAAAGTGAAGTTAAACGAGAGATGGAAGAAATTAATAATAGTCACAAGTCAGACAAGTTAAGTATACAACACTTCACACCTTAACACCGAAAATTCTAACAAATTGAAGCTACGCGTGATAATAAGAAATTTAAATTGTAACGAAATAAGTAATCAAAGAAATTTTTTTTTTTAGAGGATATTAACCGATAAACTATTAAAAGTTCTGATTATTACCGTTGTATTAAAAAATCAACAAATGTTCAAATGGAGTGAAGGCTGTAGTAACAGAGATTTAGTGAAGCAAAGTGTTTGTTCGTCAATAACTGACGTCTCTGCCGGGCATATAATAGGGATGACTTTGGGCAGACATCATTAATGCTTGTCTAAGTGACGCAGGGCTGAATTGCATCAGATAGACAAGTTCAGGGTTCCACTGAGGACGATAATAAGAACTAGGGGAGGAAGCATGGTGATCTCTGATTTCTTCCGTCCTTGTTGTAGTGTTGGTAGGAGTATTCTGCGCCTGGGACATTGGAATACTGTTGGTAGAGGTACCTGAGTGGGGCTGCTTTGTGACTAATGGGGGAAACATGGTATCATAAGATTCGGCTTCCTGATTGAAAGTGGCGTTGTGATAGCTGGAAGGCTGCCTGCTTGCAATAGGTGTGCTTCTTTGAGGGGTAGGTGGGGTTTGTGATGCGTTGTAATTATATGTTGATGTCTCAGTAGATTTCGTTGCATTCTCTATATGGGTTGAGCTGTCTTGTTGTGTCCTTTCTGGATATTTTATGTTTTTGGCCAGGATACTGCTTCCCAGTGTGGATGTGTGAATTTGATCTCTGTAGAGTCGTTTCTTAGGTGCTCCTGAGTTAGATGTAAAGAATGGAGTATTGTTGATGAAGCCAAGGCCGTTTTGTTTACAATAGTTCTGTAGTTTTGTGTTGTAAGTGTCCGCTGTGCGACGCTGAAACCCATAGCATGGTGGTATGATTGATGAAATAAAGATGGAGGCTTTGGGAAATTTTTGTTTTATTGTAGCCACCAATCCTGAGGGGTTTAGGCTCTGCTCATTCATGATATCATTAATTCCTACGTGTAGTGTTGTTTTTGTTATCTTGTGATTAATATCGAACTTATTAATTATGTCCAGTAGTCTTTTAATACCAGCCCCCGGCACTGTCATAACTGAAACGATGTCTTCTCTTGTAGTGGACATTCTTTCACAATAAATACCCTTCAAGAAGGAGTCACCAATTACAATATGTGTAACGTCACTACGTATTTCTTCACTTTGTTTTCTATTAGATTGATGCTGCTGCCTTTTGTGGTGTTCTTTTTGTGGACTGTTGTGCTGGCTCTGAGATTTGTGAATTTGGTTTTCGGGCACTGGAACGTTGTCTGGTAGGGATGCTGATACCTGCTCATTTTCTGTTGAACAATCCTCAAGAACTTGAAATCTGTTGGTAATTTTGACTCCAATGGGATATGTTGTGTTTGTGAGTGTCTCTTCGTGTTTTTTGTGTACAGTTTGGTGGTGACCTTTTTGCTGATTTGGCGTATTTTTATGTATGGATTCTTCGCAATCTTCTACTATTGTTTGAGGATGATCTGGTTGTCTTATCTTATAGAGTGAGAAGTCTCTCTGCAGTTTTTCGATGATGTCCTTCATGCTAGAATTGTCTTCCCTCAGAGATACTATCTCCCTTTTAAGAAGTTCGTTTTCGGCCTTGAGCGATGTCTGTATACTAGACATGAGATCACCAATTAAACTTCGTAGCGTGTCCTCCATATTTTGCATTAGCTCCTGGCAGCACGACACAGGTAACTTCGTGGTGTCTTCTTTTTGTTGCTCAAGAGATACAGTTTCAGCTTTTCGTATATTTTCATGGTCCATGGGGTATTCGATGGCCAACATAGGTTTAGAAATTGTAGGGGTGTCTGTTATTGTATCCAATACTGCAGAAGGTAGAATTTCTGATTCACTGTGAGACATTGGGTTGCAGCTGATGTTGAGAATGTCGTTGTCGGTAGTAAAGTCACTTATGCCTGGAATCATTTACTCATCTTCTAGATAACCCACATGGCGTAACATACATCTACACTGGACAGTCCGTGCATATCACCACATACTCAAACAGTGGAGGCAATTTGAGATCAGAACAAAGGTAGGCACCAGTTTGATAGGCCACGGTATGACAATAAAAATAAAACCCCACAATTCGATGAAAGGAAATATGATGAAAGAAAATCTTTCAACCAAGGAAGGAGGTGGTGTAAGAATTGTCGGATGGACAATCATGATACTGACCGTTGCAGAAGGAACCCTATAGTAATGGCCACCCTTCAGGTCAGGTCGAACTCAAGAAAGGAGGAGGATATTATGTTAAATACCACTCCAGAAGAGATGAGGAAGGCGCAGGCTGGGGATAAGACCCTCAAGTCTTGTTTTAGGAAATTTTCCCATGGTCACACACCTCCAGGAAAAGGAGACTTCTATATGAAGAACAAACTAATATACCGGAAGACTGGAACTAGATCCAAAGGTCAGGGACAGCTGGTACTTCCAAAAAGATATAGGGCAGACTTAATAAGGAGCTTACATGTGAAACAAGATGGGGACCATGAGAAAATAGGTACCATCATTCAAAAGGTAGCTCAGAATTATTATTGGCCCAAGGCAAGGTGGGACATTGAAAATTTTGTAGAGAGATGTGGCATATTACATGAGGGAACACCCACAAGTGGGAATAGTGATCAGGACCTCTACACGCCACGGGGCAAACGTAGGCCTGACACTGAAAAGGAAAATAAATTTAATAAAGTGGACCAAGTGGAATGGGAAGCCCCTTTTCACGGACGATCTTCGATTGGATGTTTTACAATGGCCACGATGCAGAGAGTGCAAAAAGATGTCTTACCCCAGGATAAGCCGAAAATCCCTCAATCGGACTTATGTAAACTGGAGGAAGAAGATGTAGAGAGGAGATCTCTCACAAGGAATTTTAAGTGGGGAGAGAGCCCCAAGAGAAAAATTGGTAGCGGTCGTTTTGTGCAGGATGATTCTGGGAAGAAAATTCATCACTACAGTGCTTCTAGTGGAAGAGACCCTACCAGTGCATGGAAAAATAGGCAAGAAAGCTAAAGACAGAGATTTGGCTGTGGGAGAGAAGGTACTGCTTCTTCTACCCGGTAGTCAGAATAAGTTACAAATTGGATGGCAAGGTCCATATACAGTTCTAGAGAAGGTGTCTAGAACCAATTATAAGATAGATAAGAAGGGGAAAGAGAAAACCAGGAAGAGACACACTTGTTGACCTTGTCCATTGCAATGGAGATGAAAAAGGAACCACTTTTATCATTTGAATATCCATTACATCCCTGTGAGACAGCGGCACAGGTGAAAATCAGTACACATTTAACGAAAAATCAGAAGGAGAGAGTGCAACAGGTTTTAGATGATCATACAGAGGTGTTAACGGACCGACCGGGGCATACAAACTTATTGGAATATGATATGAAACTGATAAATCCCACACCTGTCTGTATGAAAGCCTATTCGATTCCTTTTGCTAAGGAGAAAGCCTTGAAGGAAGAGATAGACTATTTGTTGAAGGAGGGAATAATTTCACCCAGTGAATCTTCGTATAGTTCCAGTGTGGTACTCTTAAGGAAACCCTCTGGAGAACATAGACTCTGTATAGATTACAGGAGACTGAATGCTATCAAAGAAGGTCAGGTGGATCCATTGCCGGATACAAATCAGTTGTTTGCCAGGCTAAATAAAGCTAAATATTTCTCAAAAGTGGATCTGAGTAAAGGATACTATCAGATTCCAGTAAAGCCTGAGGTTAGACCATACCTAGCTTTTAGTACCTCAGAGGGACACTATGAGTTTAACAGATTGCTATTTGGATTGAAAAATGCGCCTAGTGTCTTCTCTAGAATGATGAGAAAATTGTTGGATCCTCTGAATAATCCATGCATCACAAACTTCATGGATGATATCCTTATAGCAACAGAAACATTTGAGGAACATATTGACTCTCTGAACATGCTGTTTAATCGACTTAGAGAAGCGAATTTAACAGCCCCACCAACCAAATGTTGCGTTGGATGTAAAGAATTAGAATTCTTGGGACACACAGTCCATCAGGGAAACATGACCCCTGACCCCAAGAATTTAGAGAAACTAAAGAAAGCTCCGAGGCCACAAACCAAGAAAGACGTGAGATCCTTTGTCTCATTATGTGGTTTCTACCAAAAGTATATCAAAAACTTTAATTCCATATGTGCACCGTTAACAGATTTGACACGCAAAGGAAATCCAGATCGAATTACATGGACAGCACAATGTGAATTGGCATACCAGGAATTGAAGGAAAAGCTCACAAGCAAACCTATTTTGAAATTACCTGACTTAAGTCAAGAATTCATTGTGAGAACGGATGCAAGTAATATCGGGTTAATCGCGACCCTGTTACAGAAATCAGATGCACTGGATGGGGAATTAACCCCAGTGGCATATGCAATTAGAAAGTTGAATAAAGCTGAAACCAATTATTCAACTAGCGAAAAAGAATGTCTGGCAGTAATATGGGCGATCAAGAAATTCAATATTTATCTGTATGGGAAGGCATTCAAGTTGCAAACGGATCACAAACCCTTGTCGTTTCTACCGCAGGCTAGGCATGAAAATTCGAGGTTACTCAGATGGTCCTTACTTTTGCAGCCATTCCAGTTCAGCATAGAGTATATCTCTGGAAAAACTAACCTGGGTGCGGATTTTCTAAGCCGCCATCCGTGTGATGAGAATCACCATAAGCACCAGGAATAATAATAAATTTCTCTATGTGTATATAGAATTATAGACTGACATATAATGTCTGTTTTAAGTGGGGAGAATCTGTCGTGAGAAATTCTAAAACCACATATCTAAATTAGAAAGTAAATGTAAAGCATAACGAATTAATTCAATAAAGGAAAGAAGAATGGTAAAAGAACAGTGCGGTCACAATAGCGAACGCCTATGTTATAGAACGTCATGCTAGTTAAAAACAAGAAATCCCCTTTTTATGCTCCGTCTGCATAATTGTAACGCTTTCACGTTTGCTAGTAAAGCCTACTGCATAAAATACACGCGTTTCTAAAAAATAAAACTAGTACTATATTTCTTGTACGACCTTGAGAGAGACACTGCGTAATGACCTAGATTTAATATTCCATTAATGTCATTTTATGCACTACGTAAACTAAAAGACAGACGGGCTTAGAAGAGAGAGAGAGAGAGAGATGTACGGAGGAACGCATGCAATGCTACCACGTCGCTTCGCGATTTAAAATTAATGCCACCCCACGCGAAAGGCATGCAGGCTTGATTTTTTTTAAATAAACAGTGACAAAAAACACTACCAATACGAGGTTAGGTTTTAAAAAACATGGTTAATGCTTATTAGGAAACATGACACAATACTGTTTTACGTCTGAAATCCTGACATTAGCCTGACAGTACAGAAGACACCCCATCGTATAGAAGTGAACGGGTGGTAGAAGAAAATACGTATTTTGAACGAAGCCACTTGGCTCCCTTAAACTTATATATTTGGGTGCCTTAGGACTTGCTGACAAAGAATATGTTAGATGTTAAGCAAATAGTCTAATAATTAACAAATTATAGCCAAAATACTATAGTGGTGTTGTCTGACAACACAGGATCATATTTGCTCATAATGGCGTGTTTGGACACTGCTTTAGAGGAAATGAGGCCACCACGTTAAATCCGATTTGATTGGCTAGAATAATATGTAAGGCGAAACATGATTAGTCGACTGCTAATACTATTTTTGGTTGTTAATGGAAACGGTAGGAAGGGTACTTTTTTTTCAAAAGCTTTTGTAAACATGGTCTCATTGGCTAGACCATTTAATATAGTCAATTAGGAGCGTCAGTTCAGTGCCACTTTTTGAAAATACAATTTGTAGAAGCAAGTGCGTTGAGAACCAGCTCATATTTTTCTAATAAAAGCCTGGGACAGAGGCAGATCGGAATTGTGCCATAACTCATCGCCAGTCAACGTATTTGTTTAATATTTCCTTGAATTGTGGTAAGCTAGACATATTTGATATCTTTTTGATGAAAATTGAATGTGAATTGATAAATTTATGTCTGTATGTGTGTGGTTTAGTAACAAACATGAGGCAAAGCCTAGATATTGCTCCCCCATGAACAAAACTTGTCGGAGAGGAGTATAACTGCATGGGATTGCCAAATAATACTATGACACCTATTTTATTGAATAGAAGGAAATAATGCTGGAATTGCAGAGGCGTTGTAACCATTAGGGAGAGGAATACTGGTGTATATTGTTCATGAGAAGCAAGCAGTTGGCCTACCGCGCTGAACTCGGTGTTTGTTATGTATTGTGCTTCAGTTTGGAAATAGATTATAAATTAGTTCTGAAGTAGGAGGTACAACCTTCTTGTTTCAGGGACCGTGGTACTAAAGTATTAAAGCAGCACCTGGTCTGAGTTTTGCTGAATCCAGAGGCTGGTAGCATACTCCTTGGTCAAGATATCGACCAGTGTTGTTTCTCAAGAAAACGGTGAAGCAAGCGAGCAGAGGAGACTGTTTCCTGCCGCCCACACAGAAGTTAAGATTTCGTTGGCCAGAGCAGCTCAATCTTGTGTATACCTCCCTCTAAAATTGACTATACATTAAATCAAGAGGGACAGCTATTTGTTTCAAATAAAAAGAAACTGTGAACCTTTCCAATATTATTTCCACCAGAAACAAACACTTGAAGTCAGGATGACAAACAACAACCTAGCTTGAAAAGCCAGTATTACCTCATAGTACTACATCACAAATTACACACATATTGTAATAATAATATATGTCAATACAAGGATCCTATCTATAAATTGTGTACATACAACTTGTGATTACATTTGATTGTGATTCCTGGTTCACTTTGTAGTTGAATCAGGATATCTATTATTGAAAGGGATTAATACATATTTTAAAAGTTAACACGTGACTTATTAAGATAGTCTTATAGAGTGTTCTATGTATGTGAGTGTCACAGTGTTGTAAAGTATTGTGGATTAAATTAAATTGTTTATCTGTCTGTTGGTTGTTGTGAACATACACTTCAACACTATCATAACCCTAGACATTCAACGTAGTCATCACAATATTCCAGAATAAGTCTGACTGAGGTCTAAATGTGGTAGCAAAGTAAGGTCATCTGTAATACACCACACTTATTAGATACAGATACGTTCACAGCTGATCTCAGTCAGTACACTAAGTCCCCTATAAATATTTATATCATCCCACTTTACCACATTAGGGTTAGGGGTTAAGGACTATCTTTATTGCACACGGACAACTCTATCAGTGCTCCCATCTCCTCCTTTAGATCACACAAGGAGGATCTCAGCACAGTGCACGACCTCCGTTGCACCGACGAAAATGTCAATATGCGTATATAGGAATAACACATTCTATTCATATTTTTGTGGTGGATAGGTTTCTAATTTTTTTAATTTTGCCAGGGAGGCGGCCGTATGGCTCATTCTTTGTGATTTCCAACAGCCAAGAAATTTTAATGAGCGCAACCTTCACACGGGACCTCCCTTTTTTCGCCCTTATCCGAGAAGGCTAAGCATCCGATCTCACTACCCAGGAGATCAGGGGGGAATGTGACATCATTAAGACTACAACATTTCCATAAATTATATTCTCTCTTCTGGGAATCGAACCTGGTACCTTTAGAGTAGGATGCCATACCTCTGAGCCACTCCAACCCCCTAAATTCTAGCAGGTTAATAAATTTCTGTTTTAAACAAGATATACGAATTTCAGGTTTACAGTATATAAAGGATAAAAAAACTTCAAGTTATTGGCAAATTTTACCTCTACTAACGTTTTGAAAAATACTCAGGAACGAAATTTTGGACTAATAACTAAATACAAATTTATTGTTGCCCGTCTCTCTTTGAATCGTGCAATCTTCAGCCCAGCGCCACTGTGACCTAACTGCCAATGTGTCTAGTGAAATCTAATTTCTTTATGTCTGTCTATATTCATGTTTCCAATCATATTATTTTACTTGCACGCGCCTCTTCTCCTATAAGTTGTACTCCCCTATATTCCTCAGATCGTATTCAAATCCTTACTTACTTACTTCCTTACTTAGTCGTTCCCCTTCTACCGTCAGGTGTAGAGGTTTGGAAGAGACAGCGCCAGGCTATCCTATCGGCTGTCTTCCTCCTGGCCTGGTTCCATTCTAGTCCTCGGTCCTTCAAAGATTGTCTAATGTTGTCCTCCCAGCGGACTCTGGGTCGTCCTGGGGGTCTGGATCCTTGGCTCTTTGTTTCCCATGCTTGTCGTGGTAGCCGATCTTCTCCCATTCTGCAGACATGGCCAAACCATGTATCCAAATCCAGTATGTTTAATATGTTTAACATATATATGTACGTACACGGGACCACAATACCACATGTAATAGTCAATATGTAACACTCGTAACACTTATTAATGTATCCAACTGTTTCTGTTAAGTTTATATATATATATATATATATATATATATATATATATATATATATATATATATATATATATATATATATATATATACACACAATTACAGATGTCACCCCTTATCTAGAGATAGCGTCTTTGTTGCACATACTTCCGTAGCTACATCTGGTGATCGTCAATAGAAACATGGCCACGTGTATTATAAATGTTACAGTGCGGTGGAGTTCGTAACCAGTGTAACTGAAGGAAAAACAACATTGTGTCGCAAAATGTCGATTTTTCTCTCTCTCTTTTTAAAAAAATTGCAAGTTCTATGTGCCATGGTAGCGTAGGTATGGGAAGTGGTTGTTGCCATTGAAAACAATACCAGATCTACCCTCTGTGCTGTACTGTTCTCATTCTTCTACCATTTGCAAGACCCGGTACTAAGTTTTTGTCTTGTGTAATCTAACCTAAATTGCATAATAGGGGAACCACAAAAGAGATTGCGTCATTAATTAGCCTGGATCGCTCCTATGTACACATCTGGTGTTACGTGTTGAAAATCGCGCTAATGACCCCTGTCCACGAAGCACTATTTTTGTGGTACCTGTTGGAAGGTAGGATAGTACGATTCACTTCCGTAGCTAGACGGTGGTGCCGTTCTGAAGGTCCTGGGTTCTATTCTCACGAAAGTCTAACACTTCTGTAACTTTTCTGTTGTCTTGTGTTCTACTTCTTTATTTCTCACGAGTTCCTGAAACATACCTTTATGTGTGTATTATTTATTTACTGGGAATCTCTGTGAGTAAGGGATCTGAGAGAAAGAATAAGGATATGGAAAACCAATATTAGGAGACCTGACGTGTAAGATACTTTGCAACATCCCTACACAACAAGGTGACCAAAAAAGAAACTACAAAGAAACAAACTAAAGAAGCACATAAATAACAAAACAAAATAATGAAATGCCTTTAGAACGGGGAGGCTCCCTGCTTATCGGGGTTCCGTCATCAGCATAACTATCATCAACATTACCATCATCAACACCATTATAACCATCTTCATTGTCATTCTAACCATAAATATAACCAGCAATATATAACCATCATCATCATAACCATAATCATCATAACCATCATCATCATAACCATTCTCAACATCATAATCGTCGTCATTAAACCATAACAATCACCATCCTAACCCTCATCAACAACACCATCATCAACATAACGAACATCAGCATAACCATCATCATCAAAACCATCATCATCATCAACATGACCATCACCATCATCATCCTAACCAACATCAACATAACCATCATCAGCATAACCATCACCATAACAACATAACCATCACCATCATCATCTTAACCATCATCAACTTTCAATATGTCAAAACTGAAGTGAACAAGCATATGGATAGAGAGGAAAGGAAATTGCAAGCAGAAAGAGAAGCTGAGAGGGAAGCCAAGAAATTAGAAGTTGAGAGAGAAGCCAAGAAATTAGATGCTGAAAGAGAAGCCAAGAAATTAGAAGCTAAAGAAAGGAGGTTGGTCGTTGAGGCTGAAACAAAGAGGTTGGACGCTGAAGAAAGGAGGTTGTCAACTGCGGCTGAAAGGGAACAAAGAAGGATACAAGCTGAGGGAGACCATGAGCTGAGAATAAGACAGCTTGAACTTCAGACCACAGCTAGCACCAGTGACAGTAGCCCACCTCACTCTGATAGTAACTCCAACCACAGTACCTCAAATGGAGCCATGAAAATCCATCTGCACCCATTTGTGGAGTAAGAGGATGTAATAGAGGCATACCTAGACAGGTATGAAAGGCTTGCCTCTACCTATGGCTTGGAAAAGGAAAAATGGAGTCTGAAGCTATCGCAAGGTTTGAGAGGTTTTGCTTATGATTTTTCTTGAAACTCCCTAAGGAAGAGCAGGAAGATTATGAAGCCCTGAAGCAGGCATTGCGTGTTCGCCATGAACAAAATTCAGAGGCTTATAGAAAAAAATTCCGAAATGCAAAGAAGGACGCAGGAGAAACCTATCAGCAGTTTACAGCAAGATTGGAGACTTACCTACTCAGGTGGTGTAAGTTAGTAAAATTCACTCTGGATTCCATGACCCTTGAAACAAAGACATTCCTGGTGGAGAATAAGAGAGATAGATTAGGTAAAATAATCATCTATGCAGAAAGTCACCAATTGGCTAATCCCCTGACGCAAGGAAATAAGAGGTAGCAGGGAGAAGAATTTGAGCAACCCCAAAACTATACTAAGTTGGAACAAAAGGACTATTCAACCAAGAACAAACAAAAATTTGACTACAAAGACAAGAACCCTCTGGGATATAACAATAAACCTTCAAGAAAGGAAGAAAAGTTGTGCAAAAAATTGCCAAATAAAGAACCACAATACAGTCGAGTGTGTGTTGAAAAAATGTTTTTTATCATGCTGCATATCTACAGGGGAAGACATCTGGGGGGAAGGTACTGACAGTGAGTCAGAATAGCCCCCATCACCTACCTATACAGGAGATAGTGACCGTGAATGGCAAACAAGTCACATGGATGTATGACACAGGTCTGGTGCGTCCTGAACAAATCACCACAGAAACAGTGGATATTCAAGGGCCACTAAAGGGAGCATTACCTAACTTTTCCCATAGTGAAGATTCAAGTCAGTTGTCGCTATGTGGAAGGGGAAATAAATGCAGCCGTACTAGATAATCCCTTTTACCCTCTGATGTTGCGGCGTAGATATGTTTTTCTAGGAGACCCTGTAAAACCTAAGGTAATGGTAGCAGTCCAGACCATGTCTGACTCCAAGAACATAGAGGGGGACACAAAATTCATTCGACTGAGATGAAAAAGGCTCAAGCAGCAGATAGCACATTGAAGCCGTGCTTTGGCAAACTGCCAAAAACACATAACCCTCCAAGAAAAGCAGATTTCTATATGGAACGTGGACTCTTGCACAATAAAGCTGGCAGAGGGACAAAAAGTCATGGACAAATTGTTGTGCAATCCACTTATCGAAAAAAGGTTAAAGAATGGGAGCACATCACTACTTTGAGTGAACACCTGGGTAATGGTGCCACAAAACAAAGGACATCCACCCATTACTACTGGTCAGGTATTACTGAAGACATTAACTTGTATGTAAATTAGTGCACTAATGTAGATTCAGTGAGTCGACGGAAGAGTCATCTCAAAAGGTCTACATATAAACCATCGACCATGGGTACTTTCGAGATAGGCGCGAGAGGGAAGAAGAAACATCCCATACAGTCTAGATTGCAGGCTGAACCCCATGAGCTGGACATACAGAACCAAACATTTAGCCAAAACTAAATGTACAGGAAGTTGTGAGTGAAACCCGCAGACAAATGTCAGATAAATCAGGGCTGTAATAAACAAATGAAACATACCGACTCTACTTCACAATGCTGTAAAACAAAAGGAAAACTTTATGTTGAGGATCCAGCATTAAGAGCCTGGAGGATAAGTAAAACTGGGAAAAGGGAAATATGAAAGAGAGATTGGTATCAAAGAAACCAGAAAGTGGGTGCTACCATTCGCAGTAGACATCCCATTACAGTGGAACGAAAGACGAAAGAAAAATAACTGCAGCATTTGTTTACATTGTCAGTTGGACAAATCTACAGCTTGAATAGGGAGATGCTATGTCGTATGACGTAAACGCATGTCTAGATTTTTTCTTAGAAGAGGGCAGTGTGTCAGCCAATCAAAAACCGCCAGCACTGCAGTCGTTCGATAACTGTATTGCATTTAGTAGGAAACAAGAACTGTGTAAATTCTTGGATGGATTTAAGTATCGTTTAAGATGATGCAGTGACATAAAATGATGGAAGTTGTTTCATTATTCAAAGGATAACTCCAACTATATGCATGCCTAAGCAATAGTGGAAGAAAGGCTTACGTCTGGAAATATGTGCAGATTAAGGCGTCGATATATCGAGCGATGCTGTCTTGTTCATCGTTAAAAATTTGATATAATTCTAAATAGAAAATAATTATGGAAAGTTTCACATGGAAAGAACGCAGAAATTCGGTAAAGTGGAAGGAGATATGTCAAAAAGTCATGGATAACAGGGTTGAGATGCACGAAGGCGATTTCGGAAACCCAGCTCGCAGACTCGCACAGAACTGTTCCAAAACACGGTTTCCAACTAAGCCACAACGCATTGCTTTCCGATGCGCCGGATGTCGGCCTATAAAAAAGAGGCAGCGCATTTTTTCAAAACGCACACTCACACAGCAGAAGCCAGTGATAGACTGAAGAATAAAGCTTGCCAAAGCTATGACTTTGCCATCTGTTTTGCCGTGCAGTTCCACTTCACCAAATCAAGTCTATTCTGTGCTTAACAGCTATCCTAAGAAGGTTCATGTGTGTCATCAGAAATCAGACGTCTAAGAGTCCAGATCAGTCTGTGCTACCTAACATAATACAGGAGCCTCTGCTATTGTCACCAGGATTTCATCCTCAGTCCTCATCAGCAGTTGGTGATCTAGAGGGAGGTCTACACTGATAAATATGTGACATTCAAGTGAAGACAGACATAAGACTTGAAAGTTGAGTAAAGCATATGTTCAGATTCATGCAACCGAATGAGAGCAGACCAGGACAGTGATTAGTTGATGATGAAAAACATTAGTCTATTAGCATAGCTAAGAGACTAGATTGAAAGAACATTTGAGGAACTTTATTTCAGCGTAAGTGGAACATTCAAGGAAATACTTTTTATTTAAATAATTAGAAATATAAATTCAACCATCATTCAGATTTTGTAAAATATTTTTTTCATTGATTTCCATCATCATCCATTCAAAATTTCACCATAGAAAAGATAGATGTACATAATAAATTCAATAATTGTACTCAGCTGACTTATTAATTTTATATTGTTGAAGTTTGAGTTTTATTGAATTGTTTGATTATCACAGGTAGTTACATAGCTAAGGGGCACTTTAGGGTCTGACTTTACTCTGAACACTTTCTGAAGCAGATACCTTAACAGCCGTGATTATCCTGTGACACCAGTGTTCTTCTCCAACACTGGGTCTTCACTCATTTTAAGACAGAATACTATTTCTGCTTTTGCAGTATCTACTACTGACACTACACTTATAAATACCTTACGATACAACCTCACACACTATGTTACTCTCTGTTTGTGTCCCAGAAACTTCACACACTGTGTTACTCTCTGTTTGTGTCCAAGAAACCTCACACACTATGTTACTCTCTGTTTGTGTCCAAGAAACCTCACACACTATGTTACTCTATGATTGTGTCCCAGAAACCTCACACACTATGTTGCTCTCTTTGTATTTCTCACTAGCCTCACACACTATCTCCATCAACATTACTTGTAACCTTCCCAAGAAACACAGACCTTTAACAAAGGTATCCCAGGTTTTCATGTCCCTCGCCCTCAGCTCAAGTTTGTTCCACGTATTCCTTATTACTGTCATGTCCGTCGCCAGTTTTCTTCTCCATGTGTTTGTCAGTCTTCATCAACATCTCTTACCCTGGGGATTTCTAAACAAGGACTGCCTTGTAATACTAGCAACAGGTGTCCTCATTGTGTGTCCTGACCTTCGCCAGCGTCTTCTTCTCATCTCTTGTTCCAATGACGCTTCTGATACGTATCATCAGTTCCAAATTAGTCCCATTTCAGTCCCTTTACTGTACGGAAGCGCTCATTTATAAAAGCTTCTTGTGTTTTGTTTTACGTAACAAAATACATCGTGCATCTTTCGACATGTGGACCGAAGGGACATGTTTAGATCATCTCGGTTACGATATAATTCCAACACAGAAATATAGAAACGTGTGACAAACGGAAGAGGACAACAGAGTGTGCGAGACTAATTTGAAATAAACAGGGAGCAATATAGTTTGTAATGAAACCAATAGCATTATGAGATATAATGTTTTTTTTTAATAAGAGGTTTTGTCAAGAGATTTTACGTACATCAAATCCTGCTTCAAATGTTTAAGATTGTAAATATCACGTTATCATTAGGCCTATACTATACAATTCTCTTAAAAGTGTCCCATCCCGTCCCACACAAACGTTCTGTTGCAGTCTAGAAATTATATAAAAGTCATGCGCTTCTGGTCATTGCACTAAATTGCACGACGCTAAATACAGCTTGCGTCTATTTTCCCACCAAATTTGCAACGTATATTTTAAATAATAAATAGAAAACATAATAAGATGTCACAAATCTACAATATATTTTATTGTTATAATTCTTTCTTTGTGTGCTGCTTGATTGTTTCTCTTTGACCGAGAATAAATTACATCCCTGAAAAAAAAAAAAACCAGCATTAACTTTTTTCCACCAAAGTTACAGTCTGGCACTTAAGGAAAAGTGGTGCGCTTCTGGCCATTGCACTAAACTGCACGATCCTTGAAATGGCGCGCTTATCTTGATTATTGCTGCCTGATGCCATTTTGTATTCAACTGATCTTTTATCGAAGAGTGTCATAGCAGGGCTTCTTGTTGTTCTATTCCATTTCTGCTTTTGATTTTCGTTGATTGTTGAATTAATTGTCTTGATATTTTTTTAGGTTTTGTATTTTCCTTGCTTTATTATTAGTGCTCTTCACCTGTGTTGTTATATTTCATATATATATATATATATATATATATATATATATATATATATATATATATATATATATATATATATATATATATATATATATATATATGTCGGCGTCTGTGTCCTAATGGATATGAACGCAGTTTCATAATCCACATATACCAGGTTCGAAACCTGCTGCAGGCGGTTTGGTAGCAGATCGCTTTGTGTGGATTTTTAACAATGGTATAAGCCCCGTACCGTTCAGAAAGCAATGGCAAACTACTGAATGAAAAAAATTGCCTAGAAAAATCACAAACAGCCAATAAAAGCTGGGGTTGATTGCCACGCCCTGTAAAGGATAAGTAACTAACTTATATATATATATATATATATATATATATATATATATATATATATATATATATATATATATATATATATATATATATATATATATATATATATATATATATATATATATATATATATATATATATATAAATTGCGGTACGTATTTTTAGTGTCTATAGTAATTTTATTTAACCTGTCTGTATTTCTTGACCTTGTTGCCTATTTGTAACTGGCTGACGCAGGGTGAAACCCGAAACGTCCCGTGTTTCCTGTGTACCTTTAATTTGTAAAACTGATTCAATACCGTTTTATTTGTTAATATATATATTCGCGCTTATCTTGCTAATATTCTTCGGTAAGGTACCCATTATCAATGTAAATGGCACAGTTTTAAAACAGGTCAATAGATTCAAATACCTGGACACGTTAACAACATTGGATGGATGATGCATCTAATAAGTGAATAGCAGAATAGCCCACGCGAAAGCAGCATTCTATAAAATGAAAAGTATTTTATGCAACAATTCTTTGTCGATGGAAGTAAGGAAGAAAGTTCTTTAGTCCTGACATATGGAAGTAAGTCATGGACAATTATTAAACATGTAGGAAAAGGACTGGAAACCACAGAGACGTGGTTTTACAGAAAAAGGTTAAACATACCATGGACAGTTAAAATAGTAATGTGGTTGTCGTGAAAGAGGTCAATGTACAAAAGAAGCGTATTCCTCAGGTTTAGAAGAAAGCAACCCACTTTCTGTCGGCGCATTATGAGAAAAAAGAAGCCGGAGTATATCGTGACAACAGGAAAGATAGAAGGCGACAAAGAAGAACATTCTGGACAGTTAGACCCAATGGCATAGAAAAAAGTCAACAACAGAATTGATAAACAGTACTTTTGACAGGAAGTTATAGAGAGACATAATCACATACGCCTCAGGTATGGCACATGAAGAAGAAGATTCTCCGTGAAAGAAGTTACAACATCACGAGCTAAAACTGAAGACTAAAGTCGGATATGTCATGCATCACAGCAAGCCAGCGAGGCGTCACACGACGCTCATGGAAGCCATGCAAGAAGAAATATTGCTGTCTTTAGGTCATGTAACAGAAAGAGCACACTTTAATTAAAAACCCGTCAATTTTGATAGGTTACTTATTAATACATAATATTTAATTACTGAACCAGCGACGTAGTGAGTTTTGTGTGTGTGTGTGTGTGTATTATCTATTCTCTTGTATGGGTGTGAGGGCTGGACACTCACTGCAGATACGGAGCGAAGGATTCAGGCTTTCGAGCATAAATGTTATAGAAGAATTCTGCGCATTTGCTATAAAGAGCACAAAACAAATGTCTATGTTAGAGAGAAGATAAAAACCTATGCAGGCCACCAAGAACCACTTTTGTCAATAGTGAAACGTCGAAAGCTTGCCTGGTTTGGGCATGTAACTCGTCATGACTCCCTTTCGAAAACGATCCTTCAGGGAACAGTCGAAGGTAAACGGAGAAGAGGAAGGCAGAGAAAATCCTGGGCTGATAACATCAAAGAATGGGCAGGACACGGTTTTTCCACACTTGTACGCATTGCTGAGGATAGAGAGCAGTGGAGGACCCTGTCTGCTGATGCTTCCACCATGGCACCCCTACGACCCATGACGGGTTACGGGCTGAGATGAGATGATGATGTGTGTGTGTGTGGGGGGGGGGGGGTAATCTGTTGGGGAGACCACTCTCGGAAGCCTTCCTGTAATGCTGTACACCATTTTGTTATTACTCTTTAGAAATGATAGTTAGCATAATGGTGGCTCGATAGTTAGCATAATGGTGGCTCGATAGTTAGCATAATGGTGGCTCGATAGTTAGCATAATGGTGACTCGATAGTTAGCATCAATGGTGGCTCCCTGCTCCTCTGGGGAGTGAGAGGGAAAAGGATGCTAATGATGATATTGTTAAATCGATTTTAAAAAATCCTTAAGAAAGGGAAAAAAGTCCTACTTGTATAAGGGATACACAGTAAAAGATCAGAGACGCCCAGCAGATGCTGGGAAATAAAAAAGTCCTACTTGTATAAGGGATACACAGTAAAAGATCAGAGACACCCAGCACATGCTGGGAAATAAAAAATTCCTACTTGTATAAGGGATACACAGTAAAAGATCAGAGACACCCAGCACATGCTGGGAAATAAAAAAGTCCTACTTGTATAAGGGACACACAGTAAAAGATCAGAGACACCCAGCACATGCTGGGAAATAAAAAAGTCCTACTTGTATAAGGGACACCCAGTAAAAGATCAGAGACACCCAGCACATGCTGGGAAATAAAAAAGTCCTACTTGTATAAGGGATACACAGTAAAAGATCAGAGACACCCAGCACATGCTGGGAAATAAAAAAGTCCTACTTGTATAAGGGATACACAGTAAAAGATCAGAGACGCCCAGCACATGCTGGGAAATAAAAAAGTCCTACTTGTATAAGGGATACACAGTAAAAGATCAGAGACGCCCAGCACATGCTGGGAAATAAAAAAGTCCTACTTGTATAAGGGATACACAGTAAAAGATCAGAGACGCCCAGCACATGCTGGGAAATAAAAAAGTCCTACTTGTATAAGGGATACACAGTAAAAGATCAGAGACACCCAGCACATGCTGGGAAATAAAAAAGTCCTACTTGTATAAGGGATACACAGTAAAAGATCAGAGACACCCAGCACATGCTGGGAAATAATTGACTGGGGAGGGTAGTAGCGTTGAATCCCGTTTATATTCGCCACTGAATTAAACAGTAATCTTACAAATGCTGTTGTTGTTAATTATTTCTTGATTCTTCCTTGCTTCGCTCATTTCGTTAAGGATATCACAAAGTTGCAAGAAATAATTTTACAGTTTTAGTTCTAAATCGTTCTAACAGGGGACTCGCATCCGCCCCTCCTTAAAAAGATGTCTCCTTTGAGCCTAACCTCGGAACAAATCGCGCCAGAAGTCGACTTTTGTGTCTCGATCGTTGTCTCGTTTATCCATCTTTGTCCCCATCTGATCCGAAAATTCTCTCTGCTGCTACTCGTAGTGTCAGTTTTGTATCGATCCTCCTCGGAAACCCAGCAACCGGTTCCTATTTGTACCAAATAACTTATGGGAAGTTTCACTTTTGCTTGTTGGTAAAGATGTATCGATATCCTCTTCTGATTAGTGACACTACCACACTGTCGATCGATATCTCTATGCCCCTGGTTCCATCCATCTTACCTCCCTACAGCCAGCATAAATCAAAAGTAGCGACAAAGCTACATTTTTGATACTGAGAAGCAGCAGCTGTTTTTAAACGTTAAAACTATGATTGCATTTCGACTCCCTAGGGAACATATGACGTCAACATATTGACGCCAAGGCTAAGACATGATAATGATTTTGCTTATTTTTCACCATAGTTTTTTTTTCTTCATAATTATAACTGAATGTTTTAAATATTATTATGAGTTCCTGTTATTTTACAATGTTGCATGCCCTATATTGATATGTAAAATGTTTATGAGACTAAATGAGCACAGTGTGAAAAATGAAAGACAAGAAGGGCAGAATGTTAGATTGTCCTGCATGGGTAGTTCTCAACTCTTTGAATATAAATGTTGTTCGTTCTCTTATCCTGGTTATTCTAGAACAAGGACTGCCTTGTCATGCTATCAACCGGTTTCTCAAAAGCTGTGTCCTGTCCAAAGTTGGCCCCTTCTAATCACCTCTTATTACACTAGCACGTGTGAGTCTGGTTCTTGTCATCAGTTCCACATTGGTGATCTTGTCACACATTTTCAATCCTTCTGTTGTACGCGTCTGTTCAATATACACGTAGTCAGCATTAAACAGTCATTTTCGCAGCGAGCAAACACTTTCAGTTACTTCTATGGCGGATGATGAGGACATCAGACAAGGTCCAGCATATTTCTAGACTAGTTATCCATATTGTCGTTACAGCTATTCTTAACCTTACGCTAACCCTGTTTAGAGCTTTGTCAACATTAATAACGTTAGACTAACACTGATGTCGTTTTCAGAATGGAAAAAAAAGAAAGAAATAATTCCAACTTCAAGCGAAACGCAGCTTTTTTTTTTTTTTTTTGAGCCAGCATCGCTGCCTCCACTCTATTGTCAGGTACTTGAACCAATACTATCTCGTAAATGTTGTCACTACTACGTTGGGAAGACATTCTTTGTTTTTTTTAAAATAGCGACCAGTTATCCTCTCATTGGGAAACCATTCGTGTTGCCATCTCAGAATCATTGCTTCATTATGAAAGCAATCTCGAAATAAGATGTGGCGAGCTGGTAATAATCGAAATTTTGTTTGCCAGAAACCGTTTATCTGGGACGCCTCGTAATCCATACAATTTTCTTTGTAGAAAGCACAAGAGAATGAAGTAATCAAGTTACAGCGAACAGATACATGCACGATAAAGTTTAATTCTGATATGAAATTCCTGCAAAAATAACGCATTTGACTGAAGTATTTATAATGGCACTGACAATTCTAACAACTCCCTTTTGATTCGAAACCTGAGAGGTATATTAGCCTTTTTAAAAAATTCAAAATTGCTATTAAAAATTAAATATACCTACCCTCATATTGAACAATGTTCTCTTAATTGTAGGTTTTAGCAGCTAATGTTTGTATTTGAAACTATGGAATAGTAATAAATGTGAAACCCTGGTTATATTTTTATCACACTTTTCGAAAACGTCGCAATATATCGTGGTTTTCTTAGCTGGGTCTTAATTAATCCTGTATCCATGAACACAGTTTATAAATTATATTCATTTATCCTGAGTGTATGTCATGAAATATTCTAATCCACATATATAAATTATTAGGTAAATATAAAGCCTAACAAATAAAATTAATAAAGAGAAGAGCAATGGGAAAATGACAGTGCTGTCACCAAGAATGTACTCGAAATCCCCCTTGTTTTCTGCTTCGTCTGCAAATTGTAACGCTTTCACGTTGATAGTAAAAGCTTACTGTATTATACCCGCTTTCTTCAATGAAACGTGTGCTGCATTTCTAAGAAAAACATTGAGATGTACTGCGTAATGACCTAAATTAATCCTAACATTAATTATATTACGTTACCAAAACGAACGAACAGATGGACAAAAGGATAGCGAGAGGGGAGGGCTGGAAATCAGGAACGCATGCAACACGCGACGCGCGATATACAAATGCTGGCATCACGCGTGTAAGTCTACAAGCACTAACTTTTTCAGACGGACAGTGATAAAATACACTACCCTTTCCCAGAGTTAGGTTTATAAATCATAACAGACTCTTATTAGAAAAGATAACAATAGATGGGTTTACGTTTGAACACATAACAGTACCCAGACAGCACATCTTCGAAACAGGAGGTAGAAGAAATTGCATATTTTGAACGCAGCCACGTAGCTCCTTTAAATTAGTATTTTTGGGTTCCTTAGGGCTTGCTGACAAATAATATGTAAAACGTTACGCAAATAGTCCAGGAATTAATAAATTATACCCAAAATAAAATATTGGGGGTGCCTGACAGCATAAAATCATTTCTGCTCATAAGATTTTTTTTAAACGTGTTTGAAAAAAATTTACGTTACAGAAATAGCCTACCATGTAAACTCCAAATTGATTGGAGCGCAACAAATGAAAGCCTAACCACGATTGGTCGGGCTATAAATACTATCTTGGTTGTTAGGGGAGACGGGAAAAGATAACATTTTTTCAAACACTTGTCGAAACGTGGCTCATTGGCCAGTCTCGCTGATATACACACTTGGGAGCGTTAGTTCGAAACCACTTGTTTAAATACACTTGATAAAGCATCAGTGCGTTGAAGCCAGCATATATTTGGCTAAATAAAAGCCTGGAAGATAAGCAGATGGAAATTTGTGCCAGTTTGTGCCAGAATTCATTGCTAATCAACGTATCTGTGTTATTCGTATGAATTGTGGTAAGCTTGAACCATTTAATATCTTTTAATGAAAATTGAATGTGAATTGTTGATTTATGCCTGTATATATATGTGTAGTTCAGTGGCAAACGTGAGGTAAAGCCTAAAATGCTCCAGCCTGAACAGAGGGTGTCGGAGAGAAGTAAAACGGCATGGAATGGCCAAACAGTACACTGACACCTGGATGATTGACTAGAAAGAAATAATGCTGGAAGTGCAGAGGCGTAGTAACCATTAGGGATGGTAATACTGGTATAAAGTATTTCAGATGAAGCTGACTGTTGGCCTAACGCTCTGAACGCAATGTTTGTGCTGTATTGTGATCAGTGTAAAAGAGAATATAAATTAGTTATGAAGTAGAAGGTACATCCTTCTTGATTTCAGGGACAGTGGTCTTGATGGTACTGAGCAGCACCTGGTCAGAGATTTGCTGAATCCAGTGTCGGACAGCATACTCCTTGGTCCTTTTAGCTATCAGTGAGGTGTCTCCAGAGCCCAGAGGAGAATTCGAGCAGAGGAGTCCTTTCCTGCCGCCATCACTCAAGATAAGCAGAGTTGGCCAGCTGAGCTCAACATTATGTCCCCTCATCTTGAAATAACTTTATAAAAATACATTCAGAGGGGAATTTACTTGTCTTAAAATCAGGAACTGTGAACATCTCCAATACTAGTCCCTAAAGACAAACTATTGAAGTCATGATGACAAATACCAACAGAGCTTGAACAAAACAAAACCAGTATTACCTCATTTTACTACTACACAACTGACACACATAGAACATTTGTAATAATATATGTCACTACAATATTCATATTAAATACATTCTGTACATAACTTGTAATTTAAATTGATTGTGATTCCTGGTTCCCTTGTAGTTGAATCAGGACACATATTCATTCATGCCAGTAATGAATACATATTGTTATTTGAAAGTTTATCAGTGACTCTTTTAAGATATCTTTGTAGAGTGTTATATGTATGTGAGTGTCACAGTGTTGTCAAGAGTAGTGGATTAAATTAAATTGTTTATCTGTCTGTTGTTGTGACTTACACTTCACCATACTCATACCCTAGACACATAACGTAGCATCACACTATTCCAGAATAATTCTGACTGAGATATATAGATATGTGGTAGCAAGTAAGGTTATCTATAATACACTACTCTTAATAGATATAGATACCTTCACAGCTGATCTCAGTCAGTACACTAAGTTCCCTATAAATATTTATAACATCCCACTTCACCACATATATTGGGGTCTCGCTCTTGGGATTTTGAATCTTTCACTATTAAAAATATTGGGGGTAATTCACTTCAGGGAATATAAGAATTAAAAGGTATCCTTGGGTGGAATTAAATAAGGTTGAGCTCACGGTGCCTGTGTTGTCCATTAGAGATTGAATTGTTGGTTAGACATTGTATAAATTTACCTGATAGACAATGGCGGACCTGGCCAAATTTCGATCTGCTGCGGTTCAGACTGCAAAAGAGTTAGGATTAGATGGGCAAGTTATGGTTGCCTATGTCACAACGGAATGTGACAAATTTATTGAACGCGAAGAAAGAAGATTAGAAAAAGAAGCCGAAAGAAGGTTAGAGGCTGAAAGGGAAATTAAGAAGTTACAATTTGAAGCTGAGGCTGAGACTAAGAGGTTGCAGATTGAGGCTGACAAAGAGGCTAAAGCATTGGAAGCCGAGGAAAGAAGACAAGCTGCAGAAAGGGAAGAGAGGAAATTAGCTGCAGAAAGGGAAGCAGAAGATAAAAGATTACAAAGGGAACATGAGTTACGACTAAGGGAGTTTGAGTTTCAAGGCCATGCTCCTGAAAATGGTGCCAGTCCCTTTGCCTCTGATGCTACGGTTACTCAAGGAGCCTCAACCTCAGCTATGAATTTTCATTTAGATCATTTTGTTGAGAAAGACGATGATATTGAGAGCTACCTAAATAGGTATGAACTATTAGCTACCACGTATGGGTTAGAGAGAGAAAGGTGGAGCTTAAAGTTATCTCAGGGACTTCGTGGGGCAGCTTATGAAGTTTTTGCAAAAATGAGCAGAGGTGATCAGGAAAATTATGACATGCTAAAGCAGGCTCTTTTGTTAAGGTATGAAAAGAATGCAGAGTTTTACAGGAAAAAATTTAGGAATGCTAAACTACTGTCAGGTGAAACCTATCACCAGTTCTCTGCACGAATAGAGACATACTTGGAGAAATGGACTTCTCTGGGGAAAACCCAAGATCTTAAGGAAATGGTCCTTATAGAGCAACTAAGAGAGTCCATGGCTCCAGACCTGAGAAAGTTTCTCATGGAACAAGGTGCAGAGAGGCTGGGTGAGTTGCTAAATGTTGCTGAAAGGTATCAAGCAGCTCAAGCAGAGGTAACAGGTAATAAAAAGAAACAGGTGGATAACTTTAGGGCACCACAGAACTTTAATAAATTTGATCCTAAGGATCAAAATAAAGGTAAGCACCAATTTGATAGGCCACGGTATGAAAATAAAAATAAATTCCCACAATTCGATGAAAGGAAATATGATGAAAGAAAATCTTTCAACCAAGGAAAAAGGTGGTGTAAAAATTGTCAGATGGACAATCATGACACTGACCGTTGCAGAAGGAAACCTGTGTATATGGCAACCCTTCAGGTCAGGTCGACCTCAAGACAGGAGGAGGATATTATGTTAGATACCACTCCAGAAGAGATGAGGAAGGCACAGGCTGGGGATAAAACACTCAAGCCTTGTTTCAGAAAATTGTCAACTTGTCATACAACTCCAGGCAAGGGAGATTTTTACATGAAAAACAAGTTGATGTATAGGAAGACTGGAGCTAGATCCAATGGTCACGGACAGCTGGTTCTTCCAAAAAGATATAGGACAGAATTAATAAGGAGCCTACATGTGAAACCAGATGGGGACCATGAGAAGATAGGTACCATCATTCAAAAGGTGGCTCACAATTATTATTGGCCCAAAGCAAGATGGGACATTGAGAATTTTGTAGAAAGGTGTAGCATAGCACATGAGGGAACACCCACAAGTGGGAACATGGATCAGGACCTGGACACGCCACGGGGCAAAATTAGGCCTGATAATAAAAGAAAAATAGATTTGATAAAGTGGACCAAATGGAATGGGAAGCCCCTTTTCACGGACAAGCTTCACTTAACTGTTTTACAATGGCCACTATGCGGAGAGTGCAAAAAGATGTCTTACCCCAGGATAAGCCGAAAATCCCTCAATCGGACTTAAACAAACTGGAGGAAGAGGATGTAGAGAGGAAATCTCTCATCAAGAATTTTAAGTGGGGAGAAAGCCCCAAAAGAAAAATTGGTAGCGGTCGTTTTGTGAATGATAATTCTGGGAGGAAAAATCATCACTATAAAGCTTCGAGTGGAAGAGACCATACCGGTGCATGGACAAATAGGTCCACACAATTAAAGGTCCATATGTAGCTTTGTTAAGAACGTGGACTGATGAAAAGGCAGAGGAAAACATTACATCTTCATACCAATATGTGAATGAGCTGACCACTCGGTTGAAAACTGGCTGGAAACTTGCCAATGAAAATTTGAAACAAGCCAGGAAGAAACATGCTGCCTATTATAACAGGAAGGCGAAAGACAGAAATTTGGCTGTGGGAGAGAAGGTACTGCTTCTTTTGCCCGGGAGTCAGAATAAGTTACAAATTGGATGGCAGGGTCCATATACAGTTCTAGAGAAGGTGTCTAGAACAAATTATAAGATAGATAAGAAGGGGAAAGAAAAAATCTATCATGTGAATCTCCTGAAGAAATATTTGGAAAGAGAACATCAGGAAGAGACACACTTGTTGACCTTGTCCATCGCCATGGAGATGAAAAAGGAACCACTTTCATCATTTGAATATCCATTACACCCCTGTGAGACAGCAGCACAGGTGAAAATCAGTACACATTTAACGAAAACTCAGAAAGAGAGAGTGCAACAGGTTCTAAATAATCATGCAGAGGTGTTAACAGACCGACCAGGGCATACAAACCTATTGGAATATGATATGAAACTCATAGACTCCACACCTGTCTGTATGAAACCATATTCGATTCCGTTTGCTAAGGAAAAAGCTTTGAAGGAAGAGATAGACTATCTATTGAAGGAAGGAATTATTTCGCACAGTGAGTCTTCGTATAGTTCCGGTGTTGTACTCTTAAGGAAGCCCTCTGGAGAACATAGACTCTGTATAGATTACAGGAGACTGAATGCTATTACAGAAGGACAGGTGGATCCATTGCCGGATACAAATCAGCTGTTTGCCAGACTAAATAAAGCTAAATATTTCTCAAAAGTGGATCTGAGTAAAGGATACTATCAGATTCCAGTAAAGCCTGAGGTTAGACCATACCTAGCTTTTAGTACCTCAGAAGGACACTATGAGTTTAATAGATTGCCATTTGGATTGAAGAATGCGCCTAGTGTCTTCTCTAGAATGATGAGAAAATTATTGGATCCTCTGAATAATCCCTGTATAACAAATTTTATGGATGATATCCTTATAGCAACAGAAACATTTGAGGAACACATTGACTCTCTGAACATGCTGTTTGATCGACTTAGGGAGGCAAATTTAACAGCCCGACCAACCAAATGTTGCGTTGGATGTAAAGAATTGGAATTTTTGGGACACACAGTTTATCAGGGAAACATGACCCCTGACCCAAAGAATTTAGAGAAACTACAGAAAGCCCCGAGACCACAAACCAAGAAGGACGTGAGATCCTTTGTCTCATTATGTGGTTTCTACCAGAAGTATATCAAAAACTTTAATTCCATATGTGCACCTTTAACGGAATTGACACGTAAAGGACTTCCAGATCGCATTACATGGACACCACAATGTGAAATGACTTACCAAGAATTGAAGGAAAAGCTCACAAGTAAACCCATTTTGAAATTACCTGACTTAAGTCAAGAATTCATAGTAAGGACGGATGCAAGTAATATTGGGTTAGGTGCAACTTTACTACAGAAATCAGATGCATTGGATGGGGAATTAAGCCCAGTGGCATATGCTAGCAGAAAGTTGAATAAAGCTGAAATCAACTACTCAACTAGCGAAAAAGAATGTCTTGCAGTAATATGGGCAATAAAGAAATTCAATATTTATCTATATGGGAAGGCATTTAAGTTGCAAACTGACCACAAACCTTTATCGTTTTTAGCACAGGCTAAGCATGAGAACTCTAGGTTACTCCGATGGTCTTTGCTTCTGGCTCCATATAATTTTAGCATTGAATATATATCTGGAAAAACCAATCTGGGAGCGGATTTTTTAAGCCGCCATCCGTGTGATGAGAATCACCGTAAACCCCAGAAATAATAATAAATTTCTCTATGTGTATATAGAATAAAGGACTGACATATAATGTCTGTTTTAAGAGGGGAGGTGTCATGAAATATTCTAATCCACATATATAAATTATTAGGTAAATATAAAGCCTAACAAATAAAATTAATAAAGAGAAGAGCAATGGGAAAATGACAGTGCTGTCACCAAGAATGTACTCGAAATCCCCCTTGTTTTCTGCTTCGTCTGCAAATTGTAACGCTTTCACGTTGATAGTAAAAGCTTACTGTATTATACCCGCTTTCTTCAATGAAACGTGTGCTGCATTTCTAAGAAAAACATTGAGATGTACTGCGTAATGACCTAAATTAATCCTAACATTAATTATATTACGTTACCAAAACGAACGAACAGATGGACAAAAGGATGGCGAGAGGGGAGGGCTGGAAATCAGGAACGCATGCAACACGCGTCGCGCGATATACAAATGCTGGCATCACGCGTGTAAGTCTACAAGCACTAACTTTTTCAGACGGACAGTGATAAAATACACTACCCTTTCCCAGAGTTAGGTTTATAAATCATAACAAACTCTTATTAGAAAAGACAACAATAGATGGGTTTACGTTTGAACACATAACAGTACCCAGACAGCATATCTTCGAAACAGGAGGTAGAAGAAATTGCATATTTTGAACGCAGCCACGTAGCTCCTTTAAATTAGTATTTTTGGGTTCCTTAGGGCTTGCTGACAAATAATATGTAAAACGTTACGCAAATAGTCCAGGAATTAATAAATTATACCCAAAATAAAATATTGGGGGTGCCTGACAGCATAAAATCATTTCTGCTCATAAGATTTTTTTTTAACGTGTTTGAAAAAAATTTACGTTACAGAAATAGCCTACCATGTAAACTCCAAATTGATTGGAGCGCAACAAATGAAAGCCTAACCACGATTGGTCGGGCTATAAATACTATCTTGGTTGTTAGGGGAGACGGGAAAAGATAACATTTTTTCAAACACTTGTCGAAACGTGGCTCATTGGCCAGTCTCGCTGATATACACACTTGGGAGCGTTAGTTCGAAACCACTCGTTCAAATAAGCTTGATAAAGCATCAGTGCGTTGAAGCCAGCTTATATTTGGCTCAATAAAAGCCTGGAAGATAAGCAGATGGAAATTTGTGCCAGTTTGTGCCAGAATTCATTGCTAATCAACGTATCTGTGTTATTCGTATGAATTGTGGTAAGCTTGAACCATTTAATATCTTTTAATGAAAATTGAATGTGAATTGTTGATTTATGCCTGTATATATATGTGTAGTTCAGTGGCAAACGTGAGGTAAAGCCTAAAATGCTCCAGCCTGAACAGAGGGTGTCGGAGAGAAGTAAAACGGCATGGAATGGCCAAACAGTACACTGACACCTGGATGATTGACTAGAAAGAAATAATGCTGGAAGTGCAGAGGCGTAGTGACCACTAAGGATGGTAATGCTGGTATAAAGTATTTCAGATGAAGCTGACTGTTGGCCTAACGCTCTGAACGCAATGTTTGTGCTGTATTGTGATCAGTGTAAAAGAGAATATAAATTAGTTATGAAGTAGAAGGTACATCCTTCTTGATTTCAGGGACAGTGGTCTTGATGGTACTGAGCAGCATCTGGTCAGAGATTTGCTGAATCCAGTGTCGGACAGCATACTCCTTGGTCCTTTTAGCTATCAGTGAGGTGTCTCCAGAGCCCAGAGGAGAATTCGAGCAGAGGAGTCCTTTCCTGCCGCCATCACTCAAGATAAGCAGAGTTGGCCAGCTGAGCTCAACATTATGTCCCCTCATCTTGAAATAACTTTATAAAAATACTATTCAGAGGGGAATTTACTTGTCTTAAAATCAGGAACTGTGAACATCTCCAATACTAGTCCCTAAAGACAAACTATTGAAGTCATGATGACAAATACCAACAGAGCTTGAACAAAACAAAACCAGTATTACCTCATTTTACTACTACACAACTGACACACATAGAACATTTGTAATAATATATGTCACTACAATATTCATATTAAATACATTCTGTACATAACTTGTAATTTAAATTGATTGTGATTCCTGGTTCCCTTGTAGTTGAATCAGGACACATATTCATTCATGCCAGTAATGAATACATATTGTTATTTGAAAGTTTATCAGTGACTCTTTTAAGATATCTTTGTAGAGTGTTATATGTATGTGAGTGTCACAGTGTTGTCAAGAGTAGTGGATTAAATTAAATTGTTTATCTGTCTGTTGTTGTGACTTACACTTCACCATACTCATACCCTAGACACATAACGTAGCATCACACTATTCCAGAATAATTCTGACTGAGATATATAGATATGTGGTAGCAAGTAAGGTTATCTATAATACACTACTCTTAATAGATATAGATACCTTCACAGCTGATCTCAGTCAGTACACTAAGTTCCCTATAAGTATTTATAACTTCCCACTTCACCACAGTGTATCATTTCATAAGACCGTTTGATTTTCTTTTTTTGGTCAGTCAGTGAGTATTGTAAATGATTATTTATGTAATAATAATGACATTCGGTGAAATAATGCTGGTTAGATTTTTTTAAACATAATTGTGTACCTGTGTTGATGTAAGAGGTAATGACCGTTCGAGCCGCTGTAAATTAGGTTTTTTGTTACCTGTATTAATCAACGTAGTGCGCAAACATTCTATAACACAGTTGTTCCAAAACGGTGTGGCGCGCCACTCTGGTGCCTTGCGAGAGGAAGTCAGGTGTGGCGGGAAGACTCAAAGACAATCAATGATTTACAGACATTTTCAAAACATTCATATGCCAAAAATAAATATGAAGGTCATTGTCTTTTTTATTTTTTTAACTTTGTTACATGTGATATTATATGGGCAAAATATGTATAGAAACCGTTAGAATTTTTCAGAAGTTTCCAGCTTTATCCAGTAATATAATCTATTTTATATCAAATGGATTTAAATAATAATAAAATAATGCAAGTTATGAAAATTACCCGACAATTTGGCTCACACCTCTCACTGAATTTATAAAATTTGTGAATCGATTAAGTTTTTATGTAGCTGTATTGTTGTATATTTTCTGAATGTCTCATGATCATATTATAAAGTAGTTGTGTTCTATGTTATGAATAAAGTACTGCTAGGAGTTGATTTTTAGTTGCTGAAGGTATTTCTTATCAATAACAAATTCTTTGTGGCGCGAGCAAATATAAAGTCCGAAAATGTGGCCCCGAGAAAAAAGTTTGAGAACCACTGCTATATTATATAACGTGTCCTATATGCCAGCGTTTGATTGACAGAGTAGTTTGAGCGCTGGTCTCTCATGGCTAAGGTACCTGGTTCGATTCACGGCGCCGATACGCTCCAGTCTACCCAACTGTAAATGGGTACCTGGCTTTGCTCTTGTGTTCGGGAAGGAAAAGGCAGCGAGGAAGGGAACTGGCCACGCCCACCTCTCGATGCTGAATCTAGTATTGCGAGATCTCTAATACTTCACTCCACTACTGCAATATCTAGGCTACTATTGAAGTGCCTTTACCTATATACCAGGAGAGTAAGTAACAATAATTAATACTTGTGAATTCGGGAATTTCATCTTCGATATTGTTTGTATAATGTAAAGCAAAACATATATTGGGGATACAGACTCGCGTCTGTCCGGTAGATTTAGAGAACATTCGACGGAATTTTCACGTATGGTAATGAATATGTGGCTGTACATTGTAATGGTCCTGATTATTCTGGAACTTCTGACATTCAAGTCCTCTCCGCTCATGCCCTGCTGACCCTAGAACTCGCTTTTCTTTGGACACTAGCCTGATTTTTAAAATGAGTTACTGTGACGATACTTTCTGCGCGCCAAATAGGAAATTCTATTGAACAGTATTTGTCGCACGGAAAGGCATCCTTACGCATGTGCTTGTGTTATTATGTCATGACGTGCGGATGTTTTGAGTAGCGATTTCAGGATTATGTGTCCTGTGTGTTGTGGGACCGGACGTATTTGTAATGTGGAGTTTTATCTGTTCATTGTGTTTATATGTTCATCTGTGAACGTGCTGTGTGTGTTAAGTGGCTCATTGATATTTTAGCCAGGTCGTGTATGGGTTAAGTGGATCTTAGCACATATAATACCTTTGAGTAAAAGTCTCAAGTCTGTTGAAATATGTTGGAACATCTAACGATAATCGATATGATCAAAACGTAAATCCTATGGAACTAGTATGTATTACACGTATGTATGGAAGCTATTTAATAAGAACATAATCGATAGACATATGTGGAAGCTATGAGTGTTTAATAAATGTAACAGTTCAGTAACAATCGATTATCTTAATATGTTGAAGGACAGTTGACTCAAGTTGTTTCTATTGCATAATTATTTCGGTTGCTGTTGTCGTTGAGTTGTCTACATATATTGTTGTGCTATTTGAGAACATACACGAGTCATCCATGATATAATACAAACGGACCAACTGTAGAACCTTTAACAGTTACCTTACTCCTGATGAAATGATTGTCTAGCACCATTTAGTATAATTTATGCTATTCGATAGTTGGTCCACTTAGGTCATGGAAAGAGAAAAAAACAAATAAAGAGGTCGTAGAAAAGCTAGAAATAAAAAGAGAATTAATAAAGCATCAAAATTAGACAGGTAAAATATGTTGGCCATATAGAAAGACACAACCATAATAGAAGGAGGTATTGACGGCAAACGTGCAAGAGGATGACAGCGCTGTAATTGGGAAGATGATGATGATGATGATATAATCCATTTAGCTGTGAGCAGGTAGCTCTTGACGGCCCATTGCCTCTCTGACAAAGGTGCAAGTCTTCCTCAGTTGTTGTGATGATGTGTAGAATGTATTGTGGATGGTTGAGTGCGATGGGAGTAGCTGGTGTCGCAGGTCAGTTAGTCTTGGGCACTGTAACAGCAGGTGTTCAACTGATTCCTCATGGTGGTGGCAGTGCCTACAGTTTGGTTCACGTAGTGGGTCTATTCTATTTAAATGTTTATTGACAGGGGCATGGCCTGTTCTCAGCTGGAAAATTAGACTCTGATCTCTTCTTTTCAGTTGTTTAACTTTATCTTGAGGGTTTGGTTTAGCTTGATGTTTGAAGAATGGCCGCCCTGTCTGGGAGGTAGCCCACTGGTTTAGCCATTCTTGGCTATAATTGTTTCTCAGGATCTGTTGGCAGGTTTGCAGTGTGGTACTTGATGGGAACTGGGGCAGTGCTGCTCCTCTTTTGGATAGTTGGGAAGATAACATCAACAGATGGACTGGAGTGTCTATCAGAGTGCACAGCCAAGACAAGAGACAGAAGGCGTTGGAGATCCATTACAACCTACCTTCGATGTGAAGATGACAACTGATGATAATTTGTTTGTCAGTAAACGTCTGTCTTTTCTTCTTGACTTTCTTCCGATCACTCTGGCTTCTTTTTCGGTTCTGCAATTATATTTGTGTTCACCGGCATTTCTATCAGTGTTATCACTTCTGGTAACCTTTCCGGTTCTTTATGGAGGCAGTATCGAGTTGACTTTCTGCCTGGAGTATTCTATCGCATCAGAACATACTTTTCCATTATATTATTTTACTATTTGAATGTAATTATCACATGTTTGTTGCTGATGTCTTTACATATATATTTCTTTCTTGTTCTGTATTTTTTGTTTGATACTTTAGTGTTACGCGTTTACTTACATTTTGCGTGTCCCTTGTCACTTTATTTATACCTGTATGTGTTTATCATCTTTGTTTATTTTTTCCACGCTTCCGTTGTGTCATTTGCCATTTTCTGATAGCGTACTTATATTTCTCTCTTTTATTTTTAGTCTCATTTCTTGTGCCTGAGGCTGACGAAGGATATAGCCCGAAACGTCTAGTGTTTCCACTGTATCGTTCATTTCAAAACTTACACCACACCATTTTTATTTATTTATTTATTTTTAACATATAACGTTGGTAGTCTAATTACGGCTATCTGAGAAAACAAATACAGGGTGTCCATAAAAGATTGTACCCTTTTCAAAAAATTTATTCTCGGCCCCAAGACGTGGTACGAGGATGCTTTCTATCACAAAAGTAAGATAATCTCTGCAAGTTTTTAAGCATACCTTACAAAGACTCAAAAAGAATGTACCTATTTCTTCTTCCACCCCTACTTGACCTATGTTCAGAGACATGTAACAGTTACCGGTTGCAACTCAACTGCGAAAGTTTCACTTGATATACCCGCTGCGCGCATGCGCACTTTTTTGAGTCTTTGTAATCTCTTTATGGAAATTTTGCAAATCAGCTTTTCTTTTCTTTGTATTGAATTTATAATGAACAAATATTACGTGGACTGGGGTAGCTTCAACCTGCTAAACTCAGTGCCCCTTCTAGTCATTTCTTGAGTCGCCTTTCTGCTCATGGTGATAAAGAAAATGTTTGAAAGTATGAGAATTTCTGCACAATGAATAACAAGTTAAATGGAAACAAAATGTAACTGGAAAAACAAATAAATAATCGTAATTCAGCAAACATTTATTTGTCTTTACTCATGGGTTTTTAATGTACCGCAACCTTTCATGAAATTGTGTTCCCTGAAGAATGTGGATAGCTCATTCATTAATTGAATGTCAACTTCCCGTGAACCAAACGCCTTCAACAAACACATACAAAACTTACCTGTTCAGTTCACACAAACAAAACTTACCTGTTCAGTTCAATCTATTTCAGGTTTTCTCTTGTCTTATGTACCTCTTCTTATCTGTGTCTTATTCTCCTTGTCATGTGTTTTCAGTCTTCCTCAATTTGTCTTGCTATGGGGATTCCAGAACAAAGATTGCCTTGTAATGTTATAAGCTAGTTTGTCTCCAGGTATATCCTACTAAATGTCAAAGTCTTGTCCTTGCTGTTGTTGCTGTTGTCGCTGTTGTTGCTGTTGTCACTGTTGTCGCTGTTGTCGCTGTTGTTGCTATTGTTGCTGTTGTTGCTATTGTTGCTTTTGTCGCTGTTGTTGCGGTTGTTGCTATTGTTGCTGTTGTTGCTATTGTTGCTATTGTTGCTGTTGTTGCTGTTGTCGCTGTTGTTGCTGTTGTTGCTATTGTTGCTGTTGTCGCTGTTGTTGCTGTTGTTGCTGTTGTTGCTATTGTCGCTGTTGTTGCTGTTGTTGCTATTGTCGCTGTTGTTGCTGTTGTTGCTGTTGTCGCTGTTGTTGCTATTGTTGCTGTTGTCGCTGTTGTCGCTATTGTTGCTGTTGTTGCTATTGTCGCTGTTGTGGCTGTTGTTGCTGTTGTTGCTGTTGTTGCTATTGTCGCTGTTGTTGCTGTTGTTGCTGTTGTTGCTGTTGTCGCTATTGTTGCTGTTGTTGCTATTGTTGCTATTGTCGCTGTTGTTGCTGTTGTTGCTATTGTTGCTATTGTTGCTATTGTTGCTGTTGTTGCTGTTGTCCCTGTTCCACTGTTATTTGTCTGGGTCCATATTAGTCATCTTGTCAAACTATTTTGATCCTATTCTGCTTGAGCCCCCATTTGCCAAAATAAAAAGGATAAAGGTAGCCCCATGTCAGATACTGCCGTAGAGAAGTGAAGTTTAAGGAGACTTGACTGTACGAGGTTCAGCATCGAGAGGTGGGGGTGAACAGTTCCCTTCCTCGCTGTCTTGTCCGCAAGTTATTTATAGATTTATAACACAGTGGCGCGCTTTCTTATCACTGGACGCATTTGGTCCCAGTCCATTTTACGGGTAGTGCTAATTTTTATGTATTTATTTATTTATTTTTCTCATTTCTTCTTCTTAGCCCTCACTTTCCTTCCTTTCCCTGAGAAAGGCCTTGTGACCGCAGCGTTAGTCATTTTTCTTATCTTTTGTCCCAGTAAGACGATCTAGCAATTTTCGATTTTTTTTTTTTTCATATCCATCTACCCTAGATTTATACTTACTTACTTAGTCGTTCCCCTTCTACCGTGAGGTGTAGAGGTTTGGAAGAGAGAGCGCCAGACCATTCTATCAGCTGTCTTCTTCCTGGCCTGGTTCCATTCTAGTCCTCGGTCCTTCAAAGATTGTCTAATGTTGTCCTCCCAGCGGACTCTGGGTCGTCCTGGAGGTCTGGATCCCTGGCTCTTTGTTTCCCATGCTTGTCGTGGTAGCCGATCTTCTCCCATTCTGCAGACATGGCCAAACCATCTTAGTTGGGACTGTTCTATTTGGGTCTGCAGCGGATGGGATTTTAGGCCTTGACGGATCGTCTGGTTGCGGACCATGTCTCTTCTTGTTACTTCAACCACTTTCCTCAGATACCTCATTTCTGAGGTTTGGATCTGGCTTTGTGGGTTGTAGTCATTGCCCACGACTCGCATCCATATGTCAAGACTGGGACATAGGTGGAGCGGTATACAGCCATCTTCGTTTTCTTACCAACCTCTTTCTTGCTGAGGAATCCACGATTTATGGCCTGAAAAAGTCTCCCAGCCGCTGCTTTTCGAGTGGCCAACTCTTCTTTGATGCCTCCCTTTCGGTCTATAATAGCTCCGAGATATTTAAAGTGGTCGACCTGCTCCAGGACCTGTTCTCCCAACTTAATCTGATGTTTTCTTTCTTCTCGTGATATCACCATGGATTTTGTTTTAGAGCTGCTTATGACCATCCCTCTCTTCTCCAGCTCTTCCTTCCAGACTTGCAGGTTGGATTGGAGATGTGCCTCTGATTTAGCAATCAGGGCAACATCATCAGCAAATGCCAGCTCCGAAATATAGACCTGTCTCATCTTCCAGTACCCCACTGAATACTTTCTTGTTCTTTCCTTACATGCCTTGATGACATCGTCCATAAGGAGTATGAAGAGGTAAGGTGATAGGATATCACCTTGTCTTACACCAGTGGTGGTCCTGAACTCTTCTGACTTATGGTTTGCTGTCCTCACATAATTTCTGCAAGACTTGTAGAAGCTCTGTATAGCATGAATCAGAGGTGCTGGAATATTCTTCCTTGCCAAACAGTCCCAAAGTTTGCTCCAGGGGACCCTGTCAAACGCCTTTTCCAGATCTATGAAACAAAGATGGATCTCACTCTTATACTCAAGGGCCTTTTCACTCAGCTGTCTGAGTGTGAAGATTAGGTCTTGAGTACTTCGGTTTGCTCGGAATCCGCACTGGACCTCATCCAATTGTGGCTCAGCTAGGCGTCGGAGTCTCTGCTCTAGGATTCTAGAGTAGATTTTACCAGGGACACTGAGAAGGGATATGCCTCTATGGTTTCCACATTGTCGATTGTCACCCTTTTTGAAAATTGGTGTTATGATGGCAATCTCCCAATCCTTTGGTATGGTCTTGTTGCACCATGCTGCCTGTAGGACCTTTAAGAGTAATAGGTCGCCTGATGCTCCCATGTACTTAACCATTTCTGGTGTTATACCATCATGCCCTGCTGCTTTGCCCATCTTGATTTTCTCTAGTGCTGCCCTCAGTTCTTCCATCTTTATGTCATCTTCACCATCATTAGTTTTCTCTTCTGTGCTAGTGGTTATCATTTCTGATGCTTCATCATGCTCACCATCCAGGAGTTCTGAGAAATATTCTTTCCATCTTTCCATTACTTCCTTCGGGGCAGTAAGCAATTTGCCTTGCTTGTCCTTTATAAATTTGAGAGGGCATTGTTTTTCTTTCCTCATGTTCTTTAGGGTCTTATAGAACAATTTCTGGTTTTCTTGTGCATCTTTTTCTAGCTTTTCTCCAAATTCTTCCCAGGACTTCTGTTTTGCTGCTAGCACTTTGTTCTTTGCTTCTGTTCTGAGTGTCACATATTCTCTATATTTTTCCATTTGTCCTGTTGTGTTTTTAGCTCCTAAGTATTGTTTCCATGCCATTTTCTTCTCTCTTATTTTCTCTTTGACTTCCTCTGTCCACCAAGGTGTCCTCTTTCTCTGGTTCCCAAGTCGGACTTCACCGCATGCTTCTGCAGCAGCTGTCTTTATGATATCCTTGAATTTATTCCAGAGGGTTTCCAAGTCATCAGTTCGTTCTTCTGTGTTGCTCACTGCTGTAGCAATAAGCCCCTGATATCTGGTCTTAATTTCTGGCTCTCTCAGCTTGTAGGTCCTAATGCTCATTTCTCCTGCTCGTTTACTTGGTTTCTTGCGTGATGTTGGGCAGCTCCTAGGCTGAGCAACTCTTTCAGTTGTTCGTTTGATTGTTAGCAGGTAGTGATCACTTCCAATCTCTGGCCCCCTCCAGACTCTTGCATCTCGGACATATCTGAATGAGCTTCTCCGAACAATGGCATAGTCGATCACTGACTTCTCATTCTTGGTTGGTTCACATCTAGTGTATGCATGTATGCGCTTATGGGGGAACTTTATGTTTGTAATGATCAGATTCTGCTCACTGCAGAATCTAAGGAGTCGCTTTCCATTGTCATTGAGAGTATCTTCTCCATATCTTCCGATAACTCCACCCCATCTAGCATGGTCATTTCCAACTCTGGCATTAAAATCTCCGAGCATAATAACTTCATCTAGGCAGTCATCCACTGTCCTTTGAAGCAGCTCGAAGAATTCCTCCTTGACCTCTGCTCTCTCATCCTCATTTGGCCCATACACTATGACCAGGTTGACTATGGTAGATTTATACTAAAAAGTTAATATGCATACAGTTGGAAGGTTAAGGCGGCCGGCGTGATGTTGAGCACATTACCCCTAGTGTACCGATGGTCAAGAAAATATGGGCCTAACATCATATTCCCAATGAGCATGTAACCTTACCCTTACGTTTTTTTAATATGCATTAAAATCATAGCAAATAATGTATGTTCTGTTAATATGCTTATTATTTGGGAAGGACGGGTAACATGTTGAATACGTACTTACTTTAACCACCACAAATAGATTTTCATTCATACGTTAGTTCGGTTGTGTACTCTTCTGAAAATTTAAGACACTATTAATGTGTCAAAATCTGAAGTATATAAAGCACACTATACTTACTGATAAAGCTGATTTGATTGTAACGCCATATATCATACAACATTTCTGGTTTTGTCTGATATTTATGTCTGGATTTTATATGTCTGTATTATCGCGAGCGTGAGCTGTTTTCCCCAGCAAGTATTACGCCGGTTGTATTCCGAGATCAGCGGGCTAAAGCCGGGTGAGATCACACCAAGCGCTCAATTACAGTATTATACCCATTTCCAACAACACCTCTCCCTACTATTCTTGTATACTGTCATCATGTCTGTTTTTCAGCAGTAACTTCATCTTACACTCATAATTGTTCCACTCTATTCTTTAAAAATTACAAATACAACAAACGAGCGAGCGCTATTTCCGTGAACTGTAGTTCTTGCAAAATTCCTTCACCGTTTCGAAGACGTAGCGGGTCTCAGAACGAGAATGTAACAAAGAAGAAAATAACCGACATCTTAAAAAAAATACGATTGATCAAACTACGTCAGTGTGAGTCCTCGATAACCCGTAGAATAGAATCGACAATGATCGTCAGCGATAAAGCGTCACAACGATTTAATATTCGAACTGTCAATCGGATTTATATACATTAATACACAAAAGTACTTTTTTGTTTTGATTCTTTGAGAATGTTGACAGTTTATGACCTTTGAACTTGCGTGTGACTGAATTCGATTTAGTAATTGGATTTATTATACGCCTGTGGAAGCGGGAGGTATATTGTTCTGTCCCACTGTAATAATCGCGTTTTGGATTTATAAATACGTACTTTGTTTCGACTGATTCAGCCTTGTGTTTCAGAGGTGTGGTTGAAACAGTAGAGGCATTGTCTAACAGTGATTATTTCTGCACATTTTACATGTCTTAGTAATTCTCTTTAATACTCCACGTGTGAAAAGTAGTAACGGTAGGAAACTGATTTTAACTACGGTATCATAAAGCTAACTTTAATATTATAACGTGGCAGAAAAACTATGTATAAACCCATATCTAGCCCTATGTTCTGTGCTGACTTGTATTTTTTTTTTAAATTATCGCTTTTCTTTTCACTTCATTTGTACTGTCTATTGTGTTCTGTATACCAGTTTAGGAAGCAATTATTTCTAGAAAATGCGGTTTTCTTAAATGCGTAAGGGAGTGACAATTTCCACATTATTCATGTGCAGTTTTCTTGAATTTGTCAGGCAGCAAAAATTTCTATATTATTATAAGTAGAACTTACTTCGATGTACCAGAGAATGAAAGTGTCCAGATCACTATGAATATAGATCTTTTGCATGTACTAGTTGGACATGATTTCTGGATTACAATACGCATGAGTTTATTGAATGTACTAGTGGGATACGACTTCAAGATTGCTATACGTATAGGTTTCTTGAATGTGCTAGTGGAATACGATTTCTAGATTGCTATACGTATAGGTGTCACGGATTGCCTCCCCTGCTTTGCAGTAATGGTCTAACAATGGCCAAAACACAAGAGTATCTAAATGGGTCGATAAAGGTGTTTACCTTCGCACAAGATTACTCTTGGCAGAGATGTAGATAGAAGTGTAATGACGCTTCTGTCCGACAGGGAACCTTCACAAGATAATCCAGAAGTCAAGAACCATGCGACATAGCGCTGAGCAATGGTTAACTTATATCTGTCCGTCGCCTTTTGTGAAGGATTTAAGCAATGGTTTTTAGCCCGTTAATTCAGCGAATTCCTCTTATAATGGTATAGCTCTGTTTAGAAATAAATATATGTCTATACATATATATATATGTATATATATGTATATATATATGTATATATATATATATATATATATATATATATATATATATATATATATATATATATATATATATATATATATATATATAAACTGTTCTGGCTCAAACGTTTGCTTTTATACATATAAAAAAACTGAATCGACTATGATTGTTTAGTTTTAAAACAACAGGTAACATATTTAATAATCAATTAGTATTAACAGTTTAAAATAAATGATCCGCTGGTGACTTTCATATTGGAATCAAATTTTCTGTTCACAGAGATTTTGAGTGAGGATATAGTTCAGAAAAATTATGTCCTTTTTGCTGGTGTCTTTTTATAAGCACTTAATTTTTAGGTGAGTCCCGCAGCTGTGATTTTCGTCACTGCTTGGTGATGAGGGCACTTTTTCACGCAACTTGTCAGATTTAGGCGGATGGTGCTGATTCCCTGCGTTTCACTCACAACTAGCTTCGTTCCACGAACTTTTGGACAAAATAGAAAGAACAAAATGTCTCTGCTAAGTACACTAAGTTGGAAGCTTAACAGACGCATCTTCTCGTTGTCCACCCACCAATATTAATCTCTCAGAAGAATTAAATTCATGAGTACACAGCGAAGCTCAAGAAAGATGAATAGAAATCACCGTTATTCCTCTGGGTATTAACTGGGAAATGTGTCTGGACAGCGCGAATAATGATTTGTGCCTGAACTAACATTAACAAGTTACATATATCTCACACAATGATATGCTACACTTAACGCACACTTAACTCATCACTGCTCCAGTCGGAGTCTGGGATCACCTCTGCTGTCGGGTTTTCCGCACGACTAGACAGAAGAAATCACGCGCGCTTGTTGTAGTGGTTTATTAATATACTAGTTTCGTATGGTGAGGTTGCCAGCCTCATATATGACTACTTAGCAAGGAAAACATGTTACTTCACATTTGTAAAAGAAATGTTCACAACTTACCTCAAATTGGGTTATAAACAATCTCCTTGCACAGATTTAGATTGGACACAGCTCTGTATTAGATGCTTCGAATCACTTGGGTCTGGAAATTGAGTTAATTTCTCTGACGGCGGGTGTTCTGCGAAATAACTGGCCTGGGAAAACTTTTGTTAATTTCCTCTATGACTTGGACTGGGAAATTAGAGTTAATTCCTCTGACGGCGGCTGTTCTGCGAAATCACTGGGCTTTGAAAACGTTTGTTTAATTCCTCTATGACTTGTGATCAAATTCCTAGGTTCCAGTTGTGGTAATTGAAGTCATGGTCCTTTTAAGTTTACAGTCTTGGATTAAAATGCGGGTTTACTTGTAAAAGCCAAAGTTGCCCAATACTCGATCTGTCACTGTTAATAATGGAATTCTAGTTTCGCTCCTTCTCTTTCTGGCTTTTTGGAAGTTGCACGTATGAAGTTGTAAAGCTGTCTGTTTTGTGTCTCTGAGTTCGCTAGATTATATCTCTCATTATCAGTTAAAATCACAGATTGTGTTTCCGCCGAAAGTTCCAATAGAATTCATTGTATATTCCGGCTCTCAAATCAAACCAATCAAATCTCTCTAGGACTGGGTTGGGGTGTTTCATTTAAAATATCCCATCGCGTATTTTAAAATATTAATTTTAATATTTCACGCGTGACCTCTGTCTAATCATGCGGTAATATTTCCGGTGGCATCTTGAGCACAACTCATAAACACCATCTGTGAACTCATTTGATGTCCAGATGCTACCTATCGCCAATATTGTCTCCTCAGATAGATTATCGTGATAATCACACATGAACCGATAACCGCATCTACCACCTGTGTAATCTGCCAGACAAAAAAACACGGTCGTCGGCAATCCAGACAGACAATCTTGGCTTCCTATTCATACTCGTACGAGACCATATTGGGTTAAACGAGGATCGTCTCCTATCAAAGGTGGCCGGCGACTGAGTCGATTGATAAGCGTTTTACCGCTGACTTGTGATAATGACCGCGTATTGTTACGATAACACCACCGTTCACCTGGCGGAACGTAAATAAGTCTGAGGAGTGGTAAACAAGATAAAGACAGTCCCATAGCAGATACTTCCATAGGGGAGTGGAGTGTGAGATACTACACCCTACTAGATTCAGCATAGAGAGTAAAATAATGAATGAAATGGCATACAAATTGCTAAATATGAGCGGATGGTGAGAAAAATGAAGAAAAGAAATGATACTGCCGTAGTGGCTAAAAGTGTGAGAGAGCCACCCAAAAGAACACGTACAGACGTTTCGTCACAATAGGTTTCTTGAATTTACTAGTGGGATACGATTTCTAGATTACTATACGTAAAGTGTCACGGATTGCCTCCCCTGCTTTGCAGTAGTGGTCCAACAGTGGCCAAAACTCAAGAGTATCTAATTGAGTCGTCAAAAGTGTCTACCTTCGCACAAGATTACTCTTGGCAGAGATGTAGATAGAAGGGTAATGACGCTTCTACCTTACGGTAGCTCCCACAAGATAATTCAGAAGTCAAGGACAATGCTTCTTAGCGCTGAACATTTGTTAACTTATATCTGTCCGTCGCCTTTTGTGAAGGATTTAAGCAATGGTTTTTAGCCCGTTCAAGCCCCCAGCTGAGGTAATTCAGTGAATCTCCTCTTTCAATGGTATAGATCTGTTTAGAGGTAAAAGTATGTCTAGCGGTATTAATGTATATTAAATATTCTGGCTGATACGTTTGCTTTCATACATGTAATAACTGAATAAACAACTATTGTTTAGTTTTAAAACAACAGGTAACAAGTTTAATAATCAATCAGTATTAACAGTTTAAAATAAATGAAATGCTGGCGAATTGTATATTGGAATCACATTTTCTCTTAACGGATATTTAGGGTGAGGATATAGTTCAGAAAATTATGTCAGGTTGCTGGTGCCTTTTTATAAGCACTTAACTGATATAAGGGGGTCCTGCAGCTGTGGTTCTCGTCACTTCTTGTTGATGAGGGCACTTCTTCACATAACTTGTCCGATTTAGGCGGTTGGTGTGGATTCCCTGCGTTTTACTCACAACTAGCTTCGTTCCACGAACTTTTTTAGACAAAATAGAAAAACAAATGCCTCAGCTAAGTACATTTGGGGGCTGCCAATTAACAGGCGCATTCTCGCTGTCCATTTACCAATGTTAATCTATCTCTCAGAAGAATTAAATTCCCGAGTACACAGTGTAGCTCAGGGAAGATGATTAAAAATCACCATTTTTCTTCCGGGTATTAAACTGAGAAAATGTGTCTGGACGGCGCGAATAATGAGTTGCCTGAGTTACAATTAACAAAGTGCATATATCTCACAAAATATTATACACTTTAGGTACATGTGATGTAATCATCAGTCATCACTGCTCCATTCGGAATCTGGGGTCACCTCTGCTGTCGGTTTTCCGCACAACTAGCCGGAAGAAATCATCAGCGCTTAGTGTAGTGGTTTATGAATATACTAATTTCGTATGTTGAGGTTGCCAGCCTCAATATAACCACTTAGCAAGATAAACATGTCAAATTCAAATTTGTAAAATAATTGTTCACAACTTACCCCAAATTGTGTTATACACAATCTCCTCGCACAGTTTAGAATGGACACGAGCAATTTAAGTTATATGCTCTCCAATCACTTGGTCTGGAAATTTTGAATCCCTTTCATGACAGGTGAATATGCGAAACACTTGGTCTGTGAAAGTTTCTCTTACGACGGGTGATCCAATTCCTTAGGTATCCAGTCCTAATATTTAAAGTCATGGTCCCTTAAGTTTTTCAGAGTTTATATTTATAAAGGCGGGCTTACTTTTTGAGGTTTTAAGTTTCCCAAGTACTTCGATCTGTCTCTTATAAAATAGGAATCCTAGGTCCGATCCTTTTCTTTCTGGCTTTTTGGGATTTGCTAGTTTGAAGTTGCGAAGCTGTTTGTGTGTTCTGTGTTTTTGATTTTGCTAGATTATATTTCCCACTTCTCAGTTCAAATCAACGATTGTGTTTCCGCCGAATTTTCCAATGAAATTCAATGTTTATTCCGGCTCTCACTTCAATCCAATCGTAAGCTCTTTTGCACTATGTGGATAGGGGTGTTTAATTTCAAAATATCCCCCATGTGTTTTAAAATACTCCATTTAATATTCCAACGCGTGACCTCTTTCAAATATGGCGTAATCCTCCCGGCTGCCCCTATCTGCCTCTCACAATATTGTAACCATGTTTTCCTGGCGTAATGTCTTCCGCCAATGTTTTCTCCATTTATCTGTAATAGTTATACAGACCGGGAACAGCGGAAGCGCTAATCTAATTAACGCCTGTGGGTGCACCAGGCAGACAGATATGACCGCCGACCGTCTTGACAAACCATCTTGGGTTCTATTCAACGATTGGGCAATACCCCGTTGTGTCTACACAGGCCTGTCTCTTTCAAAGGCGACTGAAGCGATAACCGAGTAATCCGTTGGCCTGTCTAATCACCTGATAATACTACAGTTCACCTGACGTAACGTAAACACGTCTGCGTGTAAAAAGATAAAGGTAGTCCCAAAGCAGATACTTCCGTAGGGGAGTTGAGTGTTAGAGACTTCACTCTACTGATCCAACATAGAGAGTAAAAAGAATGAAAAGGCATGATTTATGCCAAATAAAAGCGATTGGTGAGAAAAATTAAGAAAAAAAATGATACTGCCGTAGGGCTGAAGGTGTGAGAAATCACACAAAAGAGCATGTTAAGACGTTCTGTGACACAGGTTTCTTGAATATAATTGTGAGATAAGATTTATAGATTACTGTACGTATTGGTTTCTTCGATGTACTAGTGAGATACGATATATGGAATACTATACGAACAGGTTTCTTGAATGTACCGTCCTCGTGGAGTAAGATTTCTAGATTACTACACGTATAGGTTTCTTCAATGCACTAATGAGATACGATTTATAAATTACTATACGTATAGGTTTCTTCATTGTACTAGGGGGATACGATTTCTGAATTATAAATAGGTTTCTTCAATGCACAAGGGGGATACGATTTCTAAATTACTATACGTATAGGTTTCTTCAATGCACAAGGGGGATACGATTTATGGATTACTATAGTATAGGTTTAGCCGTGGTAGCGCAGTGGTTAGTGCACTGGCTTCCTAGCTCAGTGGTCCAGGGTTCGATCCCCAGTAGAGGTGGGTTTTTTTTAGACCGCAGACGGCTCCGGGGTCGACCCAGCCTCATGAATTGGGTACCAGAACAACTCTGGGAATGTTAAGGCTGCCGGCGTGATGCTGACCACATCACTCCTCGCGTGCCAATGGTCAAGAAAATGTGGGCCTAACACTAAATTCCCAATATGCCTCAGTGGGTGTGCAACGGGATCCTTTACCCTCCAACATTTTTTATAGTATAGGTTTGATGATTGTTTGAGCCGCGGTAGTGCAGTGGTTAGTGCACTGGCTTCGTAGCTCGGTGGTCCATGGTTCAATCCCCAGTTGAGGTAGGATTTTTTAGACCGCAAACGACTCCGGGGTCAACCCTTCCTCATGCATTGGGTACCAAAGCAACTTCTGGGAAGGTTAAGGCAGCCGGCGTGATGCTGACCACATCACCCCTAGTGTGCCGATGGTCAAGAAAATATGGGCCTAACACCATATTCCCAATATGCCTCAATGGACGTGTAACCGGGTCCTTAACCTTTTTACCTTTGATAATTGTGCTAGTGGGATACGACATATGGTTTATTGTACGTATAGATTTCTTTAATAAACCAGTGGGAGAAGAATTCTTGATCACTATGAATATAGGTTTCTTGAATGTTCTAGTAGGAACGTACGAACGAACGAACGAGCGAACCTTATTATGAAAGGGTTGAGAATTCGGCACGCATCCCCGTCTGAAATTCCTCCCCTTTTGTCTTTCATCCTGTATTTTGATACAAATGCAGAGAAAGATTCAGATAACTGTGAATATAGGTTTCTTGAATGTATTGATGGAGGACGGATTCTAGATTCTAGATTACTGTGAATATAAGTTTATTAAATGTTCTAGTATGACACGATTTAAAGCTTAGGTTTATTTAACATACCTGGATTGAAATTTTTAGATTACTACAGGTGTAGGTTTTTTAATGAATAAAGAATATTTCTTGGTTACTATAAGTTAAGATTTCTGGACAAATACTAAGGAGTGTAAATTTATAGATTACTGTAAGTATATATTTCTTGACCATACTAGGGAGTAGATTTTCTAGATTATTATAGGTATCTGTTTCTTGCATCATGTAGTGGGGCACGATATCTATATTAGCTGTCTCTAATTATAGCAGTGAGTCAAGATTTCTAGATTACTATAGAAAATGGGTCTTTTTGAATATACTAATGAAAGTGTCTTTCTATGTTACTGTAAGTATACAAGTCTAGAATATACTTCGGGAGTTAAGATTTCTAAATGAGTATATAACTATAGTTCCGGGTAGTTCGAGGGGTCTCTGAATAGTCAAAGAAAGAATATGACAACTGCCCACTCATGCAGTCGTACAGGGCGATTCATAAAACGTTGTGCATGGGCTTGTCAACTCGTCGTGTACAACAAATTGCTAGAGTTGACTCCATGCTCAGTAAGGAACGCACAGGAAAATGATAATGATATAAGTATATATTTCTTGAAAATCAAACGGAATGAAGATTGTAAGATTACTGCGAGTATAGATTTCTTGAATATGCGAGTACAAGGAGTGAAGGTTTGTAGGCTGCTGTAACTGTATACTTCTTGAATGTAATCTATTAGTCGAGATTTTTAGGTTATTTTAGGTTATTATAAGTAGTTCTTGACTGTACTAGTGAGTTTATGTTTTTAAATTATTCAAAGTGCTGTTCAAACAGCGAGGTATTCACTAATTTACTCATAAAATTTAAAATTTAGAATATGTAACTGATGAGTATTAATCTAATAAAATTACATCAACACTCACACACACGCACACACACACACACACATATATATATATATATATATATATATATATATACATACAAACGTCACATCTTCGTTGCTCGATCTATTCTAAATCAGGGGTCGACAAACGGTCGATGTTGCCCTACCAGTAGCTTCCAAGGTATCGTTTCGTAGATATCTAGGTGACGAAGAAGTGGTAGAATCACTTTTAACCTATTGAAATTTCGGACGAGGCCTCTCCCACCGCCAATAAATATCGCGGTGTCTCCTAGTTTAAAGATCATCTCATGGCATTTCCAGTGAAATACCCACATATTGAAAGTCTCTTTATTCGTGAACTGTGTAAGATGAAAACTGATATTTTCTTTGAAGCCATTTTTTTTCTTTTTTTTTTTCTTTAACCAGCGGCACTCGAGCTTTCCAACTCTTCTGGCCCAATGACATGTCATTGCGAGGCTGGGGGGGGGGGGGGGGGGGGGGGGGTGTCAGTGGACTTTTCTTCCAACCCGGTCAGGAGCTTCGCTCCTTCCCATGCACACGGGATTTATATGCAGGAGCCGTTCAGGTTATTCAGTCAAATTTCCGGTCGTAAACATTCCTTCAAACGCTGACGCCCGGGTTTGAACCATGAAAACCTGGTCGCCAGTACAACGCCGTAGCCATTACACCAGCGCGGCTCGCTGAAGCCATGTTAACGCTCGGTAAAATAGTTACGTATTAATTTTCCACCGCTGTGATGATGGGATGGCAGGAAGTAGATAGTACGGCAGAGATAAAAGTTACTTATAGGCTGAATTTATTCCAGATACTTTGAAACCTTAAAACCTCAATGGTTTTATCTTTAGCTCAGTGTTTTAACAGTAGATCCCTACAGGTGCTGGGTAGCATACCCCTGATTTAAATGCAAGAAAACTGGGCTGTTACTTAAACAAAGCAATTTCCTGGCTTCTGTAATGTCAGACGTGAACTAGAAGCTCCCAGGAAACAAGCATTTGTTGTGGTGAAGTAGTCAATAGTTCTATTCGATTTCTCCGGGTCAGGCACAGCTGCGGCTGAAAGATGTCAGCGCCTTGTTGAAGTAATGACGACAGTGTTAAGAGCTGCTAGAAAAAAAAAACTGGTGCACAGGTTCAGTTGAAAGGAGAATTGATGTTCGTGATTGATCACGACAACACAAGAAGCAACCCCAACAACGGAGTGGACCACAACACTCTTCCTACAGCAACAAAAAACAAAATGTCTACACCATTTTGAGGTGTTCTAAAATTTCATTATTTCTCACCAAATAATTAGTAACAACATTACATTGTAGCCACACGTACTAAATACTCAAGACAGCTGTGGAAAACACCAAGGATATGGTAGATGATATGAAAATAGTTTAACAACGAATAGAAAAAAGGTATACCAAATTATTAGTGGTACTGACAGCTGAAAATGAAAAATTTCTTCAAAGAATAGAACAGGAGAGACTAATTATTACTCGCACTGAAAACTAGACGGAAGTATTCAACAAAACCAGACGAGGAACTAATGAAACATTAAGAAAAATGCAAGGACGTTTCAGATTGGCTTCTGCCAATCATTAGTGACAAAGTTCTAAATTAGACGGAGATCAAGGACGAAACCATATCGGTGGAAACAGGAGGTGAAGACATAAATTGAACCATAGAAAACCCACAGATGGATCAACCGGAAAAAGGGGAGGATGTGTGGCAGTCCTATTATGTACTAGCTCGTCTCATTTCTGTGAGAAAATAAGTAAAGGTCGAGGTACACACAGAAACAACACACCTGCAAAACAAGGAAGGCAAATATATTAAGTGCGATTCATCACTAGGACTAATCGTACACCTTAACGATTATTGACATTTAGCTAGTGGTTCTTTTTTCAGGACCAGGGCTGACATCAGAACTAGCCAAAATGAGTGACTGAGATTTGTGTGATTATGTTTTGAGCGAAAAATACGGTGTGTCCTACTTTACTGCTGGGCAGTGACATAAGCACCTTTCGGACCGGCCAATCTGATTTCAGCAAACATTTTTATTCAGGTTTACTTTCTTTAACCTCTGACTGCCTCCAGCCTACCTGCAATACAGCAGGAGGTTTGAAATCCTAGATGAACTGCCATCCAAAGCTTTCGCTCTTAATCTACCCGGAGCATTCTGGTTTTAGAGCGCCAGAGACTCAATCTTCGCCCTTCTCTTGTTAGTTTAAACAGGGCCGCCACGAAAGGCCAGGAGCTGGACAATGCTGTCACAGGCTATGTATTGCGCTTGCCTTAGGAGCATTTAAACGAAGCTGAGAGCTCGTCTTCAACAAGACCAAGTGATCAGAGGCGTCTCTAGGGTTGGTGTCACCCAGTGCGGTAACTCATGGTGTCACCCCCATTGAATTCCTCCCGTGCCAGACCATACAGAATCCTTAGTAATGTTTTTTGTACTAAAGTTACTCGTAAATGCATATGGAAATATACTCATAAATGAAATAATACACACACACAAAAATAAACAGGAACAAATACACAAGCATTTCAGCACTTAGTGAACATCTCGACTAAATCATAACTTTCCTTTCCTGGCCTTCAAAGCTGCGAACGTGTGAATCACTTCATCGATGCAATGTGCTTGCGCATTAGAAGGTTCAAAAAGTAAACTAGCATAGAGTTTTAGCCTTGTAGGTTCGCCCCCCCCCCCCCCCCCCCTTCCCACTGACGCCTCTGCAAGTGATAATTGTCAGACTAAGAACCTGCCATTGGATACTCAAATACCATCTGTATAACAAATTGAACATCTGACAGACAGATAATGTGTCCATGTGGGGAGAATAAACAAACAGTAGAACATGTACCCTTAAACTGTCGGCCCCACGAGAGTAACAGGTTGGCAACATGACTTTCTCCAACCCATTTGAGGGAGAAACTGTCTGGTGAAGAGAGATAGATGTGGTTATTTGAGAACGAACGAAGAAGTAGAATTGACTGAGATGACAGTCAAGGGGGAGATATCATTAACAATAATCACACAGTACACTAATTATAATCCGTAGGGCCTACCTGAGGACGGGTTGAAACGGTATCTAATCCTAAACAAAAAGAATAAACTGAATGCACTTCAACAAGTGTAAATGAATTTCAGAATGAATTTCTGTGCGTTTTGCCCAGAGAAACCTTATAAAACCATAGGTATCTTTATCAGTGATTGCATAAGTTGGAACTTCTCTAGATGAGCACTCATGACCGGCATGCGCTTCGCTAATGCTTGTTTGCTGTGACAAGTTCCGAATTCTTATGTGACATGGCAGATACGGTAAAAGTTGTCTTTGTTTCGTTTAAAAATTCACTTTTTATATTCTACTTCTTTCTTTGTTCCTTGGCTGCTGACTAACAAAGCAATTCAGTGACCATCACTCCTGGTGGCGTCTAGTAGAGCATTAACAAACTGTTTCCACTTTGCTCGGTCAGCAGCCATCCTTTGTGTAGTGCCCCAACTCTGGTTCATGCTTTGCAGCTCTGCTTCCATAGCACTCATCCAGGTAGCTTTTGGTTGGTCTCTCCTTCGTTTTCCTTCTGGAGTCAATAGCATGGCACTTCTGGCGATGGTTCCGTGGTAACTTCTGATGATGTGGCCAACCCAGTTCCAGAGTCTACCCGCAATGATTGAGCACATGTCGTCTTGGTGAATCTGAGTCAGCAGTTTTTGGTTGGTGGTGGTTTTCGAGCAGAAAATTCAAAAAAAATTCCCTTAGGCAGGTTGTGTTGGACAGTTTGGGCATTTCCGTTTCTGCTAGTCTCTACCATTCTATACCGTACAGAAATACAGAAATCACATAAATATCGTATATTTTTTATTTAGTCTATCCTTACTACTATTGTCTTATCCGTTATCGAGATCTATCCTGGTGCATTCAAAATTGAGTGTCTTGTGAAACAAAAAAATATTACTGTTTCTCAATGGTGACATCACAGAAGAATGAACAACAGGGACTAAACAAACAATATCCCATTATACCTGTAGATTTTCCTGCCACTAATCCGTGTCTCATAAATCAAAACATTCTAATATAACCAAACAGGATTGGAAGCATGTAACAATTAAATAAGTGTTAAGAGATGCTATTTATCTTAACACCTTGTTAAATGGAATTAAGAAAGAGGATTATTCAATGTACAAAACTAGCCATGTCATATAAAAGATTATGAAACAATTGAGATATGGTTTTGAGGGGGAAAAGTGATTAAATGGCAGATGCGAAGACCATTGGGGATGTCCCGAATGACGCTGACTTGCAAAAACAGTTTTAATACAATTTTAGGAAAAAGGCAGGATTTTATTTGTGGCATAATTTTTAGAAGAAGAATTAGAATACATTAGGACTTTGTGGAAAATTTTTGTGAGAAAGAAAATCCACAGAAACAACAAGAGAAGATAATGAGACAAAATTGTCCATGAACTTTGTGGCATTGAAAAAATAAACTGTATCACTGATAAACTGGACTAGAGATAGTATGTTATGGAGAGACGTTATCGCCTATGACAGAAGACATGGGATGTAGAGGAAAAGAAAGAAGAAGAAGTACTGAAAGTAAAAGAAAAGAGGGGTAATAAGTAATAAAAAAAATCAATGACCAGACCAGACCATGAATTCGATGAAGATGGTGTGTTAACGAAATGCTAAACATTGTAGAGTTGAAAATACGCTACTGGAGAGAGGCGGTCACTAGCAGAGTAGAAACACAAGGGGTGTACTACAGAGCCAGACAATGTCAGTGTCTCAGAAATATGAAGTCATAGAAGAAGTCGAATTTCAAAATGTGTACCTCATTTTAAAATATACATTTTGTCTTTAGAGATAATGACATTTGATGAGTAGCGGAATCGATACTGAAATTAAAACTTGTATTGATGGTATTGATGAATATATATTTTTACTAACATAGTTATATGTGCAATGCAATGAACACAGCATATAGTTTGGATATACGTATATCATAACATCTGTTTATATATAACACCATAACGTCTGATACATATATATATATATATATATATATATATATATATATAATACACCCAGCATATATACTTATATATACACAAATAAATTTTTATAAACGAACACAACGTAAAGTCTAATCATACGCACATCACATTGCCCCATAATTTGTATGTCCTGTTTTTACCACGGAGACTAAACTTCTGGCAAAGCCTAGCGCATACTCGATAGAAGCATTAAACATGAGAACTCCAGAAAAAAAAAAAGGGTAGCGGAAGAACAAAACTGACAAAAAAGTTGTGTATATCGACGTCTTCATTAGGATAATATAAAAAAGACAACATAGAAAAGGGGTTAAGTAATTGTAAAGATATTCTAATATATCTTATCTTGCCACAAAAATTGGCTGTCTAATGTAGAAATAATGAAGTTTTCTCCACATATTTTACAAATAATTGACGTTCTTCGTTTTAAGCGTGGCTTCAAGAATCGTTTTTTCTTCGACTTTAGCTGCTCGGAAGATTTCTCTTTTTTTTCTTCTTCAAGTACCATGCCTGGGGGCGTAGGCGATCACGTCTTTCCCTTGTTTCCTATCAGTTGAAAAAAAAGAGAAAAAAAACACACACACACCCACACAAATAGTAACACGTCTTACAAGGAGAAGGACAAGAAAAACCTACGTTGCGGCCACAAGGCCTTCGTCAGGGACAGACAAACAAGAGACAGGAGGGAAAGAAAATGAGAATTAAGTAGAGAACATGAAACTATAAAAATAAGAGAAAAAAACTCCCTTAATATTAAGTCCAGTTTCCTATCAGACGTACTATTTATTAACTCTGTTGTTGACTTCTTTCCATGTCATTATGTCAAACTCTCCAGTATCCTCCCTCTTTGTCGTCCTCTGTCTCTCTTTCCTTCCACCGTTTAAGTTGTGACAAAATACTCCAGCCTCCTACTGCTCATAACATGCTCACGGAAGTGGAGTGCTTCCTTGTAACATGAGGAATAAGTTTCCTTGCGCATTGGCCTTTGTCAGGACATCCTCATTGGCCTCTTTCAGGACATCCTCATTACTCTATTTAGCTGTCCATGGTATTTTTAACATTTTTCCGTAAAACCACACCTCTGTGACCTCAAGTGCTTTTCCTACTTGGTTATTAAGTGTCCATGATCACTTCTGTATATCAGGATTGGTTCTATATTGCAATGAGGAACTCTCTTTTTTACTTTCATTGACAAAGAGTTGTTGCATAAAATACTTGTCAGTTTATAGAATGCTGTTTTTGCCCGGCCTATTCTATTCTTCACTTCTGAGATGTATTCTCCCTCTTATGTTCTCAACGTGCTGGGAATACACTTTATTTTTGTGACAAGATCCCTAAATTTGTTATCTGGTGTAGAGTTTCCCCCATATGAAAGACGTGATAACAGCGGTTTGGAGGTTGGCTGACAGTGTTGAGGTTTTGGTTATCGATTTAATGATCACTTCTTAATATACTCTATTGTGAGACGAGTTTAGTTTAAGCTGTGAACTCGTTTCTCTTTTAGTATGCAAACGACGGGCTTTCAGTTCTGGCAGCCAGACAGTGGCGTCATGTAGATGCACCTGGATCGAATTTGTGCAGTGCCTGTAATTTCTCTTTCTTTTCAGTTGTTCATTGTTATCCCACCAGTGTCTTACCGGGGCCCGAGAGGGGAACAAAGAATAGTAACACTGTACCCTACCATGCATTCGTAAAAAGCGGCTAAGGAGGGTTGGGCATGGGGCTGGTTACTCAAAAACTTCAAACATGGATAAGTCAAATAAAGAATATAAATCAACTCAGCCGCCCAAGACAGAAAAGGTCCTCTGGAAAGGAGGCGCATGAAGCAACCCAGAGAAAGCTAAAGGAGTCTGGGTTGCCGACTAACCTTTCTTCGTCTAGGAAAATCTCCAGGATTGGCACTTGGAATGTTCACACTCTATATGAACTGTTAAGAGACTATGGGTGTGTTTGTTTGTAAGGCTCGGGTTCACGTCTCTTATTGTTGACAGTATAGGTTATCCATGATTGTGCTATGACTTGCTCTGATCTGGTGTCTATTACAAGTAGGCATGAACAAAATCATAAATGAAACAAATGTCAACTGGATCGACAAGTCTGTAGTAGCGTTCAAAGGTTCATACTGTTTAATAACGATGACATACGAATGCAGAAGAAAATCTATTAATTACATAGTATCATATCCCGGCACGCAACTCTCAGAAGTGTTTTCTCTACACTCCATACGACCAAGACAGACTTCTAATTTCTCTGCCATCATATACGAACAGTCAGTTACAACCTGACATCACAGATCATCACCTACACTGGTCCGAAGTATAATTACCCGCCTCCACGGCGAACATAGACAACATCCAGTTATCTAACAGTGCATATGATACTCTGCCTCCAAAGGCTTGCACAATTACTAGCAGTTCCCTAACTGGAACATATCCATTGGCCACTATGGCTGATAATACAGAACACTACGTTCTCAGACGGTAAACACATTCGTCTGCCCTCAAGGCTCACACTACGGAAAAGAACCCAGGGAAACCCGTGCCACGTCACACTTCACAACGCATCTCATATTTACACCATCTTTTATGGGAGTGCTCTGTGGTACAAAACCACAACCGTGATTACTAAATGCAATAAGCTCTGCACCGTACATCAGCTCCCAACATGAACAAGGGAAAACTGCATAGGTAGCAGCAGAAATTACAAAATACAGGATTGATATCCTGGGTCTCTGCAAGACACGGTGAAAGGGCGTAGAGATGAGGAGATTGATCACATGAGAAATTGTATTGTCCTCAGGACATGGGGAGGAAAGAGCCCACCACAGTGAAGGGGTGGCTCTAATGTTGTCTAAGGAAGCACAGAAGGCACTTATAGAATGGGAAACAATGGGACCCCGAATTATAACAGCATTGTTTAATCAGCCAACATAAAAATAAATATAAACATCATCCAGTGTTATGCACCAACAAACGATAAAGAAGAATCTAAGAAAGAAGACTTTTACGCCAAACTACAACATGTCTTGGACAAAAAGAAAAGAAAGGACATCACAACTTTAATGGGGCTCCTAAACGCGAAAATAGGAACAGACAAAACCGGCTTTGAAGAAATCATGGGAAAGCATGGATTAGGTATGATGAACGAGAATGGGGAACTATTAGCTAACTTCTGTGCTTCAAATCAACTAGCTTTAGGAGGAAGCATATTTCCACATAAAAGAATACATAAAGCAACATGGATATCACCAAACCACAGAACTGAGAATCAGATTGATCACATATGCATAAGTAAGAAGATTAGGTCATCATTGCATGATGTAAAAATATGTAGAGGAGCAGATGTGGTATCAGACCACCATCTTCTGTTGGCTAAATGAAAATTACAACTCAAGAAATTTACAGAAGTAAATAGCTAAAGACAACAGTATAATGTGAGATATCTAGGAAATATGGAAATAAGAGAAAAATTTTCAATCACAGTATCCAACAAATACCAAGTACTCCAACAGCTGGAATATGAAGCAGATATGGAAGACCACTGGCAAAAAGTAAAAAAATATATGGAACGAGACATGTGAAGAAATACTGAGAAAAAGAGAACATCAGCACAACGCATGGATAACAACAGAAACCATTAGTAAGATAGAAAACAGGAAAAACAAGAAAGCAGATTTAAACAGAAGCAAAACCAGAAGCTCCAAAGTCAAGGCTCATGAAGTGTACATAGAAGAGGCTGATCTCGGAAGAGCTGACGTATCTGTGGACCGACAAATACACCTTCCTTGATTTTGGCCTCACTAAGTCTTGGAAATTTATCACGAAGGTATAAAAATCCTGCCCCACTTCGATCCATGGCCTTTACAAAATTCTTCATTAGTCCAAGTTTGATGTGGAGAGGAGGGAGCAAGATCTTGAGGGATTCTACAAGTGGTTCGTTAAGTACATTCTTTTTCCCCGGTTCAAGTGATTGTCGCTGGGGCCAATCCTTTTTCTTGTAGTGGGAAGTCCTGGCACGGCTGTCTCACAGACAGAGGAAACAGCAAAACGTTGTGTAACCCTGCTGTAGCCCCATCAAGATGGCAATGACCTTCAGGTCACCACAAATCTGCCACTTATACATGTCATAGTTGATGGTGTGTAACAGTTGTTTCATGTTGTTGTACGTTTCTTTCATGTGGACTGCATACCCGAGTGGAACAGATGGTAAAACGTTACCATTATGGGCAGCACAGCGTTTAAGCTCAACTTGGACGAATCAATGAACAGCCTCAAATCGTCGTCATTGTAGTTGATGTGTAGTGCTGCCATCAGACCCACTATATCAACGCAAGCAATGAGGTTATTTGTCACTTTGAAATATTAAAGCAGATCTTTTTGCCGAACACGAAACACAGACACATGTACATTCTCTTCTAGAAGATTCCATTGCTGCAGTCTGGACCCCCAACAACTCTGCTTTATTTTTTGGCAATTCCAGATCTCTCACTAGATCGTTCAACTCACTCTGGGTAATTTTATGTGGCTGTGCAGACCCTTCAATAGGCACGAAATCAGGATCTCTTGATGTAGATGCTTTCACAGGTGACGGATATCCACTGGCATTATTATCTTCTTCATCATCCAGAGTATAAGATTCTAATGGGTCCGGAACAGGAAGTCCTTCCCCGTGAGGCACTGGCCGCATAGCTGAGGGAATATTCGGATAGGTCACATGCCGCTTTTTCTTCTTAGATCATACCATGTCCAATTGGAGGAGTCATGCAAAAGTAACAATCATTAAGATGGTTTGTCGGTTCCCTCCACACCATTGGAACTGCAAAACGCATCGATCGTCCATTTCGGTTCAACTAGCAGCGCAGATTCGTTGCACAGGATTGACAACATATGTGTGGGGCCCAATACCGGTCTTGGTCACCGATCTCGCAACCAAAATAAAGGCTGTAAGCTTTCTTTATCATCGGTGTAATGTGTCGCCTTTGTGATAGCAAAGTTATTTGTCCGCACATATAGCAAAAATAATCCGCACTGTTCACACATTCATGAGGCATCTTGAACGACACGTCTGCATTCACAGAATCCACAACACAAATGATGACAAAGAGGAAATATGGTTGCAATGACTGCTACAGATTGCGTCATCCAATTGGCGCTCAAGGCTATCCCTCTCGTGGGGAATCACGTGCCTGCCCCACCCCCCAAGCCTTTCCGAATCTTGAAAACTAGAGATAATTCGCTAGTTTTTAAATTCATATTCGTGATCAGCATGTCCAAATTAGTTTAAAATAGCTACTTTTGTCTCGGATACATTTTGGCTGCTGTACAGTGAAGCAAACATACAGGTAGACTGGACAATAAACATTCTCAAACGTTCTCAGACAGTGATGGCAGAATAGCAAACATACAGATGGACTGGACTATAAACATTCTCAAATGTTCTCAGACAGTGATAGCAGATAAGCAAACATACAGATAGACTGGACAATAAATATTCTCAAATGTTCTCAGACAGTGATGGCAGATAAGCAAACATACAGATAGACTGGACAATAAACATTCTCAAACGTTCTCAGACAGTGATGGCAGATAAACAAACATAGATAGAATGGACAATAAACATTCTCAAACGTTCTCAGAAAGTGATAGCAGATAAGCAAACATACAGATAGACTGGACAATAAACATTCTCAAACGATCTCAGACAGTGATGCAGATAAACAAACAGACAGATAGACTGGACAATAAACATTCTCAAGCGATCTCAGACAGTGATGGCAGATAAACAAACAGACAGATAAACTGGACAATAAACATTCTCAAACGTTCTCAGACAGTTATGGCAGATAAACAAACAGACAGATAGACTGGACAATAAACATTCTCAAACGATCTCAGACAGTGATGGCAGATAAACAAACAGACAGATAGACTGAACAATAAACATTCTCAAACGATCTCAGACAGTGATGGCAGATAAACAAACAGACAGATAGACTGGACAATAAACATTCTCAAACGATCTCAGACAGTTATGGCAGATAAACAAACATACAGATAGACTGGACAATAAACATTCTCAAACGATCTCAGACAGTGATGGCAGATAAACAAACAGACAGATAGATTGGACAATAAATATTCTCAAACGGAAATAACACATCATCATTTCCTTTTTTGCTCCCTATGGAGCAAGGAGCCAATAGCAGCTGCACCATTCTCTCTAAGCCTGCACCGAAGCTTTCATGTTCTCGTGCAGAGATTGTTTCAGTAGCAATTTGTTTTACATGATGAGAGTGCCAGTCTCATACACAACCTCATATCAAGTGCCTGATATCATGTCTGAAAGATTGCCAGGAGCTATACATGGCACATATGGATACAACCATCTTAATTATATATCGTAAGAAGAGTTCAACTAAACGTAGATATGCAGCAGACAATCAAACCAGGAAACCCTTTTAAAAAAGGATAGGAAATGTATTTTTTTAAAGCAGCAAATCAGTCACCAAGATATTGTGCATTCATTTGTGTCTGTTAGCATATATATATATCGTGAGTGAAGTTTAATTATAACATCAGCAAGCAAGTTAAAACATTAAGGCAACCATACAAAGAAGTCACATCGATAGACATGGAGAACTACTTGATACATTTACCAAACGTGAATATAATTTAAATACGAAACAATCTCTAGTCACGTGACTTGTAAAAACAAAGGTAAAGGTAGTCCCATATCACGTACTACCGTAGGGGTGAAGTGTTAGAGACTTCACTATACTAGGTCCAGCATCGAGAGGTGGGGTTGACCAAATTCAGAGGCATTTTCCTTCCCTAGGTTAAAGTCAGATATCCATTAACAACTGGGTAGACTAGAGTGTGTCAATCCCGTGAATCAAACCTGGCAAATTTGCCGCGATAGATCAGCTCTCTAACAACTGTGTCAATCCGGACGCTGCTGTGGCTAGTAGATAAATACATGAATATAGATAGATAGAACTCTGTCGTAAGACAAAATGAAGGAGGACACTCGATAACAGAAATAATAAAACTGATGGGCCTATCAGGGAAACGAACAGGGACCATTCGAACGGTGTTGTGTTACAGCGAGACTGACATGATGAAAGGACACAATACAAACTAAGACCCCCTAAATATCATTTTTTTTAAAACATGTCAACGATGAAAACCATCAGAACAAAGTCAAAACATGGAATGGCCCACACGATCACCAGGTATGTTGTTAGCGCTGCGTTCTCTGAATGAAACAAGCAAGTAACCCGCCAAAATATGGCCGGAAAAATAATTGTGTTGTGCTTTTTCTTCTGCATGTCCTGATGACGTCACTAATTCTGCTGACGTCATTTCATTCCTTTCTGTTCTGTTTCAGCTTCTTTGAATCTTTGTAGTCAAACTGATCATTTCTTATGGTCAATGGTCAATCTACTGACTTACTTGTTCGTCTCTCTTCTACTGTGGGGTGTAGAGGTTTGCCAGGGAGAGCTCCATAATTTCCTATCGGCTGTCTTTATCCTGACCTGGTTCCAATTTAGTCCTAGGTCAATGGTGAATATATCATGAAAAAAATTGAGAGGCATGCGTGTTCTTTTACTGTGAGTTCAATTTACCTTTCACTGTGCAGTGCACGCCTTTTCCATATTTGACTGAACGTGTTGTATTGTTCGTTACAGGACATTTCCACTTAGACAACTAGTAATACAGGGGGATTTAATTTGAAAGTTTTACGTTGGACTGAATAATTTTTATCTGTTGGTCATTGTTGTTGCATTTTAAGGGGTGGGGGCTACAGCTCATTTTAAGGAAGTAAAACGTCAAACCCGCGCTAACAAAAGGACATTTCTGGATGACCTTACAAGACAGGCACAAGAGGCAGCACTGAGAAATGAACAAAGCACAGTTTAGAAAATAACTAAAACTATCAGTGGAAAACGAGGTGCAAACAACATAACGTTAGTATCGTAAATTTTTATCAGATAGGTAATAGATGTGTATAGTCCTGTCTGAGCAAAGGTGATAGTGATAACTATGTGAGTGTAAGGTGTAAGAAATAGTTTTTTTTTTCTCACGAGGTGATAGTGTAAGAGAAAGGACAGTCTCTGGATTGAGTAATTTCTCTAATCCAGCCTATCTGTACGACTATACTTAAATCAGACGCACTTTCTCTACTTGTACAAAATACAAGTTACACTGCACCTACATGCATACAATTCTGTGACAAATACGCACAAACGTGAAAACAACTATGGATAACAGATAGGGTAGGGGTTGACCAACACAATAACTAAAGGTTTATTAAGTTTATTTATCACTAGACAAGAAGAGACATGGTCCGCAACCAGACGATCCGTCAAGGCCTAAAATCCCATCCGCTGCAGACCCAAATAGAACAGTCCCAACTAAGATGGTTTGGCCATGTCTGCAGAATGGGAGAAGATCGGCTACCACGACAAGCATGGGAAACAAAGAGCCAGGGATCCAGACCTCCAGGACGACCCAGAGTCCGCTGGGAGGACAACATTAGACAATCTTTGAAGGACCGAGGACTAGAATGGAACCAGGCCAGGAAGAAGACAGCTGATAGAATGGTCTGGCGCTCTCTCTTCCAAACCTCTACACCTCACGGTAGAAGGGGAACGACTAAGTAAGTAAGTAAGTATTTATCACTAGAACTTTACAACATAAATCATATACATCAATAGATCATGGTTTACAGACAAAATGAAAATTGATCAAATAGGTTCTCCCCTCTTGTAAAGGAAAAGAGAAGAAGATCCCAACAAAGGTTAATTCACCCAAAAGATCAAAAGTTAACAATTAGTGTATGGAATAGTCAGTAAAGAAAACAAAGGACAAGTCCCTAATTAATCTATCCCGTAAATACTCAGGTTAATGAGAACAAAAAAAAAAGAAAATATTTGTATGATAGTGGTAACAACAGAAAATTATGTTACTCTCTTACAGTTCATGCAATCCTTCATACTGTGGCCACATTCATATTCGCTTACCCCAATAGTTGTCGCAGGCATTCCGTGGAAATAAACACTAATAAGTAATAAGACTATTCAGTGTCATATTAATTTTTGCCAAATCCAGCCCCAGACTAGCCGTAGTTGATGACTGCAAATTTCACGGTAGTCGCTGGAGTTGGTGATTTAATTGTTTTCCTGGATAAATACTGTATCTCTGCCTTCAGTTGGTTGGAGTAAGGTTCATACGTGGTGATCGCCGACATAGGAGGAATAATACATATATATTTCCTGTGTTGTCTAGCCTCTGGTTGCTGAGACACTATGTTAAATTACACAAATGTTGCTGACAATACATTTTGCCACAGCTGGCTGATGAGATTTATATAGGTAAAATCTGGTATAGTTCTGGTCCAGTTAACATTTACAATTATTGTTCTAGTTTGGTCTCTCTCATAAAATGAAGAAAATGGACCACAAAGGTCATAGCCCGAAGACTCAACAACATTATAAAGTTTTTGGTTGCTTATACACTTATAAGATCAATGGACCATATGACCATAGTTCAAAAGACATAAGTTCATATGACCATAATTTCATATGACCCTAGGACCGCTAGTTCGCTGGGTTTTTTTTTTATCAGCCTAGATTTTAGGAAAGACATATAAACATTTAACCAAAATATCAATATTATATCTAACACGTATTAAGGTAAGACCTCTTTAACCACTACGTTATTAAATTAGATTATAAACCACAAATGTCTAGCTTATCCTATCGCTTTTAACGCGTGATATGAACACTAGTCATTTATACAATTACACAAAATGGATATAAGTAAATAATATATACCGTCAGTAGCCAGTTATTTAATGTATGTACTAGTCAATTATGGCATTCCTTTCTGGGGAATAGCGAGTAATTAAATTTACTTTACAGCTGGAGAAATTTAGCTATATGTTATTTAATACGCTATTCAATTTAACACAGAAAATCCCAGTGAAATATAATGAAAAACTTTTAACACACTAAATCACTTAACGGCTAGTATATAAATTACCGCAAACAGAGAAAGATGGAAAATAACTCCACGAATCTAAGCATTCACTTTGTACGAAAAGCTCTTAGGATATCGAGCTAGTTATTTCAGAAAATTCTCTAAGCAACTGATAATGACTTTTGGGGAGACGGGTATATATCCATATATGCCGTTCTTTCGCTCCTTAATGCGAAATTCGCACCTACGACCAGGGCCGGGCACATCTACGGTTCGATTCCTGAATGAAAGGTTTTTTCTTCACCTCTGCCGACTGACAACCTCTGGCTTGTCTTTCATTCTTCCCGCCTGCCGCATATCAACTACGTAAGTTAATTCCCCTGAAAATGTAACAATCCAAGGTACGTCTCAGACTTATCGCCCTTGATTCTTCAAAGAAACTGTTAACGCCTGGCCTCTGCCCGCGTGTTTCCCTGATCAAAGAACGATTACACCATGCTGCGCACTTCGCTCTGTTCCACCGTGCTTAATTGCCAGACGGCTCGCGTGTTAATTGCGATAGTGAATCAGGTGTTAATGTAGCAAAAAAATATAACCCTAGATGGGTTGTGGGGGGGGGGGGGGAAGAAGTGGACGGGCACTGCTGTACTATTTACATATGTGACAGTTAGTAAGAGACAAACAAGGAAATCTCATCACCACAGCACAGGGACAGGAAACAAGATGGGCAGAGCACTTCACAGAAACACTGAATAAGTAGCCACCAGAGACTCAGCTGAATGTTCCTGAGGCTGAAAGTTACTTAGACGTAAATACAGGCATTCAACGAAATAAAGAAATCATCACAGCTATCAAATGGTTAAAAAATAGAAAAGCACCTGATCACGACAATCTAAATGTCGAGTTATTCAAGGCAGACCCTGAACTAGCAGCAAAACTATTAGAACCACTATTTGCACAAATCTGGGAAACTGAGACAACATCAACAGAGTGGAGTAAAGGAATAATTGTCAAATTGCCCAAGAAGGGCGACCTTGCAGACTGCAACAACTGGAGAGGAATTACTCTCCTCTCAGTTCCCAGCAAAAATACTAGGCAGGATAATTATCCAGAGAATTTCAAAAGCTGTTGACCATAAACTGAGGAAAGAACAAGCGGGTTTTAGAAAGAACAGAAGATGTGCAGATAATATATTCACGCTCAGGAACATTATAGAGCAGTGCTCAAAATGGCAGAGACAGCTATACATTAACTTTGTTGATTTTAAAAAGGCTTTCGACAGCGTACACAGGGACAGCCTATGGAAAATACTGAGGGCTTATGGAATTCCCAGCTGCATTGTTTCCATCATATAAAGCCTCTATTCTAACTTTACATGCAGTGTTGGATTAACTAATGTAACTTACTTACTTACTTAGTCGTTCCCCTTCTACCGTGAGGTGTAGAGGTTTGGAAGAGAGAGCGCCAGACTATCCTATCGGCTGTCTTCCTCCTGGCCTGGTTCCATTCTAGTCCTCGGTCCTTCAAAGATTGTCTAATGTTGTCCTCCCAGCGGACTCTGGGTCGTCCTCGGGGTCTGGATCCTTGGCTCTTTGTTTCCCATGCTTGTCGTGGTATCCGATCTTCTCCCATTCTGCAGACATGGCCAAACCATCTTAATTGGGACTGTTCTACTTGGGTCTGCAGGGGGTAGGATTTAAGGCCTTGACGTATCGTCTGGTTGCGTACCATGTCTCTTCTTGTTACTTCAACCACCTTCCTCAGATACCTCATTTCTAAGGTTTGGATCTGGCTTTTATGGGTTGTAGTCATTGCCCATGACTCGCATCCATATGTCAAGACTGGGACATAGGTGGAGCGGTATACAGCCATCTTCGTTTTCTTACCAACCTCTCTCTTGCTGAGGAATCCTCGATTTATGGCCTGAAAAAGTCTCCCAGCTGCTGCTTTTCGTGTGGCCAACTCTTCTTTGATGCCTCCCTTTCGGTCTATAATAGCTCCGAGGTATTTAAAGTGGTCGACCTGCTCCAGGACCTGTTCTCCCAGCTTAATCTGATGTATTTTTTCTTCTCGTGATATCACCATGGATTTTGTTTTAGAGCTGCTTATGACCATCCCTCTCTTCTCCAGCTCTTCCTTCCAGACTTGCAGGTTGGATTGGAGATGTGCCTCTGATTTAGCAATCAGTAATGTAACTTTCGAAGAGAAAACAGGAGTACGACAGGGATGCCCCTTATCAACAACATTATTTTTGACAGCCATAGATTGGGTGATGCGCCAGACAACAGAGGGCAGTCCAAGAGGAATTAGATGGACAACGTTTTCTACACTGGAAGACCTGGAATATGCAGATGACATTGCACTACTCGCTCATTCACATCAACACATCCAAGAAAAAACCGATAGACTGAATATGTATGGCCAGCAGGTTGGCCTGAACATCAATCATAAGAAGACAGAGGTCATGACACTAAATGTGGTCAATCCTGAGCCAATAACAATAATGAACCAGACGTTATAACAGACAGACACATTTCCTTACCTAGGATGCATAGTAACACCTGACGGCGGAACAAGCAAGGACATTAACAACAGAATGAATAAAGCGAGAACAACCTTTGCTAGTCTCAACAACATTTGGAAGTCTTCCCAGTACAGCACAAACACCAAATTAAGACTGTATGAGAGCTGTGTACTTTCTGTGCTTCTCAATGGTGCGGAATGCTGGAGAGTAACAGAGAAGGAAATGTCGAAACTGTCCTCCGTCCACACAATCTGCCTAAGGAAAATTCTCCGAATCTTTTGGCCAAACACCATCAGTAACCAATAACTACTTACTCGGAGTAACCAGGAAGACATTGCATACCATCATAGCTGGCAGACGCTGGAGTTGGGTTGGCCACGTCCTCAGACGGGACCCTGATACTATCACAAGAACAGCCATGCTGTGGAACCCCGAGGGAAAGCGAAGGAGAGGCCGACCAAAAACAACTTGGCGGAGAACTGTGGAGGCCGAGATGCAAAGAAGTTGGGACACTGTACGAAGGATGGCCGCCGACCGAGCAAAGTGGAATCAATTTGTTACTGTCCTACAAGACACCACCAGGCGTGATGGCCACTGACTGCTTTGACGGTTGTGGATCAAAGAAGAAGAGGAAAAAATAATTTTTATCTGTTGGTCATTGTTGTTGCATTTTAAGGGGTGGTGCTACAGCGCATTTTAAGTCTTTGAAAAATGAAAATTTAGATTAGCTTATATTCGTATAATTTATATTCTCTTGAATTAATATATCAAAATAATTTGTCATAACACATTTTAAGTATGTGTATTTTGATTTTGTAACATGTATTTTCTGAAGAAACTGCACTTTTCCTATGAAGAAGATCATGAATGTCTTAGGACATTGTTTTATGTTACTAATTTTCCAATAACTTTCGTATTTCTTAGTCAATCAATATGAGATATGGCACATGTGACAAAACGGGGCGGCCGCTTTCGATCTTTGTTACACTCCGGCAGTATCGGTACGTTTGTGGTACTGATTTTTATTTTTTGCTCAGATGAATAAAAGAGACTTGAATCGGCCTCTTACATGCGTTTGTTGTGTCGTTAATTTAACAAGTTCCCTCTCTGACTTCGTATGTGGTCCTTCGGTTTCCTCAGTCTCAGTTTCCTTATTTAAAATGTTAGAGATTTCCTGGGCTATATTGTAAGTCCTGATAAATACTCCAATAAAAGGTGTCCGGTATTTTAAGAAGGAATTCTGAATTCTAATTCTTCACTGCAGCAGTCTGGTGTCTTGGCGAGCAATTTCTCAAGTAAAATATCTTGAGAAAATGATCAGATTATATTCCCTGCCTTCCCACGCCTTCGTTTGTCATCAAGTTAAATAAACGCTCAAATCATATTCAAATAGGTCGTGTTATGGGGTAATTTCAAAATATTCCGACATCGGATAATTTTGAACGTAAGGCAGAGGTCAACTCTCCCATATATGGTAATAAGATGTCCGATGCCCTTGTGTACAAACTTCCAAACACACCGGTAACGGCAAATGACCATGTGTTCGAGATATAGCAATCTTACTTTTATCTAAATTAATCTTGTCTTATCGGTGATTAAGCCGATAGCGCTGGCTGATGTACGTGTTAATCTGCCGCGCCTATAGCCAACAAATCTGGGCAGCGCCAAGCAAATGTGATTACCATCACCTACAGGGAGTGTCGAATGATTTGATAAAATCAAATATTTGCTACTTAGCAGAAAAATAACAAAGAGAGAAAGGAAGAAAGAAAGAAAAGGGCGACAATTCAGAGCAAATAATAAAAATCAGTACCACAAATGTATCGATACTGCCAGAGTGAAACAAAGATCGATAGGGGCCGCCTTCGTTTGTCATCGAGTTAAATAAACGCTCAAATCATATTCAAACAGGTCGTGTTATGGGGTAATTTCAAAATATTCCGACATCGGATAATTTTGAACGTAAGGCAGAGGTCAACTCTCCCATATATGGTAATAAGATGTCCGATGCCCTTGTGTACAAACTTCCAAACACACTGGTAACGGCAAATGACCATGTGTTCGAGATGTAGCAATCTTACTTTTATCTAAAGTAATCTTGTCTTATCGGTGATTAAGCCGATAGCGCTGGCCGATGTACGTGTTAATCTGCCGCGCCTATAGCCAACAAATCTGGACAGCGCTAAGCAAATGTGATTACCATCACCTACAGGGAGTGTCGAATGATTTGATAAAATCAAATATCTGCTACTTAGCAGAAAAATAACAAAGAGAGAAAGGAAGAAAGAAAGAAAAGTGCGACAATTCAGAGCAAATAATAAAAATCAGTACCACAAATGTACCGATACTGCCGGAGTGAAACAAAGATCGATAGGGGCCGCCCCGTTTTGTCACAGCACATATACTGTCCATTAGATAATAAAATCGTTTACTTCCGATTTTTTTACATCTTATCAAATTGTGATATATTGCAAACAGTGTTGTAAATTTTTGGGAAAAGGTTTTACTGTTTCTAGATAGAAACTTTAAAATTCTTGAGCTATCTACGAGTCAATTCATATTTCAAATTTGGGGCTCATAACTCAACAAATAAGAAAGCCTTCGGGAATTGAAATATAGTTGTAAAATCCAATATGGACGCGGTTTCCATGGCAACCAATAGCATTATACCATCACATGCGTTGGTATGCGTAGCTATTACTGTTGTGAGTCAACCCTGTGAATTTGTATCGAAATCCCGCAGTTATTTATGAAAAAATCATTTTACTGTAGGTTCTGTCCTTAAATCTGAACTTCTGATGTCGCGTCATCTCGTCATCTTTTCTTAATGAAGAGGACGTGGTTATAAGAGTGAATTTATTATTGAAGTGAAGAGATTAAGTGATGCTCACTGTCAATATTTGGATTGTATGAAATTACATACGAGGAATGAGACGTATGACTGAGTGGATTGTTTGAATGTAGTAATCGATTGCAATCGCAGAGTTGAGAAATTGTTACGACGAATTAATGGAGTATTAGAGAACGTTGTTTAAGTGGAGTTACTGAATAGAGTCAGTTATCAGATATGCCGTAACTCTGTTTTTTAATCAATTCAAGTTTATTAAAAATAATTGTTCAATATCATTCAGTCAATAAACTCTAGCTCCCCAAGGAGCACAGGCTGTTAACGAACACATGTCAAGTTCCCATGTCATGTGCCATCCAGCTCAACGCTCTCCATGTCTTCCTTTTCATTTTCATTTCTGTCACCTGTTCCCTTCTCCGTGCGTTTTATCGTCTACGTCTGCCAGAACATTACCTGCTTGTTAATGCTACCGACAGGTTTCCACAGTGTGTGTCTTATCCATCGCCAGCATCTTCTTGTCATCTCTGGTTCCACTGGTACATGTCTGATCCTTGTCATCAGATCTACATTAATGGTCTTTCCATATCATTTCAATCCTACAGTTGCTACCCAGGTATGAAAGTCTGTAATGCTCAGTAACACGACAACTGAGTCTGTAATGCTCAGTAACACGACAACTGAAATATCCCATACTTTCTCCGCTATCATTTAAAATTGCTTATCTGTTTGTTGTTTTGCACAATAATGCCGCAGACACCTGGCATATGATAATCGTTGTTCTTAATTCAAAGCCTAATTTTTCTGTTAGATAGGCGTTTTTATGTTGATTTGCAAACGAATTATATCTCTTCATGTCATGTCTTTAGACTGCTTCAACGTCACTTTTCTACATCAATACTTCGTAGCTACCCAAGGAGCATATGCCATTAGTAAACACATGACAAGTTCTCCTGTCATGTGTCATCAGCTGAAGGTCTACTCCTGTCATGTGTCATCAGCTGAAGGTCTACTCCTGTCATGTGTCATCAGCTGAAGATCTCTCTACGTCTTCCTCATCATTTTCATCTCTCCAGTTCTCTACTACATGTGTTCTTCAGTCTGCCACTCCTTCTTCACCCTGCAGACAAAGTACTTTTCGGTTGTGCTATCAACAGGTTTCCTTAGTGTGTTTCCTATCCATCGCCAGCGTCTTCTTCCCATCTATTTTTCGACTGGCACGTGTCTGTATAGCTAATTTGTTGATATTGTTTGTTGAAGTTTCCGTGACTTCAATTTTCTATGTAATGGCTTAGCCGGTCTCATGTCCAACCTTCCTTATCGGATTTCGCTTGCATGATAGGATACAATGGTACTATTCGTTGCTCTCTCTCCTTGTGGCCCCCAGTAATAGTGTATGTAATTCTGATATACAAGAAATATTTGTTAACATATTTCTCTCAACAATTATCTGATGTAGATATGTTCTGGCAGAAATGTCGTAAACCACAGAATGATATTTTTGGACGTTGGTTACAAATGTCAAGTAGGCACAATTACTCGCCTCGCCATTACTTTGCCCTCAGCGTTATATGGAACGGCATATTCTTTATTGATTATACACGGTGTAGTCGTGCAGCTGTCGAAGGTGGAATTTGTTAATACAATTGACTAAAGTTTAAGAAAGTGGGCTTTCTGAAAGTGCGGTAAATTGGCTTTTAGGCGTGGTATTTATAAAGCTCCGTGGGTATAGCTTACTTTTGCAAGAATTGTTTTTATTGTGTCCTCTAAGGCCTCCCAGGACCCACAACCTCTTTTGATTCCTAAGTTAAGGTAAAGGTAAATGCAGTCCCATGACATATGTTGGCGTAGGGAAAGTGAAGTGTTAAAGAGTTCACTATTCTAGGTTCAGCTTTATGAAGTGGAATGACCAGTTTCCTTCCTATCTGCCTTTGCCACCCCAAATCCAAGAGCAGAGTTAGGTATACGTTTAAAACTGGGTAGACTGAAGCGTGACGCAGTCAAGATTTGAACCCAGTAACTTTGCCGTGAGAGGTAAGCACTCTAAATTCTCAAAAAGACGCTCTTTTGAATCTTAGGAGAGGTAAATAAGATAATTAACATCGTAGAAGACGCACCTATAGAAGACTGACCGATAACCTTATGTTACCGCGATCCAAAACGGAAGCAAAGAATAGTAATTAAAAACCTATTGTTATAAATGTGTGCTTGCGTAGAATAGAATGATTGAAATGGTAGTACAAGGTCATAAATTTGGAACTGACGACAAGAACTAGACAAGTGCCAGTAGAACAAGAGATTAGAAGAAGACGCTGGTGATAGATGGGATATACATTGAGGAAACTTGTTGAAAGCAGTACAAGGAAGTCCTTGTTCTGGAATCCCAAGGTATGAGAGACAGAGATAGATCAAGACATACATCAAAAAGAGAACTGGAGACAGACGTGAACATGGTGAGGAATAGCTTAAGCAGATGGCACGTGACATGAGGACTTGGCATGCGTTTGTTGAAGGATTATGCACCTTGGAGAGCTAAGGGGTTTTTATCAACTGTTTGATAGCCTGCCAAACATGGCAAGAGGTGGGGGGGAGGAGAAAGAGGGATGGGTCTGACTTGTGGTCAGCTACACTATCGTGTAGATATTTTAAAGCAAAAAAAAAAAAAACAAATATAAACAAACCGTCCAACACAAGTAGTTCATATAATTCAATTCAGCCTTCCAGGATGAAAGAAGACATGGAAAGGCTTTAACAGAATAGCACAAGACAGAAGGGCGTAGCACCTTGTACGTGTTGTGGGTCTGTGCTCTGCGCGAAGTTCTAACAAAAATGATGATGATGGTAATGAGGATGATGGATTGATGACAGATCAGTTACTTTGTCATTCACAAATGCACCTCGTCATGCTATACCTGCGCATATGTATAAACTCAGCATTCATACGACATCAGGTTTTTTTTTCTGTTGTAATATCACATGAATGCTGAATTAGCGATCGTGTGGAAGCACAGAATGTCAATGTGTGCCTGTGAAAGTTGATTACAGTTTTTATGTGAACAGCTCATTTCAACAACTGACGCTGTGATTACATGTTCAATTTACGGAGACGTTTTCTTTTGAGAAAATTTGGGGCGTGAAAATTGTAACTTCTGGGGGTTTTTTTTTCGGTTTCTTTTTTAAATTTATTATGTGTATGGTTCTAGCTTTTTTCAGCTTTAAATATATATATATATATATAATTTGTGTGTGTGTGTGTACGCGCTCGCTGTTCTTGGTAATCTTATTCTCATTAATATTAACATTTGTTTTGTTTCATTGCTTCATTGCTAATTAATAGTGCGACCTAATATACATTGTTAATGGATTCTTCTTTGTTAGGTATTCCTTGTTATTTCCTTCTGATTCCTCATTATAATCTTTTATTAACAAATAATCTAATTATAATCGTCAATTACATTGTATTCATCTCTTATTCGTTCTTTTTCTGTTCATTATTTATATCTTTTTTTTAATGAATATATTAATCTTGCATTAATCATATTTCTACAATGCAGAACCTGTCTCCGCCACTTTTTAAAATTATTTCTATTTATGATGGTGACTCGTTGCTTTTTTTGCTTATCGTTTTCTCCTTCTTCATTAATAAAGTTATGGTCGTCACTCTGTGTTATTTTTGATATTGTTGTTATCAACCTAACAGTGAATCTTACTTACTTGAATTTCATCTGTTGTTGCAAACAAGATTGTAATAAAAAAAACATTTGAATTCTCAGTCCAGTGAAGGCTGTAAGTTTGGTGTGGTTTGGTTTGGTTTGGTTTTAAACAACCATCTTCATTGCACACGGACTACTCCATCAGTGCTCGTATCTCCTCCTTAGACCACACAAGGAGGATCTCGGCACAGTGCACGAACTCCGTAGCACCGGCGAGGATCCCATTTTGTGTATACAGGAATCATGAATTCTATAAAAATGTTTATAGTGGGTACAGTGGCGTATCCTGGTAATGCGAGCTAGGCGTGAAGCTACTTAAAATGAATATGTACGCCTACTATTTAACTTCTTCCCCTCTTAATTTAAAAACAACTATATTCAACTACGCAAGGATAGTTATTAGGGGTATATGTCAATTTTCTCCGAAACACTAATTAACTTACAACTTGAAACTCACTGTCACTGTAATAATCTGCTTTCCCGGCAACTAACAAAAATTAATCACAAAAAAAACACTGGACGGACACAGCCGATTTTTACAATTCCGAGAGCTGCAAGACCACCGCACGCATGTTCGTATTGTATTGACGTATCTGGCCATGACCCCGATCCACACAAACCAATCTTCAGACGTGAATCCGAAAGGGACAGCACGCATTGTGACGGAATTACCCGAGAAACTTCGGGCGATTGTAACCAACCAATAAAAACTGCACTATAAAACGCGTCTGGGAAACTGAAACTAGATATACTCGTAGATTCTATGCGGGAAAATCCGTTATCCTGATGCGTGCGGTCCGAAAGCAGAACTTTAGAAGAGAAATATTTTATAGAATAATAAATTAAATTTTTATTTTCCTTCGGGCATAGGTGTGCGCAGCACGCACAGCACACGTAGAGAATACGCCACTGAGTGGGTAGGTTTCCTAATTAGGCAGTATGGCCTACTCTTTACTATTTCCAACTGACGAGGGATATTTAACGTGCGCAACGCACACAGGACCCCCTATTTTTGCCCTACCCTTATCTGAAAAGGCTGGGCATCTGATCTCACTAGACTAGAGGGGTGGTGGGGGGAGGGGGGAATGTATGACATCATTAGGAACAACTGGTGTAGAGATAAAAACTTTCCATCAGTTACATCCCTTTAGAGTTAGAGGCGGTAGCCATACCTCTTAGTCACTCTGACCCCGGATGTAATATGAGCATGAGCAAAAACTAGCCTAGGGTTCATCTTTCCTGAAACAACTGCAATGCGCTCGTGCTATCGATCAGCAGCCGACTTAGCTTAGAGCGAAGATTTAAACATTAAATAATACGATAAAAGCGTTACAATTAAGTCTGTTTTACTGGAATCCTTAGGGGTAAGAGAGATAGAAAGAGATAACAAGAAGACAAAAAAAAAAAAACATACACAGTCACATTGGTGAAACTGACTGGATGCAGAGAGACTTTTATAAGATGAAAAAGGATAGGAAGTTTTCAGATAAATTTGTTGAAGGCCTTAGGGAGATTCGACGACAATTTCTCAGCAGGACTAATATACCTGATGCTGTTCACTGTAATGGTTCTCATCATTCAGGACCTTCCGATAGTCAAAGCACATCTGTACGCGCACGCACTTTCCCATGATAGAACTCGCAGTTCTGTGGAGAATCGCCTGATCTTTCAAGGGGGTTGTCTTTCACCTGACGGATTGAATGTCCAGTGCCACTTATATTTAATTTCTGCCTGTGGGTAGCTGTGTAATTTATCAGTGATTTCCTCTTTTTCAACTCCTCCTTTGCTTCACCATTTTGAGACATAATTGATTATTTTTGTTCCGTTTTCGACTTTTTGATTTCGTAGTTTTCTTCTCAAGCTTTTCTTTTTTAAACAGTGGCTACTACTGTAGGTATTGAAATGTTAGAGATTTTACTATATTAGTCCATCTATTTGAGGTATGGTGACCAGTATCCTACCCACCGGTGTTGCTGTCCTAAACTCAAGAACAGAAACAGTACCCATTAAGAGCCGGGTAAACTAGAGCATGTGACTACCAGGTTCCATCCTGTAACCCTTGAACTTTGGCTCTTATGTATGTTAAATTTTTCTTTGCTAGCAATCGGAATAGTGACTTTGCAGGTTCTTTGCAGGATTTCTCGGTTATACGGGTTATACTGTTCGTTTTTTTTTTCTTTGTATTTGGAATTTTTTGCTTTTTTTCGTTCTGTTATTGTAATTAATTTCTTTGAGTTGTCATTTATTTCTTGTGTAGTATTTCTTTCCATTTCTCCACTTTTGTACCATGTATTTTGCAATTTTCTGTTAACCTTTCTAAAGTTATCTTCGTTTCGTGCCTGTAACTGTCACGAAATATGCTCGTTCCCTTTTCTAGTCTTCAATCCTCTCTGACGTTATTACTTTATAATTCTTTTTACGTGCTTCATCCAGTATTCGGTGTTTTCGCTTTCATCGTTCAAGGTTGTCTTATCATATCTTGTCACTTCTTTGCTATTACCTACCAGATGCAATTCCAGCAGAGGCCATCAAAACAGATATTGATTCCTCTCCAGAGATATTATACAAACTACTTGGAAAAGTCTGGGAGAGAGAAGAAATATCAGCAGAATGGAAGGAAGGTTATCTGGTCAAGTTGCCTAAGAAGGGAAATTTACAAGAGTGCACAAATTGTAGAGGAATAATGTTACTATCTGTGCCAGGAAAAGTATTAAACAGAATCATCCTTGAGAGATTAAAAGAGTCCATAGACAAGTAACTAATAGATGAACAAGCAGGTTTTTCGACAAAACAGATCTTGTACAGACCAGATAGCCACATTGAGAATAATAGTTGAACAAAGCCTGGAATGGAATTGACCGCTTTACATCGGATTCCTGGACTATGAAAAGGCATTTGACAGTGTAGACAGAGAATCACTTTGGAAATTGATGGTGCACTATGGAGTTCCCATGAAGATCATTGACTTAATAAGGAAGACCTATGAAGACATGACATGCAGAATTCTTCTTAAAGGACAACTTACAGAACCGTTTAGGATTTGAACGAGAACGAGACAGGGATGCTTCTTGTCTCCATTTCTTCTCTTACTAGCAATAGATTTGGTTACGAAAACGTCGACATCACATAATAGAACTGGAATCCAGTGGAATCTGACTAAACAGCTTGATGATCTGGATTTTTAAGATAACTTGGCTCTTCTGTCCCATAAACATAATCAGACGCAAGAGAAAATGAAAATTCACGATAATAGGTCATAACAAGTGGGCCTGAAAATACACAGGGAAAAGACAAAGATTATGAGAATAAATGCAAGAAATGATAACAAGGTTGAATTTGAAGAAACAGCACTAAAGGATGTAGAATCGTACAGATTTCTTGGCAGTAATATAGACGGAGTTGGAGGAACAGGCAATAATATCAAAATATGAATAAAAAAAGCAAGAGGAACTTTCATTGCACTGGGAAACATATGGAGAACAAGAGAAATCAAGTCCAACACGAAAACAAGAATCTTCAACCCAAATGTCAAATCAGTCCTATTGTATGACTCTGGGACATTGAGCGCAACCAAAACTAACAACCAGAAAGCTACAGACTTTTATAAACGGGTGCTTGCGTAGAATAGACGGACTTAAATGGTATGACAAAGTCACAAATGTGGAATTGATGACAAGAACCAGACAAGTGCCAGTGGAACAAGAGTTTAGAAGAAGGCGTTGGCGATGGATAGGACACACATTGAGGAGACCTGTTAATAGCATTACAATGCAGTCCTTGTTCTGGAATCTACATGCAAAGAGAGGCAGAGGTAGACCAAAAACACAAGGAGAAGAGAACTGGATACAGAGGTGAAAATGATGAGGAAAACATGGAAAGCACTTGAGGGTATGGCACAGGACAGGAAGACTTGGCATGTGTTTGTTGAACGCCAATGCTTCTCGGGGAGCTAATGGGTATAGAATGATTGAATGATTTACTACTTCCGTCTGATGAATTTGTTGTAATAATCAACAAAGAGAAAGTAACATCTTGGAAGATATTATCAGTGATTGATATGTGAAGCAGTAAGCTGGTAAACATAACAGGTAATAACGGAAGTGGCAAGACCTTATATGGTCATTGTGTTTAAAAATACCATGTAAAGAGCAATATCTTATGTTGACCCTTAGTAATGTTCTACATGAGGGCAGTGGTCGGGTGCTAACAAAGTGAGACACTTATTAGCAATTGGTTTGGTAAGTTTGAGATTCTAAAATAGACTGCTCCTGATTGGACTTATTCTCCAAGTAGCAATATGGGTGTATAGGCGAAAATTTCGATTATATTCTACAGCGTTGTAAGACTACTTCACCAACTTCCAATTTCGTCAGGAAGAAATCATAGGCAGCCAGGAATACGGAATATTATGACCCAAATATAGGGCAGGCCATAGGACTGGACGTGAATTCTAAGATTAGAAGAGAGTAACCCCAGATACATCACTTTTAACCTTAAGTTCTAAGATCCTACCTCAAATGCACACAGTTAGACACCTATCACACATGAAAGGTACGGTATCGTAAACAGTTGCCCGACAATATTCGGATATTTCATGTGCGAAAATTTTTTGCTCGCCCGAAAAAAAATACTCCGGATAAGTTGAATTATGTACATTTTATCATTTTATATTTGCATTTTGACATGTATAATTTGCTTGTGGGTGTAAAATGGAATACAAGGCTGACATCCTCCTCAATGCAAATAACTTGACACATGAACCACCACTGCAAAGCTGGTGTCTGCTTCTTGCGGATTTCTACACAAGGAACCAACATAAGAGGTGGCCCCAGGTTTCATAGAGAGCAGGGAGTCGATGATGATATCATGGTGTATACATTTATTATACGAACATTTTATTTGCAAATATCTATAGAATCGTTCAGTTGTCGTATTCCGCAGTCCAAAAGTACTTTCAGTCGTTTCAGTTCATGGCAGCTTAGATGATCTCAGTTGTTATGTTTGCTTGTCTTTAAAATCCAGTTAGGCTCCCTTAAACAGAGGCATCTTTCTTTTATTTTTATCTCTGCCAAAAGTAATCTTGATCGAAGGTTAGCACCTGCGAAGACCCTCATCATTATACTCTAAGCTGGGCCATTGTTGAACCGCTGCTGCGGAGCAGGGGAGAAAATCCCGCCATAAGGATACACCAAATGTCCACTGTTTCTATTACATTGTTCATTTAGATAACTGACTTAAATCCGACGTTTTTTTTTTCTCCACTCTCTTTAGGTAGTAGAAGAGCACTGATGCTGATAATGATGTGGATGCGAATAAGAAACAAAAGGATGAGAGAAGTCCTCCATGAAAAACAACAACAACAAGTGTAGAGTTTAACTGTTTTATTTAAGCTACAACAAATGTAGCTATTACGTTTGACAAACGGCTTAGCTGAGGAAAACGTTAAATATAATTGTATGAGAGCGAAGTTAGAAAAAGAAGATAAGATCGCACCTCTGTAAAACAATTATCATGAACAAGAAAACACACACATAAATTTGAAATCCACAATTAGAAAAAAATTATCACAACTGTAAGCCTAAATTAGCGTCATGCGATACCTGTTAAGAATACAGACGCGATAATAATACACCTGTAGCTGAAAATAATACAGGTATGTCAGTTCATGCAGCGATAACAACCTATCTATTTTTGCTTCTATAATTTTACCGTATGCTGCAGTCGAATTATTCTTGGTCGGACCATACCATCTGTATTCCTTTTGTTCTGACGTCACCGATCTAGGTTGTATATAAATGCAGTGTTGGGGATGTACAGGGAGAAGTAACTGCCTTTCAATCAGGCTGGTCGGCCGGGTGGTGGATGGTTGAATGGCACCTAGATTTAGAGATTAGTTGTACATTGTGATTAAACAAACATAACTGTGGACAAAAATAGGCTGTTGTCACAGAGGGTTAAATAGGGGGGGGGGGAGAGAGAGAAAGAGAGAGGGAGAGAGAGAGAGAGAGAGAGAGAGAGAGAGAGAGAGAGAGAGAGAGAGAGAGAGAGAGAGAGAGAGAGAGAGAGAGAGAGAGAAGCTATCTGTTAAAAAAAACCTCTAACACTTTATGACGGGACATCCAGTATGATGAAGGCACATTCACCTCATTCCTGCCAGCTATCTTTTGGTTTAGACTTTTTAATCAAAGGTTATCGAAGATTTATTTCCACAAACCGAATTTTAGGAAAAGGGAAACCACCATCATATTCTCCTTTGAACAATTACTAATCACAGCAAGGTTCTTAGAAATGAGAGTGACGTTAATAGAGGTTTACGGGAACCACCACGTCTGGTAGGGGGAGTATCATATCCAACAGGTGATACGCGACTGTCATCAAGCTACTGTAAACAATATAAGAATTAAAGATACCTAGATAATGGGAATTAGGAAGGTCGGAACACTTATGCAGGATGAACAATTAAATAACATGAGGGCCGAATAGGAAAGATTCGATTAGACTGATGTGAAAGACGATATGGCGGAACAGGCTAAATACAATTAGCCCCGTGTAAAGTTATTCATGTGGATGGCAACTTCATCATGCAAAATAAATTACTACAAAACAACAGCTACAAGAACACATGAATACATCGTTGAGGGGACAATCAAGAACAGGGCACTTAAGAGGCTCAGCGAAACTGCGGAAAAGGCATCGTGCAGGCTGTGGAACAACCGCAACGGGCTTTGGAACTCGAGAATGTAATCTGTTTTCAACATAGGGGTTACTTTTGCAATTGCCTCCAGCTGGCAGAAAATACGAGTGAATGTGAAAGCTGCAACCAAGGTGGAGTGGGTTGAATTCTCTGAACTAGACAACAGGAGTCTGACACTTGGGAGTCATGACAAAACGGGGCCCGCCCCCTTAGAGTGTAAAATGATATTAAGGAGCTGCAACACTTGATCGACAGCGGAACCACTTCTGATGACCAGATTTCCTCCTGTTGTATTGCTCTGTATAGAGTTTCCTATCATACGTATTCTTCATGCTTTTTCCCCTTTAAATATTAAAACCAAATAGATTGCAGAATCTAGCCACGAAAGTTCCTTAACACTACAAGACAAATTTAGCACCACAATATAAATGTCTTGACCGTTACATTGTTCCCATCGTCACAGACAGTCTGCCATATGTGCATGTCCCTTCAACAATCCTTATTGATTTCTCTTCAAACGGTTCCCGTGAGATTAGCTTACACATTTTCTGATCCAGGAAGTTCAATGTTTTATACAGACACCAAAATAAACCACATTTTATTTCCCAACACGTGATGTTTTAAAACACGCAATGAACGTATAATTATTTATCTGAAAGTGTCTTATAATATGCATACAAAAATGTATGTAAATGGTCTGGATGTGTCAGGGTTGATTATTATTGAAATTAATAAGTATCCTGGACACACAGTTGTATCAGGTGATACCAGGATAGTGCCAGATAAGAGTCTGGTCTTATAAGTAATACCCCCTTCTCTGAAAAGAGTAAGGGTGTATAGATATCAAAGGTAGGATCAAGCTGTATAAGTCTCTAGAGAAGATGGTAATATATTACTCTAAGTTCCTATTTGCCCCTCTCCAGATCCTCTTTTGATTATAGGATTAGCTCTGCTTGGGGTATTAACTAAATTATCTACCAACAAGAACTTGAACTTAACTTAAATAATTTAAGTAAGTCTGCTGGTAAATATTTACAATTTATTTTTACAATTTTTTTTTCTGTTTGAAAAGCTTTCAAGTAAATCAAATTCAATTACAACAGTAAATAAATAAAATATTAGAAAATAGTTCAAAGGTATTAAAAGTCATTAAAGTTGTTGAAAGTTCTCTCTTTGGTTAACTATCTCTGCTTGACGAATATCTATATCTTACTAACACTTTTATTTCACTGTCATTGAATGTTAGGATATCACTGGCTATATCTCTGCCCAAACACGGTTCATCATGAACTAGTATTTTCTATAATTGTGGTGTGACTCGGATACTCTACAGTTGCCTTGTTTTGCAACTCATCTGGTAGAATGAAGCTGGTTCCACTCTTGTCCTGAAAGGAAAAATTAGTTGAACTTCCTCCAGGCAGTAAGTACTTGATGACTGGCCCTCTGAACTGAAAAGGCACTTGCACCAGTAGTCACGTCAGTAGTGGCTGACTCTTTTATGAAACATATTAGATGTAACCCCTATATTGTCCATCACTATCCCACTATCACAAAGGTTTAGGGATGATAGACAGTTTCAGACAGTGTGCTAGCAGATGCACAGGACATATTTTAACAGTAACAACCAAATCCAGTTTACTGTGACTACAATTTTCCTCTAAATCCTTAGTTAGAGCCATTTGTCCATGATCTGCCTCCATACAATGATTAGGTCTTGTATAAAATACTAAGTAATAGCTTAAACAATCCCGTAAAACAATAGCTTTCAACCTTCCTTAAGTTCCTGGTGTGTGGTCCCTTCCATCAAGAAATAATTCTTTAAATGCTTTTCTAAACCTACAGACATACTTTTGCCACCATTCTCAATTATTTGAATATATATCTTGGCATTGTTTTGCCTCCAGAAATTACACAATGGTTCAAAACACATCTACACATTTCCTAACGCACACTGTAATTAATCAATAAAACTACATATATTTATATACATATATATATATATTCTTTCTTACCATAAGGCACATACAGTCGAGCTGTTAATGGGTATCTATTAGTCTGCTCTTCAGATACAAACGGCAAAGGCAATCTGCATTAACACGCTGATGCTCACTGTATATTTGAATTCTTATAGCCTGCTTTTCTATTTAGGGCACGTTCTATATATATATCCCAAAGGCGGACGCCAGAGGGAGTTTACTACCCACCGTGTGTTTAGCGTTCCGAAAATGTATGTAAAATCTGCCTATGTGTACAAATCAGGAAAACTAAGATTCCATTTATCTACGTTATTCCTGGAGCGATTTTATTCATCTAAGGCTTAAAATACGCTCTGTCTTATCCTTTAACTTCCTACTTAATTGTCTTTTACTTTCCTAAGTGCATTTTATTCTATGCGTACTCTAAACAGCAAAATTATGGACTAACCTGAGGTCTCGATGCATTCAACCAGAGATTTCTCCCTTCCTATAGTACTATCCGTGGAAGTCTCTGCACAGACGTGTAGAGCAACATTCCCAGTATTGCATTAGTGACCTCTTCCAGGTGGTACTTCTTTCATAATGCTGTAATTAAATGTCCTCTTCCACTGGGTTGCACAGATTTGGACTGGACATTTTGACTGCCTAATGCTTTAGTAAACACTGCATAAATGTACCTTCTGATTGGTGCGTGTATCATGCAGTTCTCACAAAGTATGGCGCGCGGTTTGGGTCAGAGTTACTCAGAATGACGTGTTGTGAAACAGACCACATCACGACAGGATGTTACTTTGAAGTATACAAGTCTTATATGCAGAGCCGGCTATTGGGCGGTGTGGATGCACTAGTTACCGACTTGGGAAAGGTGCCGAAATTTACTTTTTGTTGTTTTTAATAAAAGCATCAACATTTTAAAAGAACAAGAAAAATGATCATCAACGAATCACTGTCAACTCCTGGTCAGCTAAGTATCAAAGTACTGATCCAGCATATAGACTTTGTAGTATATCCACCCAAATCATCCTATGATGAGAATTATTACTTGTTTGTTTTCCTTGTTAAAATAACGTTATTTATTTTTATCTTGTTAACCAATAATTGTTTATTAAATGTATTATATGCAAATATAAATCTATAGTGGAATTAATCATTATTGAGTGAGTTTGCACCCGTAAGACTAAGTTTAAAAAATACAAGTACATAACCATATAGAGCTAACAATTTATATTTTACCGAATCAGCTTCAGCTAGCGGCTCATAAAGTACGAGTCGAAACCTTCCCCACAGAAGGAGCAGAGAACAATAAGTTCATAACGACTTAGATAATCTCAGTCGTTTGCTTCCCTTTCAATAAATTCCTGTGAAGCCCTCTGATATAGATGTATCATTTTTCTACTTATATCACTGGCAAGTGTAAACTTGAAAAATCCTTAGGGTATGTTCTGCTTACATGCAATACATTTTTTTTTAATATTTGTAATATTATGTAAAGTGCAGACTTCAGGAAATCTGATTATAACCAAACGACTGTTTTACACAGTTCTCGGAGAATAAAGTGGCATATTGTAGCATCCTGAACAGTTGGCGGGATAGAAACAGTTTGAACACAAAATCTCAACGCCATTTTTGCGACTGAGCTTACATACTGACAACGTAGAATCTGACCAAAGGGTGTTTTATATTTGGACATGCGCCCTAATATAACCGATGGAGCCTGTGTCTAAGTTGAACAGGCGCACGAGAACGAGGCAAATAGTTGTTTAAATGAAAAATAAACTTAGAAGCTGGAAAGAAGAATATCATCCTCATCATCATGAGCTCCCGAAGGAGTATGGGCTTTCAGCAAAGATATGCTAAGACTTCCTGTCCCGTTCATCAGCTCAAGGTCTTTCCATGTTTTTTTTTTCATCTTTCTCACGTCTGTCTTCAGCTCTCTTCTCTATATGTTCCTTGATCGCCCTTTTCCCCTCTTACAATGGGGATGTCAGAAAAAGGACTGCCTGCTAACGCTATCAACATGTTTTCTCTCTGCGCGTCTTATCCATCGCTAGCGTCTTCTTCTCATTTCTTGCTCTATTGGCGCTTGTCTGGTTCTTGTATTCAGTTATTCATTGAATCCATATTAGTTATCTTGTCATTTCTTGCTCTATTGGCGCTTGTCTGGTTCTTGTATTCAGTTATTCATTGAATCCATATTAGTTATCCTGTCATTTCTTGCTCTATTGGCGCTTGTCTGGTTCTTGTATTCAGTTATTCATTGAATCCATATTAGTTATCTTGTCATTTCTTGCTCTATTGGCGCTTGTCTGGTTCTTGTATTCAGTTATTCATTGAATCCATATTAGTTATCTTGTCATTTCTTGCTCTATTGGCGCTTGTCTGGTTCTTGTATTCAGTTATTCATTGAATCCATATTAGTTATCTTGTCATTTCTTGCTCTATTGGCGCTTGTCTGGTTCTTGTATTCAGTTATTCATTGAATCCATATTAGTTATCTTGTCATTTCTTGCTCTATTGGCGCTTGTCTGGTTCTTGATTCAGTTATTCATTGAATCCATATTAGTAAGGTGACCAGACGTCCCGGTTTTTCCGGGACAGTCCCTGTTTTCGACCATTTTTGATAATTTGTCCCGACTTTTTTTCGATGCAATCTGGGACGCCAATTTGTCCCGGTTTTGGACGAATTTGCCAATTTGGCATAAATCTCACAGATTAAAAAAAATATTATTCCTTGGCTGATGATAAGGGTGGATTTAACTGGAATGATAAGCCAAAGGGTCTGACCACCAAAAGTGGATTTAGGCTGACGACAAATCACCACCCCTATCGACACCTGGTATAAAAGTGCAAGATGTAGGTGTCTTCTCTGGTATATAGTGTTGCTGTGTATGTTGCAGTAGAATAGTTCACAGGGTACAACACAGGCAACATGATGTGTAGAGTCATGAAAATGGTAACTTCGCTTTATGTTTTATACCATTTATTGCACGCCACAAAACAGTCATGATATTTTGTCATCACCAACATAGTTTAACGAATGCAGCATTCAAAATCATATTAGCTGATAGTCATGTAGGATTCAATACTCAATAGTTCTATTGTAAACAGATAGCTTCTGTATATTCGATATCATAAAGTTCTGGTTCATGAAGCTGTATAAATAATATATATAACTTCTGCAACAGTGTCAGCTGCAGATCATCAATGTTCATAGACAATAATAAATGCTCCCTTCCTGATGCTAGCAGATCAGATGTGTACAATAAGTCCGTTTACTGTCTGCACGTGAATAGCATACATGGAATACAGGTCAAACCGACCCTTATAACCTTCCTAAGTCTAACCATCTGACTTGGACGTGATCTCTGATATAACGAATCCTGGAACACAGACAATAGTCTTGTTGGTCTAGAGCGACCCATATATATATAACTAGTTCAGGTATAAAGATACCGGTGGCGAAAATCCTAGTCAAAGTACCTCTCCATTTTGAATCACACAGGCGAGCAAGGAGCCACAAAATGACGAACTTCTAGATGATAGCATAAAGTTCAATACAAGAGGAATTACCTTTCTTCGGAAATCAACCACGAACATATGCCTCCAGGCAGGCTTGAATAATACTGGGAAATAGTCTAGTTAGCTAACTAACTCACAAAGACAATGTATTTCCCTCAGAAAATCACAAGACGCACATTGCGTCCGCTCGCTGCTCAGACCATTTCTCAACTCCCGAGCTGGGCGGAACACACCAAACGAACTACCAGTTTTGACATGCGCAGAACTCCAATATCTGAGTCGCCGCTCACATAAGACGATTCTAAGAACATTCGAGATAAAAGTCTTACACAGTCGCGCCTTTTATGGTCATGAACAGAAGCGTTAAGACAGGTTTCAGACATCTACAACAGTTGACTGATACTACCAAATAAGGAGATATGGTCACGCTTCGTTCAAGAAATTATAGACCGAACGTGTCTCTATACAAGAGAAGGCAAACTCATAAAAAAAATTGTAGTCTCGATATCTCGGGTTATGTCCCTTTGACTGTAAAAAAACATAATACACCTTTCAGTCAAAAAATGATCATACATACGAAAAATGATCATACAAAGACTTTGGAAAAAGTAATTATTTGTACGTAACATTACCGCACCCTCCCGGGAAAAAAAATGAAACATTTTTTTTTTTTAAATCCTGGAGCCGGAAAAATCTAGGCTCCTAACGCACGTATGATGCGCTGATATATACCTAACAAACTAGCTCAACGCATGGAGCGAAACTGAGATCATATCTCAGGTCCTTAGAGAAAAAATTTATCTAAGTATTCGCGTATATATTCCAGGAAGGTGCCACCAACACACGCCACAATGATGGCAACATCATAATAAAAGTCAAATTACTCTCATACCAATATATGAAATTAAATATATCATTATGATATCATACAATGTGTTGTGCAAATAGCGGTGTAATATACTAATATACCGCACTATATTATTACATTATATAATGCATCAGTAATTAATAACTAATACAATGTTATTCTTCGTTGACATAAAACAATCAATAGAAGAAGATGTGGACATCATCCGCTTCCAATCTAGGACAGGACTCGATATCCTCAATGTTCCACAATGGACATAATCTCGCAGACTTCACTGATGTGCTGCGAAAATATCAATAACACAAATCTTAAAGACAACTGGTAAATCTCTTAATACAATTATGCAAATATATTATCTAAATGTGGCCGAGTGATCTTTTGGCCCGTATATCACTAACTAAGCCTTCTTAGATAATTACATGGTACAATGTTATAAATTCCCCCCAAAAAAGTGAGAAAAAATCTACTAACATGTCATTATAATATTGGACTGTATATCAGGAAATATATATATGACAGAAGAATCATGTGGAATCGTGTGGGCATCTGGACAGAATGTCTGCCATCACATTATCCGAACCACGGATAGCTCGAACCGAGAAATGAAATGGTTGAAGAGCTATGGCATAACGAGTGGACCTCGAGCTCTTCAAGTTTTTGCTCTGAATAGCAGTAAGCGCTTTCTGGTCGGTTTCCACAATGAAGTGTGCGCCTAGAAGAAATCTTTGTAACTTCAGAATAGACCATACCATAGCCAATAACTCACGGTCTAAAACCGAGTAATTCTTTTCTGCAGCATTTAATTTCCTAGAGATATACATCACCGGATGCAGAGTATCAGAATACTCCTGCATTAGTGCTGCCCCAATCCCAGTTGACGAGGCGTCACTTCGAAGAACAAAAGTCTTCTCAATAGTAGGTAACCTAAGAATAGGTGGAGATGAAAATAGGGCTTTAACCTGGTCCAATGAGGATTGACATTCTTTAGACCAGCGGATCAGATTAGGCGACCCTTTCTTCAATAAAGTAGAAAGCGGTGCCATAAATATCAATCTTATAACGGAGCTAACGTACCTGGCATTTTTTGGCGCACCATTATCATTCCAGTTAAATCCACCCTTATCAGCTGACTTGAGGGAATTTTTAATTATTAGTGAACTGGCGCCGAAACAGCACAAGAGGTTGTCAGGACCGCGAATTAGTTTTGTAGTTCCAATGTGATATTCGCAGTTATTTGAAATTTTAGGTAGTGGTAAAGTACCAAGATTTTGCTTTCGGTGTACGTTTATTTAATTTAAACGGTGAACTATTTGTGCATGTTTTGTTATTGTTGTAAGAAAATGGTACCAAAGCGTAAATGCAGTTTCAATGAAGATTTAGAAAAGAAATATCCGTTTATTAAAAAGAGTACATCAAACTTCAATGTACGATGCAATATATGTGCCTCCGGGTTTTCGATAAGCCATAGTGGACGTAGTGATATTAAGAACCACATAAGCAGTGAGAAACATAAGAGAGCCGTCGTTACAGCTGCATCAAGCTCGTCGTTAACCACTTTCTTCAGAGCTGATAAAATTGGTGACCAAGAAGAGCAATTAGCTGCTATAGAAGGCGCCTTTGCATACCATACAGTGCTACACAATCATACTTTCAGGTCTATGAATTGCACATCAAAATTACTTCAGGTTACTTTAGAGCCAAAATTTGCATGTGCACGTACGAAAACAGAAGCCATTATTCGAAATGTCTTGGCACCCCATATTCTAAATGAGTTAAGGTGTGACCTAGAAAAGTCTACATTTATTTCTGTACTAACAGATGCATCCAATCACAAAGAATTCAAGATTTTTCGTTTGCTTGTTAGATACTTTGATCACAGTAATGGAGTGAAAATTAAAATATTAGAGTTAAAGTCATTGCCAGGTGAAACATCTGATATTGTAAGTAGTTTTCTTAATGACTGCATAACTGAAAATGGTTTAGACAGGAAAGTAGTTGGATTATGCGCAGATAACACAAATTCCAATTTTGGAGGTGCTGAAAGGAAAAGACAGAACAATGTTTTAAAAAAAACTGCAAGAAAACCTTGGACATGATCTTATAAGAGTTGGGTGTGCAGGTCATATTTTCCACAACACTGTTCGAACAGCTGCAGATGTCCTGCCTGTTGATGTCGAGCTGATTATTGCTAAAATTTATCTACTCTTCAAATCATACACAGTACGAGTTGAAAGACTCAAGGAGTTTTGCCAGTTTGTGGAAACAGACTTCCAGATGATCTTAGGTTATGCTCAGACTAGGTGGCTTGCTCTGCTGCCTGCTGTTGAAAGGGTTCATCTGATGTTCCTGCTTCTAAAATCATATTTTCAATCTCAAGACAGATGCCCAGTGTTTATACATACATTCTTTGAAAATCCTCTATCTGAGGCATGGCTTGTTTTTGTTCACAGTCAGGCCTCTCCATTCCACGAAGCAGTGCAAAAAATAGAGAGACAGACGGTCACTGTGTTTAAAGTCATTGACAGTTTCAACAGGTTGAAAACTATTTTGAAGTCCAAACTGGAAGACTGCTTCTTGCCATCAAGAGTTAAGCTAATCCTTGAAAAGCTGGAAATGGAAGGACTTCCAAAGGAGGATGTGAAAAAGTTTCATGCTAGCGTTTCTTCGTTCTATGAAACAGCTTTCAATTTATTTGAATAAATGGGCTGCAAAAAATTTTCAAGACCTAGAATCCTACAGTTGGGTAACGCTGAACAGAATACCAATTTGGGCAGATATTGAGATATCATCATCACTAGTAATTCAAACATTACCTTCAGCCCACTTTACAGAAACTGAAATTTATGACGAATATGTCTATACGAAGCAGTTTGTTACTTCTCAGAAAATTAGTGAATGGAGTGCCAAAAAAACATTGCCACTACAACGTTGGATTGAAATGGTTTCCCACTTCAAAAACAATAATGTGACATTTTCAAATATTTTGAAGTTGGCAGAGTTTTTTTTCTGTCTACCTGGAACAAATGCTGCCACAGAAAGAGTGTTTTCTTTGATGAACAGCTTATGGGCAAGTGATAAAACACAGCTAGGTGTTGAAACTTTGAAAGCTATGTTGACAACCAAAGTGAACTGTGAGGAAACATGTGTCGAGTTTAGTAAGATGCTGCTTGCAAAGAAGGACCCATTGATAAAAATCCATTCATCTGAAAAGTACAGTAACTCAGCTTCACCTTAAGTAAGGATTATTCATGTTTTTCTCTCTTATTAGTTTAAGTAGTTAAACTTACACAGTAAAATGTATGTTATTCAATGTTATTCAAATGTATATATAAAATGTATATTATTTTTAATTGACATCAACTTGATTTTTCCGGGACATGTCCCGACTTTTGACCTTTTCTTTACCCGTTTGTCCCGATTTTTTGCATTGATATAGGTCAAATCTACTATTTTGTCCCGGATTAGGGTTTTGAGAATATGGTCACCTTAATATTAGTTATCTTGTCATTTCTTGCTCTATTGGAGCTTGTCTGGTTCTTGTATTCAGTTATTCATTGAATCCATATTAGTTATCTTGTCATTTCTTGCTCTGTTGGCGCTTGTCTGGTTCTTGTATTCAGTTATTCATTGAATCCATATTAGTTATCTTGTCAGACAACATCAATCCTTCTGTTCTACGGAAATACTGAAGAAGGCTATATCCGTTCTTAGAAAAAAAAATTAGATACAGTATTGTTTATTCTTACGTGTAGTGGATCACCCCTGTACAATATAAAACTAATTCCACATAAACCACGGCTACAAGAACACGAGACATCTTGATGCAGGCTTCTAGTCAGGGGAACTGATATAGTGGTGGTTCCATGCTTAGTAAGGAGCGCAAAAGAAAGTGATGACGATGATGCTTACAGTGCATCAAAGCCAAACTGCAGAAATACTTAAATCCTTGTTAAAGACCTCCTGTTGTCTCTTCGTTTCTTTGTTTACACGTGCTACAACTCTTCATTTTGTTACTCTTCTTTGATCAAGTGCAGTGGTTCCTAACCGGTGTGGCGCCCCACACTGGTGTGACGCGAGAGGATGGCAGGTGTGGTTGAAAGATTCAAAGACAATCAAGGATTTAGAGAGATTTTAAAAAAAATTCATATTCCAAAAATAAATATATATAATACCATCTTATTAATTGCATTTATTTTGTTACCTGTGATATAATACGGGAAATATAAGTATAGAAACCCGTAGAACTGTCCTGATTTATCCAGATTTTATTCAGTAATATAATTTATCTTATATCAGATAGATACAGTTCTCCAGGACATATTGTTGTGAACAGGGATTTTCATCTCTGACAAATATCAAAGACCAGAAAAGGGAAAGGCTTATTTTTGTTGATGAGGTGATGAGAGATTGTTTGTCTCAAATAAGACCTAATATAAATGAGATTACCCTACAAAAACAAGCTCACACTTCTCATTGAGTTTTGTATATTTTGTTAATAAATCATGTTTTTGTGTAGCTGTATTGTTTTATACTGTCTGTCTGTCTGTCTGTCTATCTACCTATCTCTCTGTCTGTCTGTCTGTCCGTCCGTCCGTCCGTCAGTTTACCTACCTTTAAGCCGACCTACCTTTTACATTTCTACCTATTTATTACATACCTACCTACCTAACTTTATACCTACCGAGATCTACCTACATGACTGCCTTCCTGTCTGTCTGCCTGTCTAGTCTGCCTATCTGTTATTTTATTATTTAAGTAACATTTAGGATACGTGTGAGAATAAATAGATTAACTATGGAAGAAGAGAGAAAGGAAGGGCAGAATGTTAGACGGGCCTGCGTGACCAATTCTAAACCCTTTGAAAATAAAGTTCGTTCGTTCGTTCGTTCTATCTATCTATCTATCTATCTATCTATCTATCTATCTATCTATCTATCTATCTATCTATCTATCTATCTATCTATCTATCTATCTATCTATCTATCTATCTATCTATCTATCTATCTATCTATCTATCTATCTATCTATCTATCTATCTATCTATCTATCTATCTATCTATCTATCTATCTATCTATCTATCTATGTATCTATCTATCTATCTATCTATCTATCTATCTATCTATCTATCTATCTATCTATCTATCTATCTATCTATCTATCTATCTATCTATCTATCTATCTATCTATCTATCTATCTATCTCTGATAATGTTTGTACTTTTCAACATATGTTATGTCATGCTTATAAGTAATTAATGTTAATATGAGTGTGCTATATTATTATTTTACTTTACAACGTTGAATTCATTGAATTTGATATGTAAAATGCATATGAGAATAAATGAATTCAGTATGAAAGGTGAGAGAAAGGAAGGGCAGAATGTCAGACGGGCCTGCGTGCCCAATTCTCAACCCTTTGAAAATAAAGTTCGTTCGTTCGTTCGTTCGTTCTGTCTGGTCTGCCTATCTGTCAGGTCTGCTTGCCAGTCTGTCTTCGTGTCTTTGTTTAACTATTTCTACCTTTTCTACCCGGCCCCGTGTATTTCCCGGGGGCCTGTGATGAGAAAAGACAAAAATAGGCCTACTGCTGCTTAAGGCATGTCGTAAAATACTACTAACATGGGGTTGTGTTTAAGACTAGCAGCCTCATGAAGTAAACCTAATCACAAAATCCCTACTCTTGGAAGAGTAATGAATACTTTGATGGAGGCGTCCCGTAAAGGGGCCTGCGACAACGTTGGCCCCATAGTCTATAAAACATCGAAATGAGATATATAGTAAATGAATGAATGAATGAACGACTCCGTATATTCTATACTAGCATGTTCTCTCTCTCCAGCCACTTTCTCTGACAACATAAATCTGTATCACCATCTTACCTTCTGCTGCATGTTACTTAACTCTGTCCCCCCCCCATCCCCCCCCCGTCCCCCGTTACAAATCTTTATCCCGTCCTCTTGCTATTGTCTTCTCATCTGTAATACAGCCGGCTACCAAGTTAACCCCGACTTCCTTACAAATGGCACGCGCAATAACTGTGTAATTATTGGCGCCATCCAGCTCTGTTTATATTTTGTCATTTTTATATTTGAATATTCATGACCTTGATTACATGCGTCGCGCGATCTCCACATGGATCAAAATGAGATTTCTCCGGGGATAAAAATAAAGTGCTCCCACGTCTTACCCAACCCCCTTCCCCGGAAGAAATCACTGCCTTTAATCGGGGTGCGTTACAGGATAGATTGACATAGCGTAAAATTAGATTATATTTAATGGCATAAATTATTTGCTGGTGTAAGCGTGTGTGTAGATGTGCTTGTGTAATCACAACAGCCTGTGTGCTCTGATATATATATATATATATATATATATATATATATATATATATATATACATAAATATATATATATATATATATATATATATATATATATATATATATCATAAATACAATTTAGTTCCCTATACAACATAGGTAAAGTGGTAGGATCCCATTACACGCCTATTGAGACATATTGGGAATACAGTGTTAGGCCCATATTTTCTTGACCATCGGCAAACTAGGGGTGATGTGGTCAGCATCACGCCGGCCGCCTTAACCTTCCCAGAGTTGTTCTGGTACCCAATTCATGATGTTGGATCGACCCCGGAGCCGTTAGCGGTCTAAAAAATCTCACCTCAACTGGGGATCGAACCATGGACCACCGAGCTAAGAAGCCAGTGAACTAACCACTGCGCTACCACGGCTCCCTACAGCATAAGCCTTCACCAAACACATGCCAAGTCCCTCCTGTCACGTGCCATCAGCTCAAGTTCTGTCCATGTCTTCCTCAGCATTTTCATTTCTATCTCCAGTTCTCTTCTCTTTGTGTTTTTCGTCTACATCTGCCTTCTCATACCCTGAGGATTTCAGAACACGGACTGCCTTGTATTCCTATCAACTTGTTTCCTCAATATGTGTCCTATTCATCGCCAGCGTCGTCTTCTCACCGGCACTTGTCTGGTTGATGTTGTCAGTTCCACACTGGTGAGCGTGTCGTACCATTTAATCCTTATATTACACGGAAGAACCCATTTATGAAAGTATGTTACTTCTTGGGTGATGGTTTTAAAAGTCTGACTTGATTTCTTCTGATTGCCTTATATTGCCCAGTGCATACTGTCACTGTACGTTGTACTGTTACTGCTGCTTCTATTGCTATGACGCCCACATGGACATCTTATAAATAGTGCGTGGTTAGCATGTTACTGACCCTGTCTTCTTAGATTAGTCATTGACCAGTGGCTAAGTTGTGGCTCACATGTCTACGCCACGGTCAGCAAAGTTTCTTGAAAAAAACATTGCAGCGATGTTCACAAGTTAGTAAACAAAGGAGGATAGTGTGATTCGCTTCCGTAGCTAGGCAGGGGTGCCGTTCGGAAGGTCCTGGATTTAATTCCCCTGTAAGCCACTCACTTCTGTTTTTTTTTTTGGTCTAATTTTCTACTTCTGTTTTTTTTCTGTTGTCTAATTTTCTACTTCTTTTTTCTCACAAGCGCCTGAAACATTCCTTGATGTGTGTAATATTTTATTTATTCACAAGTTAGTAGCTGCTTGTGCTACACATTTACACTAACACTCTATTGTACCTATATATAATACCATCTTATTTATTGTTTCGACACGATTATCTCATCTTTAAGAAACGGATAACAACCGTTCTATAATGCTTTACCACATAGATTTTCAGGTTATTTTCTATGGCAAAATGTAATAAGTCGATGAAGAATTAGTGTCATGGATTGCCTCCCCTTAGCTCTGCAGTAGTGGTCCACCAGTGGTCCACAATCAAGAGCATCTAATATGGGTCTTCAATGGTGTCTTCTTTCGCACAAGATTACTCTTGACCGAGTTGTAGATAGAAGGATAATGACACTTCTCTGTCAAAGTAGTATTCACAAGATGTTTTCAGAAGTCAAGAACAATGCTGCTTGGGGTAGAGCACTATTAACTTGTATCTGATCCGTCGCCTTTCGTGAAGAATTAAGCAATGCTTTTAGCCCGTTCAAGCCCCCATCTGGTGTAATCCAGCGAAATTATTTTATAAGTATTTGCTCTATAGATGTAAATATATGTCTAGATGTATATATATGTCGGTTATGGGCAGGTTTCTAATTTTTAAATTTTGCCGGGGCAGCGGCCTGATAGGCCTACTCTTTACGATTTCCAACTGCCGTGGGATTTTTAACGTGCGCAACTTGCACACGCGGCCTCCTATTTTTCACCCTTATCCGAAGAAGGCTAGGCATCCGATCTCACTAGCCAGGAGACAAGGGGGCAGTATGACATCATTATGACCACTCGTTCTTAAAAAAAGTTTTTTCCATCAATTATATTCCCTCAACTGGGACTGCGAACGCCATACCTCTTAGCCACTCCGACGCCCTCAAATAAAGACAATTAGCTACAATTTTATTACATAACTATTATGTTACATTAACGTTACAACTGGACGTTAGATCCGGATTGTTAAACATATGACGTCATAGCAAGAAACAAAACCCTTTAGCTCCCTAAGGAGCATAGGCCTTCAACAAACACATGTGAAGTCTTCCTCTTACGTTCTTTCCACGTTTTCCTCATCATTTTCACTTCTGTCTCCAGCTCTTTTCTCCGTGCGTTTGTTGGCCTATCAGTGTCTCTTTAACTTGAAGAAACATCATTAAAGGATGTAGAATTGTACACATATCTTGGCAGTAATATAGACAGAGTTAAAGGGTGTCGTAAATTTTTAAAAGATAGGTCAGAAGATATTTATGGTCCCGTCTGAGCAGAGGTGATAGTAGTAAATAAGTGAGGTTAAAGGTATAGGAAATAGATTTCCCGAGTGAATAGTTTAAGGGTAGAATCTGTCTCTGGATTGAGAAGATACTCTAGTCCAGCCTATCTTTACGACTGTAATTTATTATAAGACAATCCTACTCTCCATACATGTAACATATACGTTTAACCACTCACACACACACACACATAAATATGTGACTACAAGACACACAACCGTGAAAAACATGGTTACTGGGTATGGGTCTGACCAACACACAAAGTTTAGTTAGTTTGTTGTTTATTATCATTTAAACTTTACAGCATCGACTATCAAAAGAATCAAATAAATCAAAATTACGTATAGAGAATTAACAGAATGCCTATGCCCTCCCTTCGGTGAGATGATAAGAACCCAACCAAGTTAATAACCCCAAAGGTCAAAAGGTTAGCAATAGGTTACGGTATATAGACAGTAAAGTGAGCAAAATTCCTAATACGTGCTACCCCGTAAAGTAAGCAATTGTTAAGCCAAATAAGATAGTTTGGTACAAGCTACATTAACAAAAAAATATTCAATCTCTCTCTCTCTCTCCTACGTGGCCACAATCTCTCTTTCCTTACCTAATCTGGTGTCGTTTCCAGTCATGTATAATTATCCTGGATATAGTTATCGATATTGGTAATGTCAGATTTCAGTGGCAAACTTGGCCCCAGTCCAGCCTTAACAGTAACTTTATAAAGGTGGATGCCAAGTTTGGTGAGGTAATACTGGATCGATATTGTCACCTTGACTAGGTAATGCTAGAAGAATCGAGATATAGTGTTCACCGCAAATAATGGAAAACGAATACTTCTGGTATTTGGACACAGCTAGTTGCTACACATTGTTACTGATGTTGGTATGCGATTTATTAGATAGATCCTACCGGCTAACTCTGGTGGGTGCCGATTCTGAAATAGCGTGACTCGTCTGGATAAATATCCTCTTGGAATAAAACGAGTATCAGAAGTCTGGAGAACAGTTATTGTTATTTCACCACGATGGGCTGATAAAATGCAAGAAAATATATCTGGGTATTTGGTAAGTCCCGTTAAAATTTTACTTATTAAAATGTTCGTTCGTCTCTGTGGCCCGTCCTATTCACAACTGAAACTTGGAGACGCGTCAGCCAACAGAAGACAACTTTACTTCCACTCAGTACAAAAATCGAGATACGGCCCAAGATGGGGCCACGAAAAAAACGTTGATCGCCGTTGAACAAGTAGCCTAAAAGGATATAGGAACATTATGAAACACTTACTGCTATTAATATCTACATATATATATATATATATATATATATATATATATATATTATATATATATATATATATATATATATATATATATATATATATATATATATATATATATATATATATATATATATATATATATATATATATATATATATATATATATATATATATATATATATATATATATATATATATATATATATATATATAAATATATATATATAATATATATATATATATATATATATATATATATATATATATATATATATATATATATATATATATATAATATATATATATATATATATATATATATATATATTTATATATTTATATATTTATATATTTATATATTTATATATTTATATATTTATATATTTATATATATATTTATATATTTATATATTTATATATATATACACACGGAAGGGGACGAGACATCCTCTCCGTCATCCCTGATTAAGTTAGAAGGCGCACGTTATGTCTAGCCTATCCTGTTTGGTCAGTTATTATTTAATTTTTAACCAATATCGCACTTATACAAATATCGCTTGTCATTACTAGCTATTTGTTTCGCCACATGATATTACACTAGTCACTTATATAATTACACTTAATGAATTAGAATTTTATTACCACAATCAGAAATGAAATAATCTCCACGAAATGCTAATAACACACTTTCACAATGGCTCTAGAATAACGAGCTAGATTATCCACACAAAAATCTGAGCGACAACTGATAATGATTAGAGGAAGACGCGCTTTATATAGGATCATCGTATTTTGATCTCAGAAGGCTGTTACTTTTCGCACTTCTCGTGCATAGCAGAAATTCAGGAAACTAATTCCCCCGATCAGGGTTCCTCGTTCACTTCTGTCGGCCGCTGAAACAACAACAAAGATTAGTCTATGTAGCGGGTTCCGGTCTGCGAATTTTCCTGTTTCTCGAGATCAAAGAGATACCTTTCCCTAAATGCATGGACATCATAGGATTTGCTCCCCTCGTAGAGAAACTTCAAAAGCTGTTACCTTCCACGTGTTTTGCACGTGCTATCTGCCAGTTATCATAATATTGACAAATCAGCTCGCGTGAGAAATTCAGGTAAACAAACGTGATTCGCTCCCCTGAATGAATGACAGTTTGTGGAGTTTGTGAACAAGCTCGCAAGCTCGTTTTGTATGGTCAAGTAGACAACAAAAGAGGCGTGGATTAAAATGTGAATCAGACAGTCAGAAATTGCGTGGTTTGGCTTTAGCAAATGGTAGGCATTAAATGGGAAAACAAAGGCTGTCAGATTACTGTATCACTATTTACATTTCCACGTCACAGAGGGACAGACAATGATATCAAAATAAGAATACAAAAAGCATTGTATTGGGAAACATATGGAGAACAAGAGAAATCAAGTCCAACACGAAAATAAGAATCTTCAAATCAAATGTCAAGTCAGTCATTTTGTATGGCTCTGAGACATAAAGAGCAACCAAAACAACAACCAACAAGCTACAGACTTTTATAAACGGGTGCTTGCGTAGAATAGAAGGACTGAAATGGTATGACAAAGTCACAAATGTGGAATTGATGACAAGAACCAGACAAGGGCCAGGGGAACAAAAGTTGAGAAGAAGACGCTGGCGATGGATAGGACACATTGAGGAAACCTGTTGATAGCATTACAAGGCAATCCTTGTTCTGGAATCACCAGGCAAAGAGAGGCAGAGGTAGACCAAAAAACACATGGAGAAGAGAACTGGATACAGAAGGGAAAATGATGAGGAAAACATGGAAAGAACTTGAGCGGATGGCACAGGAAGGAAGACTTTGCATGTGTTTGTTGAAGGCCTGTGCACCTTGGGGAGCTAAAGGATATTGATTGATTGACTCTGTCCCTAAAGATTCCAGAACAAATACTGCCTTTTTATTGCTATCAACAGGTTTCCTCAATAATGAACATAAGTGAGGATATAAAAGTTTAAAAATAGTATCGACTTTTCAGTCACCATTTAAACCGAAACACCTGATATAGTCCTTTCACTGTTTGCGAGATCCTAACTGTGACACCATCCTACGAAAATGATACCCATCACTCTTCATTCATTCTAAGTGTACTATTTAAAACTTGACCACAAGACAACCACTTCACGTCGGTGTAGAACGGCTAGATTATATAACCATAATCCATGGTTTAGATAAACTAAGCAGTTAACTCCAACTGACCAGATGACCAATGTCATCACCGTAGCAGTGTTTTCAATAGTTTCGACAACTCGACTCAGAATGTTTGTAGCTATTAGTGCTTCTTCCCAAGTGGGGACAAATGCTTGTTAGTTTTAGTGATTCGTCGTTAGGGTTGCAAGTGATTTCAGATCCCATCTTAGCGGATTTACAAGTTAAGAAAACTGTCAATCTGAAACTACAAGATTACTGGATGTCGACGCACTCTATTGGAAATTCGCAAAACAGACATTTCAGGCCACTGTGATTGGTAATCTCTGGTCTAGACGCAATGTCCTTTGGGATATTTTAGGATATTGTTCCATAAATAGCTTAATTAAAAATATGACTGCTACTTATAATAAAAGTTGTCTGTTTATTATTATACGAGCATGTAACCCGCCAAGACATGGCGAGAAATAATAATGTTTCGCTCTCACTGCGGCATGTTCTCACTACGGCCTTAATTCTCCTGTAGTCATTTCATTCACTTCCATTTTCAATAAGAAGTAAATAAATGACATTTGAAGTCTATGATGAGCAGTGATGATTCTCTGGCTAAATATATAAATATATAAGATGTAGGTAATTATTCATACTTACACGCATGAACGTTGTTTAATATACTTATTTACTTATTTTCTTATTTTTTTTGGTTGGGTTTTTGCCTTCTTCTGGCGAGGAGCGTTCTTTTCAACCTATTTGGCTATATCAGAGCGCATTTACCATCCAAAAAAAGTCAACTCTGTTGACTGCTAACCCGATCAGCGTTGATAAATACTAAGTCCTGAAAAAGACCAACATTATATATCTGCTAGCATAAAGCCCTAAAAAGGACTCGCCAGCTACGCCAATGCCCGAGCTAGTCCCTGAGGTGTAGAGTATTGCCAGAGAGAGCGCCTTACTATCATATCGGCTGTCATTCTCCTGGCCTGGTTCCAATCTAGTCCACGGTTCTTCAGAGATTGCCTAATTTTTTCCTTCCAGCGGACTCTAGATAGTCCTGGAGGTCTGGATCCCTGGGTTTCAGTTTTCCATACTTGCCGTGGTAGCAGATCATCTCTCATTCTGCAGACTGGCCAAACCATCGTAGTTGGGACTGTTCTACTTGAGTCTGCACGAGCTGGGTTTGAGGCCTTGCCATATCGCCTGGCTGCGGACTATCTCTCTTGTTATTGCTTCACCCACCTTCCTCAGATACCTCATTTCTGAGTTTTCGACCATGTTTAATATACACTGAGGAGCCGCGGTAGCACAGTGGTTAGTGCACTGGCTTCCTAGCTCAGTGGTACAAGGTTCAATCCCCAGTTGAGGTGGGACGTTTTTAGACTGCAAACGGCTCCGGGGTCGACCCAGCCTCATGAATTGGGTACCAGAGCAACTCTGGGATGGTTAAGGCGGCCGGCGTGATGTTGACCACATCACTCTGTTAAAGAAGATTATTATGTATTTTTACATGTTCGCCTCACTTAGATCTGTTAGCAGTTTAATCTACGCGGTAACATTTCTATCTGGAGTCAAGATGATATGTTTTGCACTATTGTTAATTATAAATGAACGCGATAGTACGAGGGACGGTCAAAAAGTAATGCCTCGTAATTTTTAATATCATTCAATAGGCAAGAAAACAGATAAAATTCACATTGAAATGTAGCCCCAAGTCTGACCTTCAACAATTTATTTCTCAATGTAGTCTCCGTTATTTGTTACAGTTTTTGTCCATCTTCTCACAAGGGCATGTATCCCCGCACGGTAAAAATGTGTGTCCTTTTTCCTAAGCCATTGGCGTACGGCGCGTTTAAGGGTCTCGGTGTCCTCAAAGTGATGTCCGCGAAGATCTTCTTTCAGTGGTCCAAACAGATGGAAGTCAGAAGGTGCAAGATCGGGACTGTAAGGGGGATGTGGTAATAATGTCCAGCCAAATTCTGCAATCGCATCAATGGTGCGTTTAGCGGTGTGTGGCGTGGCATTATCGTGCAACAGTAGTGCAGTTCTCTGATCTTTTAATGGGTAAAGTCGCCGAAGACGACCTCTAAGCCTTTTCAAAGTTTCAATGTAACGGTCTGCATTCACCGTGTTTCCCTGTTCCAAGAAGTCGAGAAGAATCACACCCTTCTCATCCAAAAACACGGAGGCCATAACTTTCCCTACAGATGGTGAACTTTTGAACTTCTTTCTTGTCGGGCGATGTTGTGTGATACCATTCCATTGATTGCCTCTTGGATTCTGGTTCAAAAACATGAACCCAAGTCTCATCACCTGTCACAATATTCGATAAAAACTCTTCTCCTTCAGTTTCGTAACGGTGCAGGAGGTTGATGGCTATGGTTTTCCTTCAGCATTGAGGAATTCTATGACATAACGTTGTTTTAACCGAACGTCTTTGGCAGCCATTTTTAAACTGTTACAGTGGTGACACCTGTTACTGAAACAGGTTGGTAATGCTATACAATGCAGAAGAGTGTTTGAGGAATCCTGCTAAATTTACAAATTGCACACCGATGCAGTATTTACATACATAAAAATTAAGAGGCATTACTTTTTGACCTTCCCTCGTAGGTTGACGTCTCTAGGTAATGATGACGTAATGATGTGTCGCGCTAATTGATTCAAACGGTCGATCTTGACCTTTCGTTATCTGATATCGTCAAAGGAAGACGTGATATATTTCGCTCCCAATGCGAATGGAAGTTTTATGATATCTCCTACGTGGCTGTTTGTGTACGAAGGTCGCCACAAGTAATTCAATGATGTTGAACGCAAGTATACTAGTTCAAGAATAATTTATCAGAGTAGTCTCTGTTTTTCGGAGCTAATAACATAATTTTAATCTCCATACTTTTGATTATCGCTACTTGGATGGTTCCGATGCCGACATCTTCAGTATATAGGCCAAAGTATGTGACGATACGTAAAGGACAGTAGGAGACGCATTGTTATGCATGTATTAATAAGATGCCATGTACACTGAATTGTTGATTTGTTTGAACCAAATAAATATGTCGATAATTGTGGACCCTAATCAGGCGTTTGAGGCAAGTGAATATTACTCATCTTCTTGATCACCCAAACCATTCGACAACATAGCACGATCGCTCATTCGCACATAATTTCATCACCTCTCCCTATTACAAATAACAAGAGATAAATCACGCAACACACCCCTAGTGTGCCGATGGTCAAGAAAATATTGGCCTAACACCATATTCCCAATATGCCTCAATGGGCGTGTAACGGGATCCTTTACCCTTTACCTTTTTAATATATATACAATGGAGAAAATTCCAGAAATATTTTAAATAATAGACAGATGGGAAGAAATGCACGATATTTCAATTCGCGTGCAATTTAGTTTCCAACGCCTCAATTGCGCGGATTATTCCATGAAAGATTACAGGTTTTGTAAGAAGATTGGTGATGATTAGACGTTACCGCTATGATAAAGGAAAATATTATTGATACGGTTATAGAGCAGTTTATTTCCTGTCCATAGTCATTATCATGTGGTGCTACAATGTAAACCCTTCTGGATAATTTCCGGCCTAAATTATAGTTGCGTACAAGTACTTTCACAGCCTACTCTTCTAGTTAGGAAAATGAATTAGCTATAAACAACGTGTTCAGTACTTTTTGTCAGAACTCCAGCACTCAGTCGAGGATTAACGTTTATTGAAGAAGAACTTAATACTTATTTAGAAAGCATCGTGTGTTTCTTCTATGTGGATTAGAAACACAATCAGTGACTTCGTGACGCCTCTGTCTAGCCCTGGATACCTTTGGGTCCACGTCATTCCATGCCTGCACCGGTCGAGGTCAACTTTTCCCTGGCCCCCGGCTTCATGGATTTGAGCAAGCTGAAAGGTTTAAAGCCCGACCCTCCTGGAGCAGCCGGGGAACGACCCAAGATATACATGTCCAGCAAAACTCAGAAAGTCATTGTGGTCTTTCCCAGTGGGGAGGTGGTTGAAGGTAAGCAAAATATGAATTAAATTTTTCTTCGATTCGTCTCTCAGTATTCTTTCCACTTACATGTAGACTATTATATGAATCTTGGCAGCAATACAATCAAAGATGAATATGCAGGTTTTTATACTATAATCGCGTTGGGAAATACAGTAGAACGTCGATTATCCGAACTAATTGGGACCAAGATGGGTTCGGTTGATCGTATAGTTCGGAAAATCAAACATGAATGAGAATACTCAGTTGATACGAAACAAAGTGTATTCAGGCCTACAATTAAGGTCACGGGAGACTGTACTGATTCCACACAGTTGTAGCCGTGTACATAGCTGTTCCTTTGGAAACAGGCTATAAAAACCAGATTAGCATATAAATTTCTACTTTCCGAGAAACAGATTAAATGTTAATTAGGATAGAGTCGCGTTACATGTCAAAATTAGTCACGTGATTTTTATCCAATCGTGAGCTCAGAAAAATTTAAAAGGGACGCGAATTTCCCCAACAGCCTAGTTAGTTGAAAAGGACGCGTCTAGCTAGTGAGACAAGCAAGTTTGTGCTGATAACGCAGTGGTTTTACTGCATGAAAGTTATTCAAGTTGAAGAATTAGAAATTCAAGGAATGATGGCATGTTCTCTTCAAAGTGCATTTTTGTGTATTTAAACTCTATATTCGAAGTCTGTAAGTAGGAACTAATTACTATACAATTATTGACATGTAGAAATTCAACGATTGTTGCAGATTTAGACAAGAATTTAAGGCTCCAAGTTGCACCTATGAGTAAAATGCAGAGATGATGAAATTTGCCCTGTATAAGTACCAATTGACAAATTGCAGAGCATGAGCATATAACGTAACCCATTGAGAACAATGCATTAATCTGGCCGAAGTAGAACAGCTTATATGTAATTGGATCAACGCAAACTGGTATTTGGAAAGAAAAAGTAGACAGGAGTTGAATAAGCCTGATTCATACAAGTGTCGATTCCCCATGCTAGATCATTGAGAGCGACTTGCATTTTATATTATGAATGAAAAATGCATGTTTGTAACTTCACGCCATCATGTACATATTATGATTATTAAACAAAACGTTGACATCAAAAAGAGGTCATAAATTGATTGCTAAGCCTTAACCATGAATGGAAGGAGGGAATGTCTGTTGAGAATCTTATAAATTCTTACTAACTGCTCACAAACTACAACACCTTAGAGGATTATCCCCGAACCTGGTTAAGTCCTGTAAGTCTGTAGAGAGCAATCATCACCTCTAGCAGGCTAGCTAGTCATCAAAATCTAATACTCTCGATTTAAACAGCAACCCCCACTACCCTACCCGGCCATACAGTAGCTAAAGCTAATTGTTGATTTTTATCTCCCGTAATGATACATTAGGACTATTTCTATACAATACTGCACATATCTTTCCAAAAAATAATAGGAAAAAAATGCTTTAAGCGACAGGAGTAACATTTCAGCATAACGGTCAGTGCACTAGAAGTAGATACTGTAATTTTGTGTGTATGTGGCTATGGTGCTTTTTGTTAGTCATTTTAATTGACCACATTTATTAGTTGTTCACTTCGTTGTATTTTTGTTGCAAGTAAAATTAATTGTCTGTAGCAATAACAAAACATTCATCATGCATACATTACTCTTACAAATTCAGTACAACTGTTTTTTCTGTCTGTAGCAGACCTTGACCTTTATCCGAAATCTAACATCTGTGGAAGCAAACATTTAAGAAAATAAATAATGCATGAGAGGGGATAATTTTCTGCACAAACATTGGATGCTGATGGCACGAGATGTTCGGAGAATATGTTATAAAATCGTTATATTCTATTCACATTGCATTGTGTTTTGCTGCGTTCATCTGAAGTCAATATAAATCTTGCCTTGACGGTTATTAGGGGGATATTGTTTGCTTTATTACATTTGATACGGGTGCAATTGCCGTGCAAACAAGTGACCTTACGACCTGAACTCTTGTGCTGCGCTGATAAGGACGAAGCCCTGAATAGACCACAAGTGCTGATCGACTGGATTAATTTTAGCTCTTACAAAAGGACTACTAGTCTAGCGTCTCTAAAATATGTGCTGACTTTAATTTTAATGTGTCTGTTATTTGTTCAGATGTCAGTCTTTGTCTCATGCTGTTAATTGTAATTTGTGTGTGTGGCCATTCTTAGTCCACTGAACACTATTATTTTTTCACCTGTCGTTCTCTATATTGCGCGACTCTGGCGCCAGAAAAATATACTTTTTTTTCTATTCGTCCTTGTATATTTGTGCCTATGTCGTTTTTCTCATCTATTTTGCTAATTATCATTTATTTTTTCATTATTAATGTCCAATCCATAGTATTCGATTAAAAATTATATTCCATTAGGTCTGCCAATTCTTATTCGCTTTCAAGGAATATTATTATTATACTAGCAATAACCCGTCAAAACTGACAGTTTTTTAATTGCAGCCATCGTATCATTTTGATCCATAATAATAAGTCTGCAATACTTTAAATTACAATTTTGTCTTGAAGAAACATTCAAAAGCTTAAATTTGAAGGTTATTTTTAAGATAATTATGAGTTAAATCCGTTTCCCGAATGCAACTGGGCAGAAGAGTATCTTGATCGTCTGTTGATTTAATCTGCATCTCCGCATCTTCCTGCCCCCAGTTCCTTTTCTGTTTATCAATTGTGTTGTTGGCTTCTTTCCATAATCAAACTGTTCATGCACACCGTCATTTGCGCACTTTTCTATTTTCGAGAGAGTACATATAAGGGAAAGAATACAATTATTGTCTAACTTTCAACCACAGTTGCTGTGGTTGAAAGTTAATGTACTCTCTCCAAAATAGAAAAGTGCGCAAATGACGGTATGCATGATGTGACCGACCGACGTACTTACGGCGGGAATTATGGTATTGGATAATGTGCATATCCAGGATTGTTTACCATAAAGATTACACTACCTAGAGAGTTAATCTCTATAAAGATTACATTAGCCCGTTACGGCCCGTTCCAGTATCCATATTTGCAAGGTTTAACAGTTAGATCTACGGTACTGTAATAATTCTAAGACTAACTCAACTAAAATGGAAAAAAAAATGTTCATTGCAAATTCTTCTTTTTACAACTGTATGTAATTGTTATGTACTGTTTCTGACTATTTTATCGCTTTCATTATTAATTAATAACTGTATAGAATTTGGGCTTGAACATCAATCTAAAGAAGACAGAGGTCATGACGCTCAATGTGAGCAACCCTGAGCCCATATCCGTAAGGAATCAGCAACTGGAACAAACTGACACCTTCACATACCTAGAATACATAGTAACACCAGACGGTGGAGCTAGCAAAGACATCAACAACAGAATGAACAAAGCAAGAACAGCCTTTTTTAGTCTAAACAACATCTGGAAGTCCTCTCAGTACAGCACAAGCACAAAATTAAGATTATATCAGAGCTGTTTGTTTTCTGTGCTTCTCTATGGTGTGGAATGCTGGAGAGTTAAAGAGAAGGAAATGTCGAAATTGTCCTCTTTTCACACAACATGCCTAAGAAAAATTCTCCGAATCTTTTGGCCGAATACCATCACCAACCAAGATCTGCTTACTCAGAGCAAGCAAGAGGACATGCACACCATCATAGCTGGCAGTCGCTGGAGCTGGGTTGGCCATGTCCTCAGATGAGACCCCGATGCCATCACAAGAACATCTATGCTATGGACCCCTGAAGGAAAACGAAAGAGAGGCCGACCAAAAACAACTTGGCGGAGGACTGTGGAGACTGAGTTGCAAAGAATGAACCAGAGTTAGGGCACTGTATGAAGGATGGCCACCGACCGAGCAAAGAGGAATCAATTTGTTGTTGCCCTACAAAACGCCACCAGGCGTGATGGCCACTGACTGCTTTGACGGTCGGCGGTTAAGGATCAAAGAAGAAGAAGAAGTATAGAATTTAGAGGAATAATGACGATGAAGGAAGTAAGAGTCGCCTTTATCAGCAGTAATATTAAGGCTACATTGGCCAGTTCAACGTTGGACGTGGCAGACTTTAAGAACATAATCTCTTCGAGCATGTATACCCTTCAAAACAATGACGGGAGAAAAATTAAAGCCATCATCTCAAACATTCAACAACTATAAGTTATTTAGAAGATTGAGTGGTTGAAATAGATACATATAATGAAATTTAACTCATTACGTAATAGCCATTTAAACACAGTATTTTTTTTTTAAACGTACGCTTCTGCCTTGATAACCTGTGTCCTACATGTATGGTTTAAGATTGTCTGGCTTCCTTCCTCGCGTGAGCGGTACATAAAATTTATGGTGTGCAAATCCTGTTCTTGTCGGAGTACACCTAAATGATCAAATGATTGTCGTTGTGCGTTGTTGATTGTCACTCCAACAATAAAGTACCCAACAACCTGGCGGCGTCACGGGATGACAGAGAAGCTGCTATCGCTTGTCTCAATATTGATGAGTGGAATGAAATCTTGTCCACCTTAATTTCTGCCTGTGATTGTTTTTCGTTTGCATTGAAAACAAAAGTAAGCATTCGGTCTTTAGTGTTAACATAAAGTATAGTTATTGGAAAACTGTTAGTGTTAACATAAAGTATAGTTATTGGAAAACTGTTTTATTATTAAACTAAATTATCAGACTTCGTCGTCATTTCTTGACTGGTTACTTTGGAAGACATCTGTGAAATCCAAATAAAAACGCGCAGTGAATGAGCACCATTTCCCGCATTTTTTCCTAAAATCTGATGCGAATGTTTCTTTCGTTTCAAACGCAGACTTTCATTTAGAAAACTCTTAATGCGTCGATATGGCTATCATTCTTCCGTTTGTGAATTACATTAGATCTATGTGAAGATGTGGTGTCTGTGTTGAATTTTAATGCACACAGCAGCGGCAAATATCCTTAATTTCTGCATTTATGTTCTCAGAATCAGAGCCTCACTTGTTTACCTCCCTTGACCTAAATATAGTCTTCAGGTACCGCAGAATGTTGAATTAATCAGCGTGATAAATTTCTTGTTGTGCAATGTACTTATTTTAAATGCACATATCTACGCTGTCTAGAAAAGCTGACCATAGTCTGTCGTTTACATATTAAATATAATTAATTAACTAGTGTAAAAGCCCGTCATAAGACGGGAATTAAATTCAAAAGCACCAGTACCTAACGGTAATTTTACTTATTCAAAAGTATTTTTTTTAAACCACTGTGCATCACCATAGTACACGAACTACGTAGCAGCAGCGAGGATCCCAATGTGTGTATACGGGATCACATATTCTATAAATATATTTTTGTGCACACCGTCATTTGCGCATTCTTCTTTGGTAAGTGTTACTATTTTCGGGAGAGTACATATAAGGGAAACAATACAATTAATGTCTAACTCAACCAAAATTCCATCCCTTAGCGTTACGCACTGACAGAAAAAGCTGGGATTTTATATATAGGATTCATCTTTATGTTTGTTCCCTATGGAGCAAGGGGCCCTCACTGCAGCGATGGTTTCAGTAACAATTTGTTTTACATGATGAGGTTGCCAGCCCTTTGTAAGACTTATATTAGTCGCCTGGTACGACATGCCTGAGAAAGAACAGTAGTCATATTGTTTCTTCGCTTCATAAGCGACGCCCGAGAGCTTCACGGGGTTGAGACAACAAATTGTTTTACGGTAATCTTTATTCCATATATGTCAACACGATTGGGTGGCCAGAAAAAATAAAAATACTTGTGACGATATTTGCAGTATTCGAACAATACATCAGTGTCAGTACGTGATTAATTCTTGGTGGCTTCGATAGATTTCAGCAGAATTCCTGCCAAACATTTTCGTGAACTAAAAATAGATTTTGACTTCTGATCATTCCGTTTGCCAGCGTTGATGAAAAAAAAAATAACCTTGTCATATCCCTGGCACATTCTATGGCGTCGAATCAGAACGGCGCCTCTCCCGCCTCTAAATATTCCGGGCGAGAGATGATAAGTTTGGCAGTCAAAGAAACAAGGGTTTCATAAAATAAACAAGCTAAACAGTTAGGAAAAATGCCAAGCATTTTAAGTGTGAAAAGAAAAAGAAAAATAAAACCTACATGAGAAGAAATATGTACAGTACTTGCATTAAAGTGTTGAAGTACAAGAATTAAACACTAAACATCAGATCGTTAATTGTAGGTTAAAAGTACATTCATACATGAAGCTGATAATTTACATAACGTGTATTTTTATGCACCGCCCCTTCTCCCGTGTTCAAAAAAAGGAAAGATTTTTTTATTTGTTATTGTTTCGTTCTTAGTTTTTTTAAGCGCAGTTTGGTTTTATTAGTTTCTTTATTGTTGTGGTTTTGGTGTTTTGTTGGCTACAGAAAGATAAATGAAAGCTAAAAAACAAAAACACACACACACACATATGCACGCACATACACGAGAGGTTATTTACATTTGTTTCTCTTGGTCTCGCTATTTATTAACTTGAATGCTGAGATCAGATACATTCGCTTATTTTCAAATTCAGTCTAAGGACTAACAACATATGAAAAAATAAAAGTAATGCTCATCCCTAGCTTGACAGAAAAGTGGCATAGCAGACACTCAAATACAATAAAATTATATTCGAAATATAATCCCACCTTAACTAACAACGATATCTATAGGATTATTAACATACTTTTCGCTTTAACTCTTTCTAACCGAAGAGCCCAACTTGGCACCACGATATGGTTCGTTATTATTCTCCCAAGGGCCGCGTAGTTTGGTTACAGTTATATTTCCTCATATCTGCACATTACACGTTATGAAACTGAAGTGTTTGATACACGTAAAGCTTACAACACTTGAATATATGCTTATATATATATATATATATATATATATATATATATATATATATATATATATATATATATATATATATATATATCTATTTATATATATATATAATTGTAAAAGTATAAATTATCCGGTTACACGCCCAGTGAGGCATATTGGGAATATTATGGTGTTAGGCCCATATTTTCTTGACCATCGGCACACTAGCAGTGATGTGGTCAGCATCACGCCGGCCGCCTTAACCTTCCCAAAGTTGCTCTGGTACCCAATTTATGAGGCTGGTTTGACCCCCGGAGCCGTTTGTGGTCTAAAAATTCCCGCCTCAACTGGGGATTTTTTTTTTTCGTACGTCCGCTGTTACTCGAGGCGAAATCTCAGGTTAGTATATCTATGTTGGATGTTGGGAAGGAACATACGTTTTGGTGCCAAGGCATAGTCTTAAAACTGCTTGGGACAGTTGGACATAATTACAAAGTCTTAGCCTTAAAGTAAGTAATGTATGTCAAGTAAATCCTGTGACATATTTCCTCACTACAGTAATGTTACCAGACCTTGAAACAGCGCCTTGTATTTATTTAAAAAAAATGTAAACATATTATCCCATAACCAATACTCCCTTAGGGGAATGACAAAAAAAAAGAAACACTAAAATTCATACATAATTAAATATACACAAAAGGGTTTCAGAAATGAGCAAACACCCACTCACACACAATCTGTTAAACACAGAAATGCACACGAAAGACAAAAAAAAAAAAAACGTATAAACGTCGTAAAAAAAGTTTGCTTTGCAAATGTAGATAATACATTTAAATTGCACCAAGAAACATACAACTACTAAAATTCAACGCAAGAACAATAGTAAAATCTACGTGAGTACACCATATAAATATATAAAAACAGTTATAATTATTCAGAAAACAAATATACACGTAAAGATTAAATTACATATGATATATTTACAAATATATTTTACAAAAACAGGCACCCAAAAGAAAGCACAGGAAACACATCTAACACTTTTAAACGCAAGACAAAAGAAAAGAAAAACAGAAGGAGAAAAGCAATGAAACAATACCTCAAACCAAAAACATGATCATGCAAGCAAACACAGAAAAAAAAGGACACAAAGACAAAATTATAATCTCTCACAAAACAGACTATCGGACAAGATTAGAAAACACATGCGTAATGTAGGACTAGCTTCCCTTCACAGAAAATGCAGAGCACCTTTGATTAATGCCTTCTTGAAGCCGAACTCGTTGTCGTGAAACAGCAAAAAGGCATCGAAAGATGGCGGGTTAGTTTAAGGAATTATCTTTTGGTATTTTTGTTGTCGATTCTGCGTGAATATTTCACGTATTTTATGATGGGATCAATAACGTACTTATGTTACCGCTGTGGCTTGCTGTTAACGATGTCTGGTTGTTTATTTTATGTGCCTGCTTCATGTCTGTGCCTGCCTTACAAGGAATAAGTTAGTTTTCATCTTTTTTGTTATCAGTAGCGTTCGTAGCTGCTACAGCATTTTTATCATTAACATCTCGGTTTGCATGAATAATTATGTCGTGTATTTTGGCGGGTGTTCTTTGGTCTTGAGTATCTAGTATCTTGCTATTTATGTGTTCAAGTCTGCTGTACGCAGTGGCTTTTGAAGGGTTGAATTTAAGTAAAGTGGAATTTGTGTTCAATACCGCCTCAAAAAAGAATTCAGAGAGCCAGTTACTAAGAATAAAGTTTACGTTTAGGAATCTCATTTACCTGTATTCCCAATGTAGATATTGCTACACCTTTTTTCATACAAAGGTATAGAAGAGATTCGTGGATTCACAACAAAAGGAAACCATACAAATAAAAATGCCTTTCGGACATGCAACAGTTTACGTTTGGGACACAAACAGGAACGTACAACATCTTTAGAGATGGCAAGAAAATAAAAAAATAAAAATGTTTAGTTGGAATCAGTTGTAGGAATGAACAGTACATTAGACACACGATACGTTTGGGCTGAAAGAATATGATATTGACAATAAGAGAAAAAAAAAGTTTCTTTGTCATATCTTCTAGCCCTTTTTAAATACTATCTGTTCATTAATTATTTTTCCCTTGTGTTTGCCATGTGCTTGTTATTATTATTATTATTTTTAATATAGGTCAAAGATAATGGTAATCCCGTTGCAAAAACTGCCATAGGGAAATGAGATATCAGAGAATCTACCATACTAGGTTTCATGTGATGGCGTTGACCAGTTTCCTTCCTCGCTGCCTTTGCATTTTCTAATTCAAGAGGAGAGGGAGGTACCCATTTACAGATTGGTAGACTGGAGCGTGAAGCTACCAGGTTTCGTTCCCGGAACCAACTAAATATACCCAGAAAGGATATCGATCTGACCGCTTAGCCAATCGGACGCTCATGTTCTCATAACCTTTCTGTTTCTCATCTTTGTTTTCTGTTTGTTACTCCGTCTGACAAAGGTTTATCTCGAAACACACTATGTTGCTCAGGGCCGGCCTTTGGCCGGTTAAACCGATTTGACCCAATCGGGCCCCCACGGCAACAGGGCGCCCTGCACTCGTGTCAAATTACACAAATTTCAAAATTGTTGACAGAGCTATGCAGTCTTCATAACCACGGCTCAAACAGTTGAAAAAACATGTCGATTGATTTGGCTTGTTTGAGTAAATTTCAACAAATTCCAAAGGAGAAATTTCAAAAACATGCTCTAGATTTATCAATTGCTTTTACACACGTCAAGTTCATTCAGGAAAACGAATTTTTAAAGTCTGTAAAATTAACACCTATAGATGGTTGAATGCTGGTCGAGGAAATAGAAGCACTGAAACCACATCTTGCTACTTTATACTTTAGAAAGCCTTTGGAAATCACAAAATTCCTGCTTTGAATGAGAGATTTACTGGATTTTTAATTAAAAAATTTCTCTACGCATATTTATGACTATTCACGTCACAGCGACGTCAGGGGTGTGAGGAGTTTCTGTGATTTTATTTTCCACAGGCCCCATTCTTTTTCTCCCTGTAATTATGTCCTGTCATTAATTGAGTTTAGTCTTCTTCTCTTGGTAATTAATTGCGCTTTCCATGAGGGATGACTGTAGGGTTTAATTTTAAGATTTGCACCAGTCTTCCTTTCTCTAAATTAATTACGATCACGTAGGCTTTTCTTTGTTAATATAATCGCGTTCATTTTATTTAGTAAGCAGTGAGTGCGCCGTTATTATTAGGCTGGGTGAAAATTTTCCAATGTTTAAAACACCCACCAGGTTTATGGGGGGTGGGGGGGGAAAAGCACGACCCAGGTTTCATCTCGGTAAGTAATGGAACTACTCCGGTAGGCTAATAGGTCAGCGGGTTACTCTTACGTACTAATTATAGTGCATGAGCACGGATTATTTTTAGATTTTGCGGCAAGATTATTGGTTCAGAAGAGCGGGGCCGAAAGCGAAGCCAAGCGATGACTCACTCATAGCGTGGGCTTGCATCAGCGTTTTTTGTAATAAATACCCGCGTCTAGTCTAGTAGCGGTCTCTTTGTCTCCAGAATTCAGCCGTGAAAAACAACGTCGTTATCGCTTGCTCTAAGTGAGATATTCGATCAAATTGGGTATGTCTATAATTTAATTAGCGTCGTACTTATAGTTAGTTTCTTGATAGAATCTTAGCACGCTAAAGTAAAGGTTCTTTGCGGACTTAATTTAATTTTATATAAACGAAAGTGCCATCAATTACTATCTTATAGAAATAATGAAAACGTAAGTGTGCATATAATTTTTTCTATGATAAGCTAGTACTATCTTTGGTTGATGTAGAGGCTTTTTGAGATATTAACTGTGTGAGGTTTAGCTCTTAGATACACGGACGCTCTGTAGAATGTAGAGTGTTGTGTAAAAATCACAAGATGATTTGATTCTTTGCGGTGTAATACGTTAGCGTAATTGGGTACGTTAATTGATTGGGTAATTATTATTTAGATGGGACTAAATATTTCCTCATCTTTGATTTTTGATACCTTGCGGCGTATATATATACGCGAGTGTATTCGTGTAATTTTAATTAGTCGGGTATTTGCTAGCGGGCTATTTTGGTTGTGTAGTCAGGAGGGGAGTGAGAGGTGTAATTAATTTCACGGAGCTGGGATTAAATTATTCCTAGGGAGGTTTAGTTTATTTTTGTGTTAATCGATGACTCACCTGGGGTCAGTTTGTAATATAAAATAAGCCTACGAATTTTAGGGAGGAATGTTTCGCTTCATACCAGCCAGTGTTGTGACGGCTGACGGGCCAGCCGGCACTTAACAGATTAGGTCACCCTGTGTCGTGGGGGGGGGGGGTTGTTTTATTATCAGACAGATAGTTACGTTGAAGACGGGAGATGTATTGATTTAAGGGGCAGAGGGGAGTTGAGGATTTAAAGGAGTTAGGTGTTAGAGATGAATAAATTTTGATGTGGTGTACAGCTGTTGTTATTATTTGTTTCACAGCAGTTTTTCACGGCACACAGGGAGAGTTGTACTAGCCGTACAACTTGCCAAGATACTTGACCTTCTCAGGAGTAGAAGGTTCGAGACTTTGCCAGTGGTTAAGAAAATTGGTGACGCGGTAGTTACCGGCGCCAAGTACGTCTGCACCAGAAGAAAACAGTTCTCGTGCAGTGAAGCAATAATCTTCAGCGGGAACGAAACAATTCTCTTGCAGTGAAACCATTCTTCAGCGGGAACGGGGTTGTCCTTAACTCCAGAGCTCTGAGCTCTTTATCACAACCCATATAGGCGCGTTGCCTGGTGTTTTTGTTTTCTTTTTTTTTATTCACGACCATAATAAAGTCGTTTGTCCCAAAGCCGGAGAGGGTAACGGGGCAAGTAATAGAATTGTCATCAGCAGTGAAGCAGTCACATTCCGAGTCAAGTACCTAAGTCTAACAGCCCAAGTCATCAACCGCAATATTCGTAGAGGGAGATATGGTTAACATTCCTTCTGAATGCTTTAGAGTGGAGAGACAGACGTTATAAAGAGTTAGATAGTCAGAGCAGAGGACAGCTTCTGAGGTTGCACTGAAGAAGTCAGTTAGTGAATCAGTGTTCGTGGTGTTCAGTGTAGGACTTCAGAAAGTCCATGTCCTAGGTTTTTTGTTTTGTAGACAGTTAGTTAGGTCTACAGCTGGACAGTGGTGTTAGATTTTTTTGAATACTTAATAATAGATAGTTGGAGTGGTGGCTCGAAATCCGAGACCCCACCAAGTTCAGTGTGGTTTTGTTTAATCGTTAATTCTTTTCCCCATACAGGTTGAAATCGTGGATGAAGGGTTGGGGTTGATTACAAATCATTTTAATTGTTCTTGTTCTTTTCAGGTGTGCGACCACGCACATTATTTATTTTGATATGTAATTTATTTTATTGTGTAAATAAACTATAAATTTCATACTGGGTCGGTTTCTCTATATATAACTATACTGTACGTATACCTAATTGTCTGTATAGTGTGTCTGTGGACTTTTAGTGAAACTTTATCTCCTTTTTGGTAGTCAGAGGTGGTGAGACTTTAGCTCTTAACAAAGTCGCGAGTGGCGAGGGAGAGTCAATCTAGGTTCTCACCCTCGAAGCTATAAGTCTCATCTTTCCACATTCACTGTCATTCTCATACAAATCTATCTTCTCAGTATTTCTCATACTAGGGTCTTGTCTATACACTCAGACATAACTTTATACTTAAATCCACTTCGTGACAAGGGGACAGGAGCTTTTCCATATTAAAATTGATCAAATCTTATCTATTATCAATAATGCTTGAATATAAACTCAACATATATATAAATTTAAAAAAAAATGTGGTATGAAATCAGTTTTACAAGTAAACAGTACACATGAGACAAGGGACGTTTCGGGTTTTACCCTTCGTCAGCCACAGTTACGAACAGGTGACAAGGACAAGAACTACATATAGGTATATAAACTCAACAGCCTGGCAGTATTATCCATAGGACGTGAAGAAGTAAAAATAATAAAACTTAAACGTGGAAAACATTTTGAAATAGTTTGTGAAACAGAATGCAAGAAATATCTCTTCACAATTACAGTTTTGTTATAAGACGGTTGATGTTAAAATATAGCTCATATGTGTGTATATGTATGTATGCGTGTATATATATATGCGTGTATATATATATATATACGTGTATATATATATATATATATATATATATATATATATATATATATATATATATATATATATATATATATATATATATATGTAGTGGATTTGATGGTATTGTATGGTGGTGATGTTACCTAGTGTAATGAATGAGGTCAGTTGTGAAGGCTCCTGAGATAAATGTTGATGCGAATTACAGAAGGCCCTTCTTACTACCACTTACGACCTCAAACATATCTTTTTTTCTAATGAATGTAGCTACGTTAAAAGTCTAGGGTACTGAAATGTAATGTGTTGTAGTAGATTACCCACACACACACACAGATATTTAATAAGTCTAATAATAATAATAATATAATGTATAACACACTGAACTAACTCAGGCTGTTTTAGTTTTAAATATTAAATCTTTTGGTAAATTTATTTGTTCTGATCCAAACGTTTGTTGGTCAGAACCTATGAAATATTATGGAGTTATAAATGGAATGCATAATTATATGACATAATAAAATGGAATGTGATTACAAAGGTATGTTATAAGTCTAGTTAATATTAATTATATTAGATTGTCCCAGGAGACTATTACTGAATGTACTGTTGGGGTGGTATCATCACGCCCAGTCTATGACTACCAAACATTGTCCATTGACTTATGGGATGAATACATGGTTTATTTTCCCACAATGGTATGTCTTTATTTGATGGTGAATTAGTTGATAAATTAGTTGATAAATTCGTTGGTAAATCAGATGGTGAACTTCCAGCAGGCCAGATCTCACTTATCTCGACTGCGTCGATCTTGTACAGGAGTCTGGTGGCCCCTCCTCTCCGTTCTGGGGGATAATATACGGCTGCTCTGACACAATGTTAGACTGCACTGGCCCACGCTTGTGTATATTACAATAGCATTCGGCACCTCTTCGGTGCCAAACAGAAACTCACAATTCTGAAATAAAAGTTTTGTGGCATGTGTCAGAACTCTACCAACTGAGCCACTTCTGCACACAACACTACACAACAACACCACACAGACTCGGTCAGATCTCTCTGACCACACAGTACATCTTACCTAGTTGTTTTCATATAGTACTAGTTCCCCAAGACTACCTTGCATCTGAGATATGTTCAATAGTTTCCTTCTAGTCAATAGGATAGGTGATATGTTCCACTGATCTCAACAATAGATCCGCCTTCATAGTTTTAGTAGGCGTCCATATATTTTGTTTGTCTCTAGACCCTGAACTTGGGCTGGGGATCTAGAGCGAGCACTTACTTGTCGTAATCATTTTATATGATATGGCAGTATCAATCACTCGAAATATTAAAATGTACAAAAGAATTGCTTTCATTCTTACCAGAATTCAGAATTGAGAACACAGTTAAATGCTAGCAAAACTCAGCTGAGCTGCTGTGTATCTGATGGCGTCCCACTAAAAAATTATGTATGATCTTCTGGAAACAACACCACAGGTACTACACCACTGTGTCTCTGGACAGTTTTGTAACGAATGGCAAAAATGCGCATCTCTGTCCTGCCAATATGATTTCATTCATCCAATCACCGACTCCCCCCCGAACTTTCAAATCTACAACCAAAAGTCAAATTTCAGTCAGCTCTCAGTCAAGTATGTATTACTGTCTGTTGGTCCGTCTGTCTCTACTTGTTTTTCATACAAAAAACACGCTTGGTTCTTGGACCCCTCCATGCAGTACCCTACACACTTCTGCCTCCGAAGTTATTTTTAGCCACAATTCTCCACCATTTCCTCTCTCTTTAATTACAGCTCGATTTTAGCACTTGAGTCTCAAGGCCGCAAATTTTGAAAATTTAGTGACATTTTTTAACAGTGCAGTCGCTCGTCTGATATGAACAACACAGTCTTTTGTCAATATCTTCATTATTATCTATCCGTCTGTATAATTTAAAGTATATTATTTCTGTGCTCAAGACGGGCTATCAAACTAGCTAGGTTTTATATTCCTAACATTATTATTAAGAAAAAGTTACTTTTCAAGGTTAGTTGTTTTTTTGAAATATGTTCGAGAATCTTCTCCACGGCGTATTGCCGCTGAATTCAAATAACAATCAAGTATCGTAAAAGTCCAAGAAATGACTGTTTCTGACACGAGCTAAAGTCGTTTTTTTGTCCATTTCCTTACCCTCTGTCAACTAGTGACGTGAATTTTGTTCTTTTTTCTTACCAATTGCGTCTTTTAGCCTTGCGATCTTCAAACACGTGTTCAGTCATATTTTTCCTTTTCCGTTCTCTCCCGTCTACAAAGGGTAAACGTTTCGTCTGCACGTCTAACTCGTTAGTTTTAAATGGCGGTGGGAAAGGCTGGCATGGGCGAGCATGTCTCCTAGTATCTTACGCATTATTTTTAACCCTACATTTTATCGTTAAATTTGGAGATATTTTAACGTTGTATCATGGTAAATTCATCACAGTATATATATATATATATATATAGTTTTATTTTTAATACAGTGTAATATCATATATTTCGTATAAATATGTTACCTAATCTGTAACAATCTTACTAAGGCCGGCCCTGGTGTTGCACTGTTCATGTGAAAGACTTGACTGCTCTATCATTTTACTTATTGTCCCTTTCTGTTTTCAGTTTTACAGCACACCCTCTCCCCCCGCCACGCCCCTATTATGGCCGTCAGTTATGACCTGCTTAACGATCAGCGATAATGGGATAGAAGAAAGACATGGCGAAATGAGAAAAACATCGTTATTGCGGATATTGATTTTTCGAAACAGCTATTTCCAGTGAGTAAATCCAGAAATGAATAAAGTTGGAAACCCACGCCCCGTGACTCATAAATAACAAAAATAGGTCAATGGGAGATTCTCGTAAGAAAGAAAGAAAGAAAGAAGTATTTAAAAAGACATCTACGTAAATATTTCAAAGAAAGCAGTGGTCAGCTGGAGGCTTTGTACATCTCCATAGTGTTTTTTCCAGGAATAGTACTGGTAACGGTGTTATGTGCTTTCTCTGTTCCTCATATGTTGGACATCTTTGAACCAGATGTTCAGTAGTCATTTTATCAGTGCCACATTGACCCTTATCAGTAGTTTATTTCTTTAGCTTGTTGAATAGGTGGTATCTCAATTTGTGGTAGCTCGTGCGGAATCAGAAGAATATCACTTGCATTTGTCTGCTGAGCTAGCAATATGCATCATTTTGTGTGGCCTGGATGATCTGCATCCCATTTGTTTCTATATCTAATTCTGATAAAACTCTTTGACGTTATTCATTGAAGCCAACCAATGATATTGTTCATTATCCCTGTTCTACTATGATAAAATAGTTATACGGGCCCCGTATTATGTCACAAGTAGGTCACGTGCCAAAACATGGCAAGTAATTATTTTTTGGTGCCTTTCTGCTGCGGTGGTCATTTTATTAATTTTTTTTTTCTCCAGAAGGATGGAGACACGGAAATAGTGTGGCACGAAAGCATAGAAGCTTTATCAATGATGAGCTATGGGGCTTCACTGGTTAAATGTATAAATATACCGTGGAGGCATTTATTCGTACTTCCTGAACTACTTAGTATAATAGAGGTAAAACTCCAGAAATTTAGTCACCGATAAACAAAGGCAGGAATATTTGATAAAAAACATCCGACGCCTTGAAGTATATTGCGAACAAAATGTGCGTTATTTCAATACGAGCACAATTTAGTTCCATCCCGAATAATGCGCCATGAAAAAAAATTGTAACTTTGGTGGGAAGAGATGGGACAATCATGATGAATAAGAGAATTGGCCAAGTTTGATGCTGGCCAATGTGAAACTCTGAAAGCAGTAATAATAATAATAATAATAATAATAATAATAATAATAATAATAATAATAGCCCCTTCAGTCATAACTGACCATGGGAATGCGCCCCTGAGGTAACAGCACTCAGCTGCTTTGAAGCAATAGTGTGTATGAAAATGTTCAGATCGCTTATATCTTAACTAGCAACAATTCGCCAAAATTGGCAGGTTTTTAATTATAGTGTGTTGTTTCTGTTACACGTATTACATTGCTGTTTCTTCTATAGCCTCGCTTGCTCGCTATGAATGACGCGATTGTCTCTTCCTTTTAGCCATCTTATCATTTTGATCCATAATAATAAGTCTGCAATACTTTAAATTAAAATTTTGTCTTGAAGAAACAATCAGAAACTTACATTTTAAGGTTTTTTTTTTTTTTAAAATGATGAGTTAAATCCGTTTCCCGAATGAAATTTGACAGAATGTAGTGGTTTTGATGGTATTGTATGATGTTGATATTACTAAGTGTGATGTATGAGGTCAGCTGTGAAGGCTCCTGAGATAAAATGTAGCTGTGAATTTTCAGAAGGCCTTTCTTGCTACCACTACGACCTCACACCTATTTTTTTTTACTAATGAATGTGGCTACGTTAAAATCTAGGGTACTGAATGTAATGTGTTGTATTGACATATACAAACACACACACACAGATATTAAATAATATAATATTATCAATAAAATTTAGAACACAATGAACTAAATTCAGCTGGTGAAATTTTAGAAAGTAAATCTTTTTTAAATTTATTTGTTCTGAACCAAGGTTTTATTTTGGCCAGAACATATGAAAGATTTTGAAATTTATGAGTGAATGGCATGAATAAATGGCATGATAAATAAAAGGTGTGTACGTATACAATTTTCACGATTTGTTAATATTTCTACAGTTCATAATTTTATTTTCCCTGGGAGAACGATGAATAGATGTGCTGTTGGGGTGGCTTCATCCCTCCCTGTCTATGCCTACCAAACATTGTCCATTAATGATGGAAGGAAATGGGATGTTTTAGTAGTAATTCACTTTGGGTGCTATGTCTATGAAGTTGGTGTAAATCCAGCAGACCAGCCTGCTTACGTAACTTTGAAAGAGTAGTTCTGGTGCTGGAATCTGGTGGCCCCACCTCTCCGTGCTTGGGGGCAATATATCGGGTGGCCCCACCTCTCCGTGCTTGGGGGCAATACAAGGCTGTTCTGCCGAGATGCGACACTGCACGGGTCCTCACTGTCAATTATTTACCCAGCATTTGACACCACCTTTTGGTGTCAACATAAAAAACTCACAGCTCTGAAATAAAGTATTGGTTTAGGTTCAGAACCTTACCTAAGGAGCCACTTCTACACGTAACAATTTACAATAACACCACTTAGACAGGGTCAGATCTCTCTGACCATACAACACATCTTACCAAGTTGGTTTCACATAGGATAAGTTCTCCCAGACTACATATTCCGAAATATGTTTATTAGCTTCCTGCCATAGAATAGGATAGGTGATATGTTCCACTGATCTCAACACTTGATCTGTCCTTCCTAATCCTTGCTGGAGTTTATATATATTGTTTGTCCCTAGACCCTGAACTAGGGCGGGGGGTCTAGAGCAAATCCTTACTTGTTGTAAGGCTAGATTTCGATATGGCAGTATCAAATCACTCGAAACATTAAACAATATTTAAAATATACAAAGAAATAATTTCAATCTTACCAGATTATGAATAAAGAACACAGAAATGCTAGCAAAACTCAGCTGAGCTGCTGGCTATAGTATGGCGTCCCTGAACTTATTTCAATTTACTTCATTGGAAATCACCACACTTAAAATTTACTGTGTCTATCACTGGACAACTATTGAGGAATGGCAAAAAAGCGCGTCTGAGCGCTGATAATATGATTGTCTGTGGCCAATCAATGCCTTGTGTTTTTTCAAATTCAAATTTCCTACACTAAAGTCATTTCAGTCATGCTTCAGTCAAGTATGGATTTTTATCTGTTAGTCCGTCCGTCTCTACTTGCGTTTTCACAAAAACGTACTTGGTTTTTGAACCAACCTATCCGTCCCCTCTACAAATTTTGTCTTTAAAGTTATTTTTAGCCACAGCTCCCACCAATGTCCCTCTCTTTCATTCTAACTAGATTTGAACACTTGAGTCTCAAGGTCGCGGTTTTTGTGCAAATTAGTGACATGTTTGATTCAATGCAGTCTTTCGCTGATGTGAACAACACAGTCTTTTGTCAATGTCTTCATTATTATCTATCCGTCTGTATAAATAAAAGCATATTATTTCACTGCTCAAAATGGGCCATCCGGCCAGCTAATTTTTATATTCCTAACATCATTATTAAGAAAAAGTTACTTTTCAAGGTTAGTTGTTTTTTTTCGAAATATTTTCTAGAATCTTCTGTGAAACGTTGCCGCTGCATTCAAATAAAGGACAAAATATCGCAAAAGCGTCCAAAAAATGACTGTTGCGTATAATAACTATGGTCCCTTTTGTCGATTTCGTTACCTTGTGTCAACTTGGGGACGTGACTTTTCCTCCGTTCCCCCCCCCTCCCCCCCCCTTAATTGCATCTTTTTAGCCTTGCTAGTTTCACGCAATTTTTCAGTCATATTTTTTCCTTTTTGATCCGCCGTTCTCATCCCGTTCAAATGGTAACCGTTCTAGCAATTTAATTTCCATGGCGGGTGATGACCCGCGGCGTGGGCGATCATGCCTTCTAGTAACTTACGCATTCTTTTTATCCCTACATTTTATCCTTTGGAGATATTTTTACGTTGTATCACTGTTAATTTTATGACACATCTCCCCACTTGAAAACATGCCTACGGCAAGTTCTAAAACCAGTGATACACATAGATAAAATCTCTCCTCACGCCTGCCATTACTCTAATTTTGATCACAGGGGTGCCGACTGAGGAAATCTGCACCGACATTCAATTTGCCTGGGATATATTGGATACTAAACTGATAAGGTTGAAGCAATAAAGACCACCTCAGCAATCTTGCGTTTTCATGCTTAGCCTGAGATAAGAATACGAGAGGCTGATGATCCGTCTCGACCACAAAAGTCCTACCATACAGATAGATTTGAAACTTCTTTATTGCCCAGATTAACGCTAAACATTCTTTTTCGCTTGTGGAGTATCCTTGTTCCGCCTTATTCAATTTGCGGCTTGCATAAGCGACTGGTTTCAGTTCCCCATCAGGTGAAGATGATCTTTGCAACAAAGCCCCTCCGAGTCCTACATTACTTGCATCGGTTCTTAAGACAAAGTCCTGTGTCAAATCAGGCAGTTTGAGAATAGGCTTGCTAGTGAGTTTTTCCTTTAACTCTTGGAACGCTAGTTCACATTGTGCAGTCCAAATAATTTTATCTGGAAGTCCCTTGCGAGTCAGATCAGTCAGAGGAGCACAAATAGCGTTAAAATTTTTGATGTATTTCTGATAAAATCCGCATAACGACACGAATGATCGCACGTCCTTTTTTGTTTGTGGTCTAGGTGCTCTCTGCAGTTTTTCCAAGTTCTTAGGATCAGGGGTCATGTTACTCTGATATACAGTGTGTCCCAAGAATTCCAACTCTTTGCATCCAATACAACATTTTGTTGGCCTAGCAGTTAAGTTCGCCTCCCGAAGCCTATTAAACAACATTTTTAGAGCATCAATGTGTTCTTCAAATGTCTCTGTGGCGACGAGAATATCATCCATGAAATTCGTGATACATGGGTTATTCAGGGGATCCAACAATTTGCGCATCATCCTTAAAAATACACTCGGAGCATTTTTCAGTCCGAATGGTAGCATATTGAATTCATAATGTCCATCCGAAGTGCTAAAAGCCAAATAAGGTCTCACTTCAGGCTTCACTGGGATCTGGTAATAGCCTTTACTAAGATCCACCTTTGAAAAGTATTTTGCCTTGTTCAGTCTGGCAAATAACTGTTTTGTGTCTGGTAATGGATCCACTTGTCCTTCTGTGACAGCATTCAGTTTCCTGTAATCTATGCACAGTCTGTGTTCCCCAGACGGTTTTCTCAACAAAACGACACTAGAACTAAAAGATGATTCACTGTGCGAAATAATCCCCTCCTTCAACAAATAATCTATTTCTTCCTTCAATGCCTTCTCCTTCGCGAACGGAATAGAATAGGCTCTCATACAGATTGGGTTTGAGTCTACCAGTTTCATGTCATACTGTAGCAAATTTGTATGGCCTGGTTTATCTGTTAATACATCTGTATGTTCCTCCAGAACCTGTTGAACTCTCTCCCTCTGGTTTTTAGTCAGGTGCTTACTGACTTTTACCTGTGCTGCTGTTTCACAAGGATGTAATGGGTATTCATGTGAGGTGAGTGGTTCCTTTTGCATCTGGGTTGCAATAGCCAAGGTCAATAAGGGGGTGCTTTCCTGGAGTGGTCTGTCCAGATACTTCTTTAACAGGTTTACATGATAAACTTTCTCCTTCCCCTTTTTGTCAATTTTATAGTTTGTTCTAGACACCTTCTCTAGAACCGTATATGGACCTTGCCAACCAATTTGTAATTTCTTCTGGCTACCGGGTAGTAGAAGCAGCACCTTCTCTCCCACAGCTAGTTCTCTGTCCTTTGCCTTCCTATTAAAATATGCTGCATGTTTCTTCCTGGCTTGTTTCAAATTATCATTTGCCAGTTTCCATCCAGCTTTCAAACGAGTGGTCAGTTCGTTCACGTATTGATAAGATGAGGTAACAGTCTCTTCTGCCTTCTCATCTGTCCAGGTCCTTAATAAAGCTTCTAATGGACCTTTTATTGGCCTCCCAAATAGCAGAGTTGCGGGAGCCATCCCGGTTGAACTATGTGGTACCTCCCGATACGCAAACAATGCGGCGGGCAGGAATTGATCCCACAGATCCGGTTTTTCGTGTGCCAGCTTTCTCAGGATAGAAATGAGAGTCCCGTTGAACCTCTCTACCTGGCCGTTCCCTTGTGGATGGTACGGACTACAATGAAAGTGTCTGGCTTGAAATAGCTTAAAAACTTCTTCCGTTAGTTTCCCCTTGAACTGAGATCCATTATCCGTCAAGATTTGATGCGGGAATCCTAATCGGGTAAATATTGTAAGTAGTGCCTCTGCTACATGTTTTGAATCAATTGATGGCAGGGCTACCGCCTCTCCCCACATAGAACAAGTGTCCACCAGAGTAAGGATGTAACTGTTCCTCCTCTTGGTCCGAGTGAGAGGTCCCACAATATCCACTGCAACCCTCTCAAAAGGTGTTCCCACTATGGGCATTTCCCCTAGAGTTGCAGGAGCAGTCCAGTGCTTTGGAGCTACCCTTTGACATTCTGGGCAGGATTTGACATATCTTTTTATATCCTCCGTTATCCCTGGCCAGAAGTAATGACAAGCTATACGCTGTCCTGTGGCGCTGATCCCCATGTGACCACTGAAGGGAATCGCATGCCCGAGTTCCATCACTTTATCTCTATATGAAGTGGGAAGAACCAGCTGGTTGTGACCATTTGTTCCAGTTCCGGCCTTCCTGTATAATAGTTTGTTCTTCATGAAATATTCCCCCTTGCTCGGAGGTGTGTGGCATTTGGGCAATTTTTTAAAACATGGCTTGAGTGTCCTATCCTCAGCCTGCGCCTTCCTCATCTCCTCTGGATGAGCATTTATAGGTTCACCTTCTTCCTCCTTCTTCTGTGACCTGGTCTGCACTGTCGCCATGATCACAGGTTTCTCGGGATTCCCCAAGAAGACGTATCTACACCCCAATATCAGAGGGTAGATTGGTTCATCTATCACTGCTGCTCTGATTTCTCCTTCCACATAGCGAGTTTTCACCGTTATCCTTGCGATGGGAAGTGTCATGAGTGGTATGTCCTTAGTCGCCCCTTGTATTTCCACTGTTTCTGTGGTATACTGACTTGGGTCCACTAGGCTAGACTTCACAACTGAATCATAATCCAAACCTGTATCATAAAGGCACCTTATGGTGACCCCATTACAAATAACATCCTCACAAACTGGGGGGTGATAAGGTTCCTGTTGTCCATTAGGATTAACCTTTAATCTTTGCGTCCCCGACTTCATTGCAGCAATGTTTGAAGGTTTCCTTCTACAAAATTCGGTGTTATGGTTATCTTTCTTGCACCATTTACACCATCTTTTTGCTTGGTTCAACGGTTTTCTTTCATTGAACTTTTGGTCATTGCACTGATAGTTTCCGTCGCGATAGTCATTTCTTGGCCGCTCAAAGTTTGTCCTACCTTTATTTCCCTGCTCTCTATTATCAAATTTATTAAATTGCTGTGGAGCTTTAAAATTGTCTATGTGCTTCTTTTTAGCACCACTTACCTCTGCCTGGGCTGCCTGATACCTCTCAGCGACATTTAAAACCTCCCCCAACTTCTCTGCACCTTGTTCCATGAGAAATTTTCTCATGTCTGGAGCCATGGACTCTCTCAATTGCTCAATCATGATCATTTCTTTAAGATCTTGGGTCTTCCCCAGAGCAGTCCATTTCTCCAAATAGGTTTCCAGTCTAGCAGAGAATTGGTGGTATGTCTCCCCAGACAACAGTTTGGCATTTCTAAATTTCTTACGATAAAATTCACCATTCTTCTCGTACCTTAATAACAAAGCCTGCTTTAACATGTCATAATTGTCTTGGTCTTCCCTGTTCATTTTAGCAAAGACTTCATAAGAAGTACCTCTCAGTCCCTGTGATAGCTTTAAACTCCACCTCTCTCTCTCTAACCCATATGTAGTAGCTAATAACTCAAAACGTCCTAGGTACCCCTCTATGTCATCGTCTTTCTCAACAAAATGGTCTAAATGAAACCCCATAGCTGAGTTTGAGGCTCCCAGACTGGGCGTAGCATCTGAGGCAAAAGGGCTGGCACCATTTTCAGGAGCCTGGCCTTGTAATTCCAGCTCCCTTAGTCGTAATTCGTGCTCCCTTTGCAACCTTTTATCTTCTGCCTCCCTTTCGGCCTTTCTATCTGCTGCCTCCCTTTCGGCAGTCAATCTTTTTTCTTCTGCCTCCCTTTCGGCAGTCAATCTTTTTTCTTCTGCCTCCCTTTGCTGTCGTTTGTCTTCTGCCTCAATCTGCAGCCTCTTAATTTCTCTATCAGCCTCTAACCTCTTCTCTTCAGCCAACCTTTCAGACTCTAATTTTCTTTCAGCCTCTTTTTCTAATCTTCTTTCTTCCCGTTCAATATATTTATCACATTCAGCCGTTACGTATTGAATTAAAATCTGACCATCCATTCCCATCTCCTTTGCCGTCAGCACAGCAGCTGATCTAAATTTTGCCAGCTCCGCCATACAAATCTAGCAATAAGCAAAGTAAAATTTCCAACCACTAAAGTACTTATAATTACTCTAGACTAAAATAATTCTAATTAATTAATTAACTAACACTGGCTGTGAAGATTCACCAACTTCTAATTGCCCTTTTAATTTAAAGGGACACTTTTAATTTTAAGGGAATTTTACAATTTTGTTCCCCTAATTTTATTTCTCCCACCAGGAGATCCTTATATTACTGTTTATGCTAATTATCCCTGGACAAGACCCCAATATATGTAGTGGTTTTGATGGTATTGTATGATGGTGATATTACTAAGTGTGATGTATGAGGTCAGCTGTGAAGGCTCCTGAGATAAAATGTAGCTGTGAATTTTCAGAAGGCCTTTCTTGCTACCACTACGACCTCACACCTATTTTTTTTACTAATGAATGTGGCTACGTTAAAATCTAGGGTACTGAATGTAATGTGTTGTATTGACATATACAAACACACACACACAGATATTAAATAATATAATATTATCAATAAAATTTAGAACACAATGAACTAAATTCAGCTGGTGAAATTTTAGAAAGTAAATCTTTTTTAAATTTATTTGTTCTGAACCAAGGTTTTATTTTGGCCAGAACATATGAAAGATTTTGAAATTTATGAGTGAATGGCATGAATAAATGGCATGATAAATAAAGGGTGTGTACGTATACAATTTTCACGATTAGTTAATATTTCTACAGTTCATAATTTTATTTTCCCTGGGAGAACGATGAATAGATGTGCTGTTGGGGTGGCTTCATCCCTCCCTGTCTATGCCTACCAAACATTGTCCATTAATGATGGAAGGAAATGGGATGTTTTAGTAGTAATTCACTTTGGGTGCTATGTCTATGAAGTTGGTGTAAATCCAGCAGACCAGCCTGCTTACGTAACTTTGAAAGAGTAGTTCTGGTGCTGGAATCTGGTGACCCCACCTCTCCGTGCTTGGGGCAATATATCGGGTGGCCCCACCTCTCCGTGCTTGGGGGCAATACAAGGCTGTTCTGCCGAGATGCGACACTGCACGGGTCCTCACTGTCAATTATTTACCCAGCATTTGACACCACCTTTTGGTGTCAACATAAAAAACTCACAGCTCTGAAATAAAGTATTGGTTTAGGTTCAGAACCTTACCTAAGGAGCCACTTCTACACGTAACAATTTACAATAACACCACTTAGACAGGGTCAGATCTCTCTGACCATACAACACATCTTACCAAGTTGGTTTCACATAGGATAAGTTCTCCCAGACTACATATTCCGAAATATGTTTATTAGCTTCCTGCCATAGAATAGGATAGGTGATATGTTCCACTGATCTCAACACTTGATCTGTCCTTCCTAACCCTTGCTGGAGTTTATATATATTGTTTGTCCCTAGACCCTGAACTAGGGCGGGGGGTCTAGAGCAAATCCTTACTTGTTGTAAGGCTAGATTTCGATATGGCAGTATCAAATCACTCGAAACATTAAACAATATTTAAAATATACAAAGAAATAATTTCAATCTTACCAGATTATGAATAAAGAACACAGAAATGCTAGCAAAACTCAGCTGAGCTGCTGGCTATAGTATGGCGTCCCTGAACTTATTTCAATTTACTTCATTGGAAATCACCACACTTAAAATTTACTGTGTCTATCACTGGACAACTATTGAGGAATGGCAAAAAAGCGCGTCTGAGCGCTGATAATATGATTGTCTGTGGCCAATCAATGCCTTGTGTTTTTTCAAATTCAAATTTCCTACACTAAAGTCATTTCAGTCATGCTTCAGTCAAGTATGGATTTTTATCTGTTAGTCCGTCCGTCTCTACTTGCGTTTTCACAAAAACGTACTTGGTTTTTGAACCAACCTATCCGTCCCCTCTACAAATTTTGTCTTTAAAGTTATTTTTAGCCACAGCTCCCACCAATGTCCCTCTCTTTCATTCTAACTAGATTTGAACACTTGAGTCTCAAGGTCGCGGTTTTTGTGCAAATTAGTGACATGTTTGATTCAATGCAGTCTTTCGCTGATGTGAACAACACAGTCTTTTGTCAATGTCTTCATTATTATCTATCCGTCTGTATAAATAAAAACATATTATTTCACTGCTCAAGATAGGCCATCCGGCCAGCTAATTTTTATATTCCTAACATCATTATTAAGAAAAAGTTACTTTTCAAGGTTAGTTGTTTTTTTCGAAATATTTTCTAGAATCTTCTGTGAAACGTGTGCCGCTGCATTCAAATAAAGGACAAAATATTGCAAAAGCGTCCAAAAAATGACTGTTGCGTATAATAACTATGGTCCCTTTTGTCGATTTCGTTACCTTGTGTCAACTTGGGGACGTGACTTTTCCTCCGTTCCCCCCCCCAATTGCATCTTTTTAGACTTGCTAGTTTCGCGCAATTTTTCAGTCGTATTTTTTCCTTTTTGATCCGCCGTTCTCATCCCGTTCAAATGGTAACCGTTCTAGCAATTTAATTTCCATGGCGGGTGATGACCCGCGGCGTGGGCGATCATGCCTTCTAGTAACTTACGCATTCTTTTTATCCCTACATTTTATCCTTTGGAGATATTTTTACGTTGTATCACTGTTAATTTTATGACACAGAAGAGTATCTTGATTGTCTGTTGATTTAATGCACACCGTCACACTTTGCTTTTTTCGCGAGAGTACGTATAAGGGGAAACAATACAATGTTATTGTCTAACTTTCAACCACAGTTGCACCCCCTTAGCTGTGCTCGAAAGTTAATGCACTCTCTCGAACATAGAAAAAAATGCGCAAATGACGGTGTGCTAAAGTGTGACAGACCGACCGACCGAAGAACCTTACGGCGGGAATTATGGTATTGGATTTCACCTTTCACCTGTTTTCACCATTTTCGTACAGGCTTGGGTTTCTCTCTGTATTTATTTATGAGTTTAAACGATCATTTCTAAAACTAGACGATACTCATAGCCATTACAAGCAAGTAAACCAGCCAATCAGGGAGAGAAAATAATTAAGCTGTGCTATTTCTGCTGCTTGTCCTGTTAAAGGCATTAATTCTCTCAAGGTCATTTTGGTCTTTTCATTCCATCTGGCGCGATTTAAGACATCCTGTGTTAGGAGAGTCGAGCTGTAGTTTTTGAAAGGGTCAAGACGGTTTTGGGGAAAGTCCTCTGTGTGTTCGACCAAGATGGTTAAAGATTGTTCCCCACACTGGCAACCATAACTGTAACTAGCTAACTCTTGACGTAGAAGGCTCGCACTGGATACCATAAATGTAAAGGCCCGTAATGTAGAAGCCCGTACTGACCACTATACATGTAAACAGTCAGGAATGGTCTGTGTTCGTCCAAGCGTAACAGGTGTCCGTGACACAAATATGACAGGCTCAGTTTGGCCACTGTAAATGTAGAGTTGAATGTTGAAGAATGTCCAGTATCAATGTTGGAAACGATTCTAAGCCCCACAGGCGGACATAATTATATACAGGCCCTGGTTGGCCGCAACAATGCTGGCATTTGTTAGGATGACTTGAAAGTGTTGAGGTGTTGTATTAATATAGAGTGTGAGTAGACCTCAATGAATGCAAATGCGTGTATGAAGGTTCGTGGAAGACGATGCATCTAAATGACATCACACTTGTTGTAGTAATTACATGCAGTAATTCACATAGTTCTTGGAACACCTCTGACGTTTGATTGACTTTAATACATCACAATGACAGGTACGCCGACATCAACATAAAATAGTCATTGACAATTCAGGACAAAGCATGTATGAATACAGTTCATCAGCCAGCGGTGCATGTATATAATAAAGCTGATCTCGTACAATTCCACCTTCGTCAGCTACAGCAAAATACAGCAAATATGTGAGTTTACACAACTCCTTTCTGACATCAGTAAGTCAGATATATATATGGGTCTACAGCAGGCCGCGCAATATGGCGAGCTTATAGATATGATGGCCTCCGTGATATTTCTATAACAAACAGGGTGAGTCCAACCTTGTTAAATGGCATCACCGCAGATAGCGGGATACAGCACCTGTAAAGTTCTTTGGGCATATACCAGCCCAGTGCATATAATATTAGAATACTTCGTGAGCTCCAATACTGGTATTCATAGATGGATTCTTTCCCGCCCAGGGAAAAGTCGCTAGCTGGCTACAAAAAGTCAAATATCATTCTGGCAATAAAGAAACTGTTTTAAGGTAAATTACCATAATGTCCCTCCGAATAAATATCACAAAAACTCACTCGCCTCCTAGGCGCATCATAATATAACATTGGGGAACAATCTTTAACCATCTTGGTCGAACACACCAGCCCAGTGCATATAATATTAGAATACTTCGTGAGCTCCATTACTGGTATTCATAGATGGACTCTTTTCCGCCCAGGGAAAAGTCGCTAGCTGGCTACAAAAAGTCAAATATCATTCTGGCAATACAGAAACTGTTTTAAGGGTAAATTACCTTAATGTCCTTCCGAATAAATATCACAAAAACTCACTCGCCTCCTCGCATCAGAATATAACATTGGGGAACAATCTTTAACCATCTTGGTCGAACACACAGAGGACTTTCCCCAAAACCGTCTTGACCCTATCAAAAACTACAGCTCGACTCTCCTAACACAGGATGTCTTAAATCGCGCCAGATTCTTCGCGCATGCGTCGTGACCCCAGACCCTTGAGCTAAACTCAGATGGGTGAACATGTCAGGAAAAGCTGACATCGGTTCTAAAATTAGACGCTGGGTTAACAGACAAGTGGGACAACCACCACTGTTAACTACAATCCCAGTAAAACATGAGTACCTCCCCTTTGATCAAGAAACTATTAAATTAAAGTCTCTAAAATTAACAAGGTACATTTTACATACTCAGCAAACTGACCGCAACAGTTGTGCTATTTCTGCTGCTTGTCCTGTTAAAGGCATTAATTCTCTCAAGGTCATTTTAGTCTTTTCATTCCATCTCAGCTTTACTGAATCTTTGTAGTCAAACTGATCATGATTTATGATTAATGTATTACGACAACATTGTATGGTCTACGTCATGTTTTATTCGGTGTTCAATTGCGCAATGGACGGCATTTCTGTAATTTTCCCGTAAATCTGTTGGAAATATGCAAATGTTCATTTTAGGGCGTCTTTCTTTCTTTCATTTTATGCTTATGATTGCTTACTTTTGTTATTTGATTACTCTTTCGAGTGAACGAGAAGGGTCTTGGAAGGTAAGAAATTTCTAGAATGAAAACTCTGGATATCTGGAAGAAAAAAAAAGACGATGCATTATCAAAAAATTGGTAAACGTTATGAAAGATCTGTTCAAAAAACATTGGTGTGCCAAACATTCTTATTGTAGGTGGAGAATACTAACCACTGCCGAGATACGACTACAGCGAGTTCGTGTGACAGAAGATCCTAACTGGCAACTTTTAATATTTATTTACTTATTTTTTCCTTCCACAAGTTTGAGTTCTTGAGCCAAATCTGTCGCCTTCACTGTTGTGAGCCCGCAATGTTGTAGCATGTATGTGACACCTGTTGTTGTGAGCCCGCAATGTTGTAGCATGTATGTGACATCTGTTGTTGTGAGCCCGCAATGTTGTAGCATGTATGTGACACCTGTTGTTGTGAGCCCGCAATGTTGTAGCATGTATGTGACATCTGTTGTTGTGAGCCCGCAATGTTGTAGCATGTATGTGACACCTGTTGTTGTGAGCCGGCAATGTTGTAGCATGTATGTGACACCTGTTGTTGTGAGCCGGCAATGTGTAGCATGTATGTGACATCTGTTGTTGTGAGCCGGCAATGTTGTAGCATGTATGTGACATCTGTTGTTATGAGCCGGCAATGTTGTAGCATGTATATGACATCTGTTGTTGTGAGCCCGCAATGTTGTAGCATGTATGTGACATCTGTTGTTGTGAGCCCGCAATGTTGTAGCATGTATGTGACATCTGTTGTTGTGAGCCCGCAATGTTGTAGCATGTACTTGTATGTGACGTTGCCTATTCCACCTGCTTCTTGGTCTTCCCCGTGCTCTGAACCCAGATCTTCTAGTGCTTACTTACTTACTTAGTCGTTCCTCTTTTACCGTGAGGTGTAGAGGTTTGGAAGAGAGAGCGCCATACTATCCTATCGGTTGTCTTCCTCCTGGTCTGGTTCCATTCTAGTCCTCGGTCTTTTAGAGATTGTCTAGTGTTGTCCTCCCAGCGGACTCTGGGTCGTTCTGGAAGTCTGGATCCCTGGCTCTTAGTTTCCCATACTTGTCGTGGTAGCCGATCTTCTCCCATTCTGCAGACATGGTCAAACCAAGTTGTAAGCGCGTAATAGTAATTTATAGGCCCCTATTCTAATGAGATGACCTAACCACTATTTTTCTCTATATACTTGATGCAGGAAGTAGATCCCACAATTGTTCTAACAGCATCATTTCTCATTCTGTCTCTCCAGGTAACATTATTACATTTTCTTAAACATCTCATCTGACACGATGTGACTTTCCCCTCCTATATCAGTGACTATGTTTGACACTAATAGCTAAGAGTTGATTAGAATATATTATGTATCAGCTGTTGTTTAGTTTCCACACTGATATTGTGATATTTGAGTCGTGGTGACATTGGGTAAGTCATTGCACTGACGTAATGCCATCTTGCTTCAATTACTCTGTCAAGTCTTCCATTTTCAGTAAAAATGCATGTAGGTATTTGAAATCAGGAACTTGCTTATCTATTTTTCATTTGAAAAGTAAATGCGGGGCGACAGCTGCAATCTTCTCCTAGCCTGGGTATTACAAATACCAAACTGTTTCTAAATCTCCTGCATATCAGAATGTAGTCAGTTGGATTATGATTGCTTCTTTGGTAATTTCCACGCCTACTGTTGTTTAGGATCTTGTCTAAACTATGTGCTGTTTATTATCAATCACTGTCTGTCTCTCCTCCCTGCCAGAAACACTAATCACATCGTCCACTTTGTTCATAACCAACTTGTGCTTTGCAACAACAACAAAAAAGTACCACAGTTGTCTCATAGGATTTCCACTGTGCCATAACTAGGTCATGTTCATTTTGGAATGAACTTTACAATTTCACAAATCAGTACCGGTTCTAAGAAATTATATTGAACAATTTAATTCTCAATGAAACATACCACATGTTACCTATTTCACGACCCAGCGACATAGCGTTGTTTCTTCTTCTTCGTCATCCACTTTCAGATGTCAACTTGACTATGTTCAAAGAAAGCAGTGGTCATCTGGAGGTTGTTGATATCTCCGTCGAGGTTTTCCAGGAATAGTACTGATGACGGTCATTTGTGCTTTCTCTGTTCCTCATGTGCTGGACACGGTGGTAGCGTCGTTTGATTCAAGGGAAGTAACTGCCTTAAATAGTTGGGTTACCTTAAGATAGGGGATTATCTAACTTGTTTTAGTTTTCTATCACTTAATTGACTTCGTAACGAATTTCTATACAGTTAACTACTTGTTTGTCTCTTTTAATGCATTGTAGAAAAACGTGGAAACTGTAATAAATAAACAAAGCGTCTTGTAGAAAAATTAAAGGTTCTCAAAATGTTTGTGTGGTTTTTGATTGGTTATTCCATAGCAGAAATAGCCGTAGTGAAGTTAGGTGTTAGAGAATAAAGTACCTCACTATAATAGGTTCAGCTTTATGTGGTGGGGTGACAGGTTCCTTTCCTCGCCACCGTCGTCTTCTGTAACTCAAAAGCAGAGTCAGGTTTCCATTTAAAGCTGGGTAAACTGGAGCATGAAGCTACCATCCCGGACTCCGGTACTGTCGCCCCGAGACACTCTAACCACTTGACTAATAGGATACTCTGGCTTCAAGAAAGGCAGTTCAATTTTTAAAAAAAATTAATTAGAGCAACATGAGACAACAAACTAAGAAACAAGATAATAAGCTCAGCCAGATAGGGTTAATGTAACAAGAAAGGAATGTCCGTTTAAATAATTGTAAGAAAATCAAAAAAGTATACACGAACAAGTAGATGGAACGAATGAACGAAAGAAATCTTTTATTCGTCAGTGTAAAGAAATAGGCATTAGTGCCTTTTTACATTTCTGCCCTGTAATAATGCAATTCTACAAGTGCTTTTAAAATAATACATTCTTAACTTCAGTGGTAAGTACTTAATAGTAGTAATGCATTCACCAATGTAGCACACACACATTCAAAGATTTAACAGTAGGTATTAATATTAATATTAACATTCACCAATGTAACACATACACATACATAACTTTAGCTGTAAGTAGTTAATATTAATATTAACATTCACCAGTGTAACACACACACTGCAATAAATAGCAAGCGACGCCCAAAACTTGAAATGCAGGAGATTTACAATCATTCAAAGATTGCGGCCACACCATAGCAGGATCGATCCGCTATATTTAATCTGCTATTAGTTTTCGGCTTCCATTTCCTAAATCCCGTATTTCCTCGTTATCTCACATCACTGGCAACGGTATCACGTTGAACAAATTGCTACAAAAAGCCGCGGCGTCAAGTGCACATGCGTGCTTTAGAGCTGGATTCTTTCAAGGGGACCAGTTGCCATTGTGGTTCTGTATATCAGCGGTCGGCAACCTAGAAGCTGTGTGGATCTACTTTAGGACAACTGAGCTCTGTAATGATCTACTTTGAAAAAAATCATGTATTTGTTCAGGTGTCAGAGTATTCAGAGATTTGAATACGTACAGCCTTATTGTAACTTGTATCGTTACTAGACAATCTTACTACTTACTTAGTCATCCCTCGTCTATCGTGAGGTGTAGAGCTTTGGAGAAGAGAGCGCCATACTATCCTATCGACTGTTTTCCTTCTGCCCTGGTTCCATTATAGTCCTAGATCCTTCAGAGATTATCTAATTTTGTCCTCCCAACGGACTCTGAATCGTCCTGGAGGTCTGGATCCCTGGCTCTTAGTTTCCCATACTTATCGTGGGAGCCGATCTTCTTTCAATCTGCAGACTTGGCCAAACTATCGTAGTTGGGACTGTTCTACTTGAGTCTGCAGTGAATGGGTTTTGAGGCCTTGCTTTATCGTCTGGTTGCGGACCTTGTCCCTTCTTGTTACTTCAACCACCTTCCTCAGATACCTCATTTCTGAGGTTTGGAACTGGCTTTTATGTGTTGTAGTCATTGCCCATGATTTGCATCCATATGTCAAGACTGGAATATAGGTGGAGCGGTATACAGTCAACTTCGTCTTCTTGCTAACTTCTCTTTTGCTGAGGAATTCTCGATTTACGGCCTGAACAAGTCTCCCAGCTGCTGCTCTTCGCTAGGCTATTTGCTTCCTACAGTTCCCCCCGACAGAGTGGTAGAAAATTACAACTAAATAATATTCTACCGAATGTTAACTTCACTTCAAACAAAAGATGGCTTCCACTCTTATAAAGGTTACGAATAAAGTCAATTTTAGTCAGCTAACTTGTGGGTTTTCACTAGGCATGTTTAAATATAGGGACACGGCACCTTTAATTGCCGGAATGAAAGGGTTAGTCCGCAGTGTACCCAAGTGAAAAGTTCTTTATTTTTCCTTCAACCGCATAGTGATCTATCAAATGATCACCTCGGATCTATTGGTAGATCAAGATCTATAAGAAACGAAAATTAAAAGGAATAAATGAATTTCAGGTGTAATTAACAATATCCGGCTTCTAAACCTATTCTGAGACTCCGATCGCAGCAAACCAAGATATACACTTGTAACACAGTTATTTGTTTAATGTTTTGAAACGAAATACCTTGAGAGTCTTCGGGCCAGTTAAGATTTAAAAAGGTTGTCCCATAGTAGAAAACACTAATGTTAATAATACGATGTCTGGAGCAAATGTACAGACATGAACAACTCCACACTAAGTCACGAACAGACATGATCAATATCAATCACTGTCTGAAATCTATCCAAAAAAAAATACATAAATGTATCCATGTATAAATGAAGGACACATGTATATGATTGAAAGAGGCGTGTCTTTTGAAAAAAAAGGACTATCATCGAATTCAAGAAACACAATTTACTTGATAGTCACAATGGGACTTCGCTGAATAGGTTCTATAAATTATATAGTCTCATTAAAACATTAACTTTATTGTAACGCTAATACCACCTATGGACTGACCCACTATTGAACTGTCAGAGCCTTATACAACTTTATCATACGCTAAACTTTAGGAATTTCAGTTTCTCACTAAACTGTTGTCTTGAATCGGCACGCGCGGGTTTTAAAAATATCCCAATGTATGCTTCCCATTTTAGGAAATGACGTAATTTACTGCGCTATGGCGATGTTTCCCATAATGCAGGCATTGCTTGTCCGGTTTTCTGCACGAATCCATTCATCAGAAAACCAGTCATTCCTGGTTGAGTTTTCCAGTGGCCAGTTTGTTGATGAAAAGTTTGCGAAACGAGAAATATGCTCGGTTTGATCTGGCACGTCGTTTTTTGACGCGTGTACGCTAACATTTTTATACTTAATAATTTCAATGCACTCATTATATTATAACATGTTTATCAGGTCAGAAAAAGCCAAACCTTTTACAGTTTGGCTATCTTTCTTTCTTGCCAGTTTGATCAGAGATAAAGATTAATAGGTGTTTATTGACATGAGTCTTTATGTTTCATGTTTGCCACTACATGTAGGATGAGCGTCCGATGGGCAGCGTGGTTAGAGTTTTGGCCTCAAACAGTAAAGGTACCGACGCTCAAAAAATGGTGGTGTCACGCTTCAGTCTCATCATCATCATTCCTTTTCGTTCCCTGTGGAACATAGGACAGAAACAGTTGCTCTCCGTCGATTTCTATTCTGGGCTGTCTTTTTCATCTGTGCCCAAGTCATTCCAATTTCCCTAGCCTCCTCTTCAACAGTTCTTCTCCAAGTTCTCTTTGGCCTCCCCACTCTTCTTTTCCCCTGTGGGTTCCAGTCAAGGGAAATTCTGGCTGTGCTTGATTTTTCTCTTCTGAGTGTATGTCCTATCCATCCCCACTTTCTTACCTTACTTTATGTTTGTATTGGCTGTTGCCCGCATCTTTTCCTTAGCTGTATATTTGTTATTACATCTGGCCATCTTATACGAAGGATCCATCGGAGACATCTATTTACATGCCATGTCTCTGAGCCATACAGCAAGACTGACTTTACATTTGAGTTAAAGATTCTAATTTTGTTTCCTCTGGATATCGCTGATGAGTTCCATATTGGTCGAAGGGCATTAAAAGCGCATCTGGCGTTCTTTATCTTTGAGCATTCGTCACCAGCTGTTCCCCCTCCTTTGTCAACGTTACTCCCCAGATATGTAAAACTCTCTACTTCTTCAATGACTTGATCATTGATCTTCATCGAGTCCATCTGCCTATTATTTATTCACATTTCCTTTATTTTATTTACATTTATGTGTAGCCCATCTTTGCTGCTTCTGTCACTAGATCCTCCAGTTGTTTGTTAAATGTTCACTGTATTCCAGTTTTCTCTCCGTCTTTTGTCTGTCTCATAACCCAGTCTACCCAACTGCAATGATTGACTGCAATTAAGTTAGTGAAGGCAACATGCAGCGAAGGGAACTGGCTACACAACCTTTTTAACACTTTACTTCCCATCGGCATTATCTGCTATGTGACTATCTTGACCTTACCATTAAGGCAGGAGGCATAGCAACAGCCAACTTTCGCTGCGAGACAATAATTTGATCTTCTTTAACTTTTGATTGAGCTGTTACTTTAGTATTAAACTGTCACATTTTTCCACTTCCAATTTCTCAATAAATTCCATACATAATTTAATTCTTTGTATAATGGCATTCTTAATCAAATTCCTGTTTGTTTGTTTGTTTGTTTTTTGCTACTTTTTCTGAATCAGATATCTTATTTCATAGTTTAATGCTTTCATGCTCAGCAATGATGAGAAAACTGTGTAAGGTCATAGTTGATTCGGTCTGCTTGGACTGCTAAATAGTTGTCCTGGATTATTAGATTCTGTCTGAGTGGACTACTAGATAGTTGTCCTGGATTAATTCGGAAAAGATACAGTTAAGGTTATTAGGCACTGAGTCTGCAATGGCCGATTCTTAGTCTCAAAATTATCACGTGGTCTCTTCGTGGTAATGTATAGTATGGTTCTGCAGTAACGGCGTCTTGGTGTTCCTTATGCCAATTTTCCCTATGCTTATTTCTTATTATTACTTATATCTCTACATATATAGCCCTGTCTTCTGTTTGGATTTTCTTACCTCCTTTAACAAGTTTATCAGCTGCAGGCAGGGATCCACTGTACATCTAGTTGTTTGGATTCGTTCGCTGAATGAGAGGAGCATGGTGGCAACATGACCTTCTCCAACTCAGTTGGTTATTTGAGAGCGAACAACGACGATTATTTTCTTTTATTTTTGAGCGAATGGAAGAATTATGGTATGCTCTATCTGTTTTATGTCCTGAGGACAACACTGTGGTCGATTTCTTCCTTTCCCCTCCCCTTTCACCTTGAATGGATCTTAGTAGTCAAACCTACGTGGATGCACTGGATATGATGCTACAGAGTAACCCGTCAAAAATAACTGGAACAGAAGTGAAAACGGTACATAGAGTGTAATATGACTAACAGCTGCTATTCATATTTTCAAACTATTTGTTGTTGTCACATAATAATTGGGTCGATCTATTTTCTTATCAGGTAGTATTTAGTTACATTTCTTTGTGTACTAAATTTCTGTGATCGGCACATTTTCTTTCTCTACTATCAAGCAGATATTTTGTACTTTCAAATCAGCTTACACTCCTCTCAGTGATAAGTCGTCATGTCTGTTTGTTTACCCATTCATCCATTCTGGAAAAGGAGACGGATGAGATAATATTAACCGATAATCATGTTGGAAAATTTCTGGTGTGACCGACATCAGGCGACGGATTAGCACTAACATCGCACAGCGAATTTGTTTAATCGCTGATAAGTCTGATGTGCCTTCCTCGACCAGATGGGTACACGAAGAATTTTGTTTGCGCAAGCGACGGGTAGTTAGACTACACATTTCTGGACAGATAAGAATGACATAATCGTTTCCGGTACACCTTGTTACAAAAACATTACTTTATATAAAAGTAATATGAATTTCTTTATAAACATTGCGAGAGAGGATCCGATGTTTTAATTCCATATTTGGGAGACATGACCTTTGCTGCAACGAGCATAAATTTCCATGTGGAAATAATTTCAATTACCCCACAAAACAAGCATGATTGAAACAACTGGCAGACATTCGGAATGAAGGCCCAACAAATGCGGGGGAAGACAAGCAATATTACCCGACACTTCAGCCAGAGTAGAACACTGTGAAAATCCACCTCGCGCCAAGAAGACAACCAAACCTTGCCAGAGTTAAGACTAAGATCAGCTTTAATTTATCGGTCCGGACTTATTTTAAATTCTTGAGGACTTAAGAGTCCATGAAAACACTAACATTATTAACGAGGAACACCGGAATCTGAAGAAACTGAAACACAAGTCAAAGTGTGAACGTATTACTAAAGTAACTATACCCCAGACTAGGTGTAAGAGGCCTCTACACGTTTCTTTATTTCTCTGAGCCAGCAGTCTGTGAGCCTAAAGATCGGCTTGTTGGTACCAGTTGAGGGTACTATTTCTGGAACAAGTGAGGGTATAAGTCACCATCATCAGTCGGGTCTTAGAAACGCGGGACCAGCTTTGTAGTTACTCCCTGATTCTACTTGGAACTTGCTGCAACTCTTAGTCTTGACCAGGAACGTGAGCAATCCAGTCACCTATCTGCGAAGAACCAAAATACCAGCGGGAGCAGAAACACCAGCAGCTAAGTGTACACATAAAAGCTGCCAAGTGAAACTTCCCCTTATATAATTCCCCATTAACATCATATGATGATGATCATATTTTGTTAAAGAATAGTCAATTTTTAATAACTATTAAAACCTAAGTGATCATTAAATTTGTTATTTATATTTATCCAAATTTAAAGTTGATTTAATCATTTTGAATGTGTTGTATCCGTATGTCTCAGACAATTTCTTAAATACACTCAATCAGAAATACTAAATAATAATAAGAGGAAATTCGCTGAATTAACTCAGCTGGAGGCTTGTACGAGATAAAATTATATTATATAATCCTTCACAAAAGTTGAAGGCAGATACTAATGTTAACGTGCTCAGCCAATGCAGCATTGTTCTCTCTTTATGAATATCTTATGGAAACACCCTTGAGGTAGAAGCATCATTATCCTTCTACCTACAACTCTGCCAAGAGTAATCTTGTGCGAAGGTAGATACGGTACCTTTGAAGACCCACATTAGTTGCTCTTGAGTTTTGGCCACTATTTGACCACTACTGCAGAGCTAAGGAAGGCAACTCGTGACAGTTGTAAATAGTTATCTTTAAAATTGTTGCCGGTAGGCTAACATGTGCCCTGACTAAATACTTTGAGATTATCTGGGTTCCTTCCTTGAGTGAGCGCTACATAAATTTGACCATGAGCACCGACTGTTTTTGTTGTTGTAGGTATAACACCTGTATAATCCAATGATTATTCCTGTGCTTAGTTGAATGGCATGGCAAATGCTGAAGTCACAGGAAACTGGCGACGTCTCATGAATGCTGAGTTTGTATCAGTATCACATAATAATTATGGAAGTACACACATATACAGGCTGTCTCTCACACCCCACTTCAACATGCTATTTAGAAATAAACACACTTTTCTCCCCATCTCCAACGATACTTTTTGTTTTCTTTTCTCTGCAAACATTTTAGTTTGTGGCTATTTTCTTTACACTCGGCACACAGACATTTGCAACATTTCTAAGTCAAATTTCCCTAGGGTAGCCCACATGATGGAACCTGTTAAAAAGCTTTGATCCACTAACTAAGGAACTGAGCATAAATGTAGGTTTTAGAACATAAAATTACCAGGGCGACTCATTAGTAGCTCTCAGTTCAGACATGAAACGCAGAAACTTGGATGGATATAGCTTGAAGCAGATTCTGGTGAACGCAAATTTGTTTGACATGACGTCTTCATGTACGGATGTTGAGTTTCCTAAACCAGCTGTATCGTTCATTAAATATCTACACCACTTGTAATGGCTACACATCTAAACATCCTATTCATGGCTCATATAGTAACTGCATTATGTTCCATAAACCAAATGCAGTTCCTGTGGTATTTCTGATGAGACAAAGAAAAACAAAATCGTATTAATTTTATTTATTTTTTAAAATGTATTTTAATTCTAACGATCTGTAAGCCTACCCACCATTGGAACATCTTACTCCCCTACGGCCGTATCTGCTATGGGATTACATACCTTTACCTTGTGTCTAAATAGTACGGGCAGCGTTACCAAAACGAGACAAAGAAGCAAAAATAATAAAGGAAACATACGCTTATATTCCAAGAAATAATCATTCGAGCGGAACATTGTTGGTTAAAAATAGTCAAGCTTCTTGCCAATGTAATGTCTTATAATGGTTACAGAAGCAATAAAGACATGTACTAAATTAGAACGTTACCATCGGTCAGTACTATCAAGGCAGCTAAGAGTATTAAAGTTACTGAGTCGATGTAAGGCATTCACGGTACTGAAGACTGTCTGTAGGCGGCGCTCTGTTATCGTTAGAAACAGAATAATGCCAGAGAGAAAGAGAGAGAGAGTGAGAGAATTAGATAGATAGATAGATAGATAGATAGATAGATAGATAGATAGATAGATAGATAGATAGATAGATAGATAGATAGATAGATAGATAGATAGATAGAAAGATAGATAGATAGATAGATAGAAAGATAGATAGATAGATAGATAGATAGATAGATAGATAGATAGATAGATAGATAGATAGATAGATAGATAGATAGATAGATAGATAGAGAGATAGATAGATAGATAGATAGATAGATAGATAGATAGATAGATAGATAGATAGATAGATAGATAGATAGATAGATAGATAGATAGATAGATAGATAGATAGATAGATAAGTTTGTGTATTACGTGGAAAACCAAACATTCATTAAATGACCTTCACCTCCACATGGAGCATTCTTCTTCTTTGATCTTAGCCGCCAACTGTCAAAGCAGTCAGTAGGCATCACGCCTGGTGGCGTCTTAAAGGGAAGCAACAAAGTGCTTCCACCTTGCTTGGCCAGCGGCTATCCTTCGTGCAGTGCCCCAGCTCTGGTTCATTCTTTGCATCTCGGCCCCCACAGTTCTCCGCCAAGTTGTTTTCGGTCGGCCTCTCTCTCGCTCTCTCCCCAGGGGTCGACAGCACAGCTGTCCCCGTGATGGCACCAGGGTCTCCCCTGAGGACGCGGTCTACCCAATTCCAGCGTCCACCATGAAGCATAGGCATTCAAAAATCTTGCCAACTCCACCAGTCCCTTGCCATCAGATCATTGCCATTTCATATTTTCCTCATCCTTTTAATTTATGTTTTCATTTCTCTTCTCGTCGTTGAAGTAAAACGAAGAGACATGGTCACCACCCAGACAATACGTCATGGCCTCAAAATCCATCCCTTGCAGACCCATGTAGAACAGTCCCAACTACGATGGTTTGGCCATATCTGCAGAATTGGAGAAGATCGGCTACCACGACCCATATGGTAAAAACCAAGAGCCAGGGATCCAGACCTCCAGAATAACCCAGAGTCCGCTGGGAGGACAACATTAGACAATCTCTGAAGGACCGAGGACTAGACTGGAACCAGGCCAGGAGGAAGACAGCCGATAGGATAGTATGGCACTCTCTCTCTGGCAAACTTTTACACCCTAAGTTAGAAGAGGAACGACTAAGTATATCTCTTCTCCCTGAGTTTTCGGTCTTCGACTATCTCTCTAACCCTAGAGATTATTTTCAAATCGTTTTTATTTATTGTAAAATTGTGTGGCTTGAAAGCTTCTGTATAAAAAAGTAACCCATGCCCTTACTTCCTTAGTAGACTTTTACGACATCTTACTATTCTGTACTTACCTTCTGGGCCCAGGTAAGACACAGACGGACCTGCCAAGGATTACTGCATCCTTAGGCATGTCGCACAATTCCACTAATATGTGATTGCTCATGGGGCTGGCAATCTCAACACGTAAAACAGATTGCCATATAAACCACTGCTATAAGAGCATGTGAATGTTTGGTGCAGGTGTCATGCAGGTGTCACGCAGGTGTCACGCAGGTGTCATGCAGGTGTCATGCAGGTGTCATGCAGGTGTCATGCAGGTGTCATGCAGGTGTCACGCAGGTGTCATGCAGTGGTGGATCCATCCTCCGTCAGGAGCGACAATGAGAATGAGAATAAAGATGATGAATACACGGACAAAAAACAAACATATCGAATAAAAAAACAAACATATCGAATAAAAAAACAAACATATCGAATAAAAAAACAAACATATCGAATAAAAAAACAAACATATCGAATAAAAAAACAAACATATCGAATAAAAAAACAAACATATCGAATAAAAAAACAAACATATCGAATAAAAAAACAAACATATCGAATAAAAAACAAACATATCGAATAAAAAAACAAACATATCGAATAAAAAAACAAACATATCGAATAAAAAAACAAACATATCGAATAAAAAACAAACATATCGAATAAAAAAACAAACATATCAAATAAAAAAAACAAACATATCAAATAAAAAAAAACATCAAATAAAATAACAAACATATCAAATAAAAAAAACAAACATATCGAATTAAAAAAAACATATCAAATAAAAAAACAAACATATCAAATAAAAAAACAAACATATCAAATAAAAAACAAACATATCAAATAAAAAACAAACATATCAAATAAAAAAACCAGCATATCAAATAAAAAAACAAACATATCAAATAAAAAAACAAACATATCAAATTAAAAAAAAAAACAAATCATGTAAAAAAACAAACATATCAAATAAAAAAACAAACATATCAAATAAAAAAACAAACATATCGAATAAAAAAAAACATCAAATAAAAAAACAAACATATCAAATAAAAAAAACAAACATATCAAATAAAAAAAAACATATCAAATAAAAAACAAACATATCAAATAAAAAAAGAACATATCAATTAAAAAAAACAAACATATCAAATAAAAAAACAAACATATCAAATAAAAAAAACAAACATATCAAATAAAAAAACAAACATATCAAATAAAAAAAAACATATCAAATAAAAAAAACAAACATATCAAATAAAAAACAAACATATCAAATAAAAAAAACATATCAAATAAAAAAACAAACATATCGAATAAAAAAACAAACATATCAAATAAAAAAACAAACATATCAAATAAAAAAAACAAATGAAAGGAAGCGAAGATGTGATAATTTAGAAGACTGCAACAGCAACTGCAACTCTGAACGGCCAGAAAATAAAATGAGATCATGTTTAGAGAAGCAGAAGAAAGTTATATATATCTATATCTATCTATATCTTTATCTATCTATATCTGTATCTATCTATGTCTATATCTATCTATATATATCTATATCTATCTATGTCTATCTATATCAATATCTGTATCTATTTATATCTATCTATGTCTATCTATATCTATATCTATGTCTATCTATATCTATATTTATATCTATCTATATCTATCTATATCTATATCTATCTATGTCTATCTATATCTATATCTATCTATATCTATATCTATCTATGTCTATCTATATCTTTATCTATCTATATCTATCAATATCTATATCTATATATGTCTATCTATATCTATCTATATCTATCTATATCTATCAATATATATGTATATCTATTTATATCTATCTATCTATCTATATCTATATCTATCTATATCTATCTATATCTATCTCTATCTATATCTATCTATATCTATCTATATCTATCTATATCTATATCTATGTATATCTATCTATATCTATCTATATCTATCAATATCTATCTATATCTATCTATATCTATCAATATCTATCTATATCTATATCTATCTATATCTATCTATATCTATCTATATCTATCTATCTATGTCTATCTATATCTATCAATATCTATCTATATCTATCTATATCTATATTTATCTATATCTATATCTATCTATATCTATCTATATCTATCTATATCTATCTAAATCTATTTATATCTATCTATATCTATCTATATCTATCTATATCTATCTATATCTATCTATATCTATCTATCTATATCTATCTATATCTATCTATATCTATCTATATCTATATCTATCTATATCTATATCTACATAAATCTATATCTATATCTATCTATATCTATGTCTATCTGTATCTATATCTATCTATATCTACCTATATCTATATCTATCTATATCTATCTATATATATCTATATCTATCTATGTCTATATCTATATATATATTATGTGTATCAATAAAACACATAAATGTAGGTATGTTTCTGAGGCACACGTGCGACATAATGAAAACTAGATAATAGTAAGTAAGAACCCAGGACCATCCAAACGACAACAACTGTTTCTGGACTAGGCACAGACAGGTCAAATATTGTGCCTCGGATAGTTCCCAGATTGGGGGGGGAGGGGGGGGGGTCTGAGGAGACAAAGCAAAAACAGGACTACAGCTTCCTCGGGCATGTCGTAAAAGGCGACTATTGTCAGCGATGTGCATAAGGATGGCAACTTCATCGTGTAAAACAATGTGCTACATAAACAGCTACTGTAGAAGCATGTACATAAACAGCTCTGTTGCGTGCACATTTTGACGCACATATTACAAAAATCTATATGGCTATTTAATATGGGAAAAATATAGACATTCATTCATTTGTGTATGAAAATGCTGTCTATGGTAAAAGCGAGAGAATCCATGTTTGATTCACACTTTTGATTATAGGAGTAATCGTTCTTGATATTGATCCGGCGCATGGATTGCTCTTACGTTTGTACTTATTTTTTAGGGCCAGAAAATATATTAATTTGCTTATTATGTTTATGGCCTGAATTCATATGTATTACATATTATTAGTACAAGTAGAATCAGTCCTATATTGTATATTTTGGATGGGTAGGCGGGACTAGATTCTTGTTATTCCGGTCTAGCGGAAGTATGAGTTGTCTTGACAAGTCGTGATGAGTTCCGATGTACCGTGATAATGGCGGGTACGCACTTTTCAAAGGGCTGGTAGATTCTTAAGGAAATATGATTCATGAAGTGGTTTTCTTCTAAAGGAGATGGTATCTCTACTATAGTTTATGTTAGAGACTCTCCTAAGGTACGGTACAATGTATAATTCGGACTCCATGTATTGCCAGACCCTATTTTGATGATCTCATGTCGATTCGACCTAGATGGAACATTGTGCTTCGTATCGCTAGGGTCGTGTTTTGTATCGACGAAGATGACAGACTTTCCTACAGCGGTTATGGCTACGTGAATTAACCTGATCACCGTAGAGCTGTATGGAAACATTTATGAAATCATTTATATACCCATTATAAATTAACTCTGGCTTATATTCTCCTTCCTATGAATGAGTGAACGACAACTCAGGGAGGCGGCCATGTTAGATTTCGGTCATCATATGTTTTGATCACTGCCAAGAGAACAGATTATTTATCCTATTATCGGACAGTGACAGGGAGATCTCAATCTTGCTAGAAACCCCCCTTTCGTGGTTTCATAATATATACTACAAACTATGGACGTCAAGTAACTTTAGTTATTTACCGATCTGCCTTCACTGACGCGTTTAGTCAGATAGGGGGATGCGGCCATAATGTATCATGACATTGAACTTTTGATGTACTGCCCATTATTTCTGAATGTGTCATGACTTCAGATCTGCTATGTATACCTACAAATTGATATGTCAACATACCATGATGTACTCGTATGTCCCAGTGTGTACGTCTGAATAAATTGAGTAAACAAAGATTCCAGCAGTCTGCATTGGTGCCTTGTAGACACAAGTGTATGAGTGGTTATATTGGTCAGCACACGAACAGTACACCATTCGCGGTAATCACACTCTACACTTCTACTTCATACATACACCATCCTGCGTCGGTTGAAGTGACCAAGTTTAGGGCCTGCTTCCCCTGGAGCCTTTGCCTTCCCTAACTCAGGACTAGGGTGAGTTACCCATTTACAGCTGGGTAGACTGGAGCATGCCTGATCTCAACAACACACCACTCTTCCTTACAGAGCGTACAGACTGAAACAAACTTTACAGTGGCGAGCCAGATTCCTGGGTCCAGCTTACGCAGTTTTGTGTTGAGAATCACAGTTTACAGCTGAAAGAACATTTGTTTGAACACATCAACACCAGTAGGACAGCTATACAGTCGATGTCAGCTTGACCTGTATTACCGATAGGATGCTGTATCTAGGTCAGCGCTTGTTGACAGTTTTTCGCTGTACAGACAGTATTACACAGGACAGTGGTATCAAGTGTAGAAAATATCTGGAGCAGTATTGTTGACATTTCTCAACGTACAGAAGAATCACAGTGTTGTTGAACATAAAGTGCATAGTTCATCGTTGGATCTTCATATGCTCAACGAAAAAAAATTGACAGTGTAATAGTGTAGAATTAAATCTATTACTCAATAAAGTGGCAAGTTATTAGTATTAAAATAAACTGTGCCTGCTTTACAACACTATACCTGCAACACATTCCATTCATGACATAAATTATATTGTATGCTATATGCTATTTATGCTTACATGTTATTTGTTATGTATTAAATTAGTTTATGTTCTGTGTGACTAGTACAAGGTATGCCGAGTGACATTGGTCTGGTACTAGTATTCTATAGGTACACATTTTCTTAATTGGAAATTTGTTAGCAACAATTTGCTGCTATTTCTGTTAGTTGTGATGAGGTGTTCTTTTCTTCGTTGTTTTTGTTAATAATTTTGTGTTCCTTAGTTTTGTTTGATTTGTTTGTATAATTGTAGGTCTCATCTTTTCTATTTTTGATTTTTTTACACCCTTATGTTTATACACTGTGGCGTTATTTGTCTTGTTATATTATTGCAGTTATCATCACGGTTTCTGTGATCATTTTTTTCATTTCTCCTATTTAATTTAATTTGATCTCTGCAAATGTGTTCATATTGTCTTTTCTTGTTTGTCCTTTGTAATGTCTTTAGTTGACATATGACATAGGAGTTATAGTGGTATACACTGATAGTATAGTACAGATCAGTACTTTATGATTATTTTCCACAGGTACCCAAGTGATCTTTGATTACATTGAGGTATACAAGACCTTTGTAAGGCTTGTCTCCCACAGTATTTGAGATACAGTTATTGTTGTCCACAGGTACTCAAGTTATCATTGGTTATTATAAACCATACAAGTTTGGACTAAGACTAAGTCTATGGTATAGACTTGTCTCCCATTAAAGTGAAATAGGGTAATTTATTTACTTTTTCAGGTTTCTGATTTAAGAAGACAATATGTCTACATTAGATTATTTTATTGCACAAGGAAAATCTCTTGATAAGACTGGAAAAGACTTAGAACAATGGGCTGTTGCTCAATATGACAAAGCATTAGCTGCTGAAGAGAGAAAAAGCGGCTGCTGAAGAAAAAAAGCTCTGGCTGAAGAAAAAAGATTAGAAAGAGAAGCTGCTGCTGAAGAAAAAAAAGCTCTGGCTGAAGAAAAAAGATTAGAAAAAGAAGCTGATACTGCTGCTGAACTAAAGAAATTGCAGATGCAAGTGGAGGAAAGGAGATTTGATGCAGAACAGAAGAAATTGGAAGCTGCTGCAGAACAGAAAAAATTAGAAGCTGCTGCAGAACAGAAAAAATTAGAAGCTGCTGCAGAACAGAAAAAATTAGAAGCTGCTGCAGAACAGAAAAAATTAGAAGCTGCTGCAGAACAGAAAAAATTAGAAGCTGCTGCAGAACAAAATAAATTAGAAGCTGCTGCAGAACAGAAAAAACTAGAATTTGCTGCTGCTGCAGAACAGAAAAAACTAGAATTTGCTGCTGCTGCAGAACAGAAAAAATTAGAAGCGGCTGCAGAACAGAAAAGATTAGATAGAGAAGCTGAAGAGAGAAAAGCAATAAGAGAACATGAGTTTGAATTAGAGAAATTAAAATTGACATGTATGAGTAATGTTAATCAGGCATCTGGTGGTAATGGTAAACCCTTTGTGTACAAGGTCAAGGTACCAGCGTTTAACCCTACCAGTGATGACATAACATTTTGGCTTTCTAGATTTGAACGGGCTTGTCGATCTCATAATGTTGACAAATCACAGTATGTGAATGAGTTGTCTGAAAATCTAAAAGGGGAGTCTCTGAGTAAGTTATATTTTGTTGAAGAGGCCGACAAAGATAATTATGATGCTGTTAGGGCAGCTTTGATAAAGAGATATCAGCTGTCTGAGGAAGGTTATCGTCTTTTGTTTAAAACAATGAGACCTGAGGTAGGTGTAGAATTCTCAGAATTCATCTCAAAAGCACGAATTACACTTTCACGATGGATTGAATTATCCAAAACAGAGAAAACATTTGATGGTCTTACGGATTTATTGCTAAGAGACAAGGTCATGTCTTCTGTAAATAAATCATTCCTAGAGTTCTTACATGAGCGTAAACCTGGTACAATAAAGCAAATGGAAGAATATTGTGACCAGTATGCCACGGCACACCCTGACATGATTCTTAGTAACTCTAACATTAAAGAGAGTATGCCAGTTGCTTCGGCAACAGAATATAATCAGAATTACTCACACAAATTCCAAGGAGCTAAAAATAAATTTGATAAAAAGGTTAATTGGAATAAGTATCAAAACCAAGATAACCACTCAAATCAGAGTTCTTCTTCGAAGAACTGGAATCGAGCTGATAGTCCTCGACACGCGAGAGGTACCCATAATGTTAGAAATTCTCGAAAAGGGAGTAGCTATAGGAACTACCCAAGTGCTTCATGGAGACAACAGAAACAATATTACAGGGATACTCAATATAATGAGCGTGATGATTATGATCATGAATATTATGATTCAAACCCAAATAGGGGTTATAACAGAGGCAATAATAATTATAGAGACAATTATAACCGAGGTAGATCACAACACAAAAGACATGGTAAATCGTATTACCAGGCTAACTCTGCACAACAGGAGTTCCACGACACCGATAATCAGAATAATGATAAAAAAGACTCCAACAGTGTAGCAAATTCCGCTTTCGATTTTGCTAGAGCATCTGAGTGTTCGCAATGCAAAACATTATTCGATCCAACCACAGTGTCTACTTTAAGCTGCGGTCACCCGCTTCCCGCTCTCCATGCGTCAATCGCGCATAATGGAAGGGGTGCTCTTGTCTTTAATAGGGGCCTAATAGATGGTACTCCGGTATCAATTCTTTTCGACTCGGGGTGCACTACCATTGGAGTGAGGCAATCACTCGTAAATCCTTCTCGAGCTACAGGCAATATAGTCAAATGTGTAACATTTGGTGGCACATTGGAGAAGTACTCCACTGCCATTATCAATATTGCTACGCCTTTCTTTACAGGAGAGGTGCAAGCATGTCTCTTGCCGAATCCGATCGCTGATCTTATCATCGGTCGCATTCATGGAGTGAAAGAATGCACTCCACAGCAAATTTCTAATTCTCATCTCATCTCAACCCATAACCCGTCATGGGTCGTAGGGGTGCCATGGTGGAAGCATCAGCAGACAGGGTCCTCCACTGCTCTCTATTCTCAGCAATGCGTACAAGTGTGGAGAAACCGTGTCCTGCCCATTCTTTGATGTTATCAGCCCAGGATTTTCTTTGCCTTCCTCTTCTCCGTTTACCTTCGACTGTTCCCTGGAGGATCGTTTTTCGAAAGGGAGTCATGACGAGTTACATGCCCAAACCAGGCAAGCTTTCGACGTTTCACTATTGACAAAAGTGGTTCTTGATGGCCTGCATAGGTGTTTATCTTCTCTCTAACATAGACATTTGTTTTGTGCTCTTTATAGCAAATGCGCAAAATTCTTCTGTAACATTTATGCTCGAAAGCCTGAATCCTTCGCTCCGTATCTGCAGTGAGTGTCCAGCCCTCACACCCATACAAGAGAATAGATAATACAAGTGATTTGTATAATTTGATCTTCACAGGAAAACTGATGTTACTTTTCCAGATCACATTCAACCTTGTCATGGCAGCTGAGGCCATCTCAAGTCTTGTCTTGATTTCTTTATTTGATCTTCCATCACTACATATAGTGGACCCGAGATATTTAAAGGTGTTAACTTCTTCTAACGTTTGCCCATTTAACGTAATGTTGGTCGGAACATGTTTCTTATGGCTATTCACCAATATCTTGCTTTTTTCTATATTAATTTCCATCCCATATGTTCTTGTTACTTTCTCCAGTCTAGAGGTAAGGTCTTGAAGTTCTGATTCTGTTCCAGCTATCAGATCAATATCATCAGCAAAACGTAGATTACACAGAGGTCGGCCTCCAATCGATATGGTTGATTTATAATCGTAGAGAGCCTCCTGCATAATATGTTCTAGATAAATGTTAAAGAGCACTGGTGACAGGATACATCCCTGGCGAACTCCTACAGTTGTTTTGAAAAATTCTCCAATGTCATTGCTTGCAAAAACAGCACTGCTTGCGTCTTTGTATAGTGCTTCAATGATATCTATGATGTTGGTATCAAAATTGAATTTTCTCATTATTTGCCATAAACCTTCATGCCAGACTCGATCGAAGGCTTTTGTGAAATCGATGAAGTTATGGTATAAATCATGTTGATGCTGGAGATGTTTTTCGATCAGTAATCTAATATTGAAGATTTGTTCTGAGGTACTTCTTTTTGGTCTAAAGCCAGCCTGTTCCTCTGACAAGATTTCTTCTGATTTCTGTTTTATTCTGTTCAAAAGTATCCTTAACATCACCTTACTTGGATGACTAATAAGGCTAATGGTTCTGTAGTTCTTGCACATTTTTAGATTTCCTTTCTTTGGAAGCGGTATTACTAATGACTGCGTCCATTCTTTTGGCCATTTTTTTGTACTCCATATCTTCTGGCAAATTGTTGTCATGATTTTTACTATATCTGGTCCTCCATATTTCAAGAGCTCTGCTGGTATATTATCCACACCCGGTGACTTCCCTCCTTTTATCGAACATATAGCCTCTTCCACTTCTTCCCGTAGTATTGCTGCATTTCCGAGTTCTCTGTTTTCGCACTTAATGTTGTTTAATATGCCTAAGTCAGTGTCAAGTTTACAGTTATATAATTCTTTACAATATTCTGTCCACCTTCTCATTACAGCTGTTTTTTCATTGAGCAGAGCCCCATTGCTATCTTCTATGACAGTTACCCTGAGCTGTTGGGGTTTTGATAGTCTTCTTAATGTGTCAAAAACTGCCTTGCTGTTACCTTTTATTAGCCCCGTATTAATGGACTCACATTGATCAGCTACCCATTTTTCTTTGGCCTGTTTCATTTTCTTTCTAATATTTTTATTCACCATACTGTATTGCCATGCTGCTTCAGGAACCTCTTTCTTAACCTTTTTCATTTCCCGTCGTGTATCACATAACTTCAGAATGTCATCTGTAACCCATGGTTTGTTTATTTTCTTTCTTTTACCAAGTATTTCTGTTGCTGATTCAATGAGCACATCTTTCATGTTCTCTGTGATTGAGTTGATATCATCCTCCAAAAAGTTGAGAGCTGCGAATTTTCCTCCAACAGTTGCCTCAAAGATTCCCGCGATTTCTGGATCTTTCAATTTGTCTAAATTGAATCTTAACTGAGAACATCTGTTTTGATTATAGTTCTTTTTGAGTTTAAGCTTGAGCGTCATCAATACCATGTCGTGATCACTACCAATGTCGGCGCCAGGAAATTTCTAATTGGGAAAATGTTAATATGCAATCTGCTAATGCAGTAATCACTAGGGCTCAAGCTCTTAATATGCCACAATCTTCACATTCTGAAGATAATGATGCGCAAATCCAAGATGATCCCTTGGAGATTTCCCACGATTCCTTTATCAAACAGCAGGAAGATGATCCTACTCTAAAGAAATTCTTTACTCTGGCAACAAAAGGTGATCCGAATAAGGATACAAATCGTAAATCTTGGATTACGATGAAGAATGGCGTACTTGTACGTATGGTACAAGACTCCGCTAAGTCCATTCATTCTCAAATCCTTGTGCCTAAAAATATGAGAGTTAAAATCTTACAGCACGCTCATGATTCGCAGTGTGCTGGACATATGGGTTTTTCCCGTACTAAAGCTAGAGTTCTTCAATCTTTCTTTTGGCCTGCTGTGAATAAGGACATACGAATCTATTGTCGATCTTGTAAAGTATGTCAAGAGATTAAATCCAGAGGTCCACGCCATGATGCACCTATTCAGGCTGCAGACATTCCCATTCGGCCATTTCAAAAAATGGCGATAGACATCATTGGTCCATTTAAGATAAAGTCTGCTAGAGGACACCAATTTATTTTGACGTGTGTTGATATGTGCACACGTTGGCCGGAGGCTGTTCCTCTAAAGAGCATAACTACTGCTGATGTCGCAGATGCTCTTTGGTTAATATTTTCTCGTCTGGGGTTTCCAGCAGAAATATTATCCGACCATGGTACCCAACTCATATCGGATACCATGTCTCAAGTAATGTCGACTCTGAAGATAGAGAGATCGCTGAGTAGTATTTATCATCCTATGTCCAATGGGATGGTGGAACGTTTGAATAGAACTCTGAAAAACCTACTAGGTAAGATAACAGAAGATCATCCTCAGGATTGGGATAGGGTTTTACCCGCGGCTCTCTTTGCATATAGAGAGGTCGCCAACGAACATACAGGATTTTCTCCCTTTGAACTTGTCTTTGGCGCGAAACCGCGAGGTCCTATGTCCTTACTTCATGATCTTATAACTGCTGATAATATTGTCGATGACACAAAATCCTCTTATGAATATGTCATCGCACTTAGACACAAGATTATTGAAGCATGCAAATTGGCAACTGCTTCTTCTGAATTTGCGAAACAGAAGGCAAGGGAATTTGCCAATAAAAAGAGATGTTTGCGACAACTTTGTCCAGGTGACAAAGCATTTGTCTTGCTACCTTGTAGGGAAAATAGACTTCTCATTTCTTGGAAAGGTCCGTACGATATAATATCAAAAGTTTCCGATGTTGACTATATCGTCGATATTGACGGGAAGCGTAAAACCTTCCACATCAACATGCTCACGGAATTCCATGAACGTCCTGATTATTTACAACCTGTTTTCCAGGCAACGGACGATTTTCCAGTCCAACATGGACAGTACTCATCTCTGTCAGTAATACAGGATGAGGAAACGAGTTTCTCGGATGTAAATTTACCTTTTCCAATGATTCCTCTTCACTCTAATGAATCATGGAAAGATGTTGCAATTTCTCCAGAATTATCTCCAGGAGAGCAGAAACAAGTTTCTACTATGTTAGAACAATTTCAGGATGTCCTTACTGACATTCCTGGTCAAACTGATGTCATTCAACATGACATTATTCTTACTGACCATAGTCCTATAAGAGTCAGACCGTATCCTATCCCGATACATTTTCAAGCACAGGTAGAGAAAGAGTTAGATGAGATGATAGAGTTAAAAATTATTGAACCATCCACATCAGCATATTCTTCGCCGATGGTTATAGTACGGAAAAAAGACAATAACATACGTCTTTGCGTGGATTATCGCAAATTGAATCAAGTGACTAAATTCGATGCTGAACCTATGCCTTTACTAGAAGAGCTACTTACGAGACTATCGAATTCTCACTTCTTTACTAAACTCGATTTGTCTAAGGGATATTGGCAAGTTCCACTATCCGAACACGCCAAACCGTTTACTGCTTTTTCGACGCCTAGGGGTCTATTCCAATGGAATTTCATGCCTTTCGGTCTTATGAACGCCCCTGCAACATTTGTACGCATGATGCGTCGAATCCTATCTCATCGCTCAGATGTCATTGCGTATCTTGATGACATCTGTCTTTTCAGTGATACTTGGAACGATCACTATAATGGTATAAATGAACTATTGTCTATCTTACGCGAGCATAACCTGACAGCGAAACCATCGAAAGCATGTATTGGTTTTAGCGAAATATCTTTCTTAGGACACCGTGTTGGTCATGGGTTCCTAAAAACAGAAGACCATAATACAAGTAAGATACTTAACATTTCTATTCCTAAGACTAAAAAGCAAGTACGAAGTCTCTTAGGTCTAATACAATTTTATGGACGATTCATCCCGAATCTGTCCTCCATTATGTCACCTCTTTCTTCCTTGCTAAAGAAAGGGTCTCCTAATGTAGTCCATTGGACTCAAGAATGTCAATCCTCTTTGGATAAGGTTAAAACTATGTTTTCTACTTCACCTATCCTAGTATTGCCTTCTAAGGATAAGACATTTATTCTTCGTAGTGACGCTTCATCCACCGGGATTGGAGCTGCACTAATGCAAGAGTACTCTGGAACTCTGCATCCTGTGATGTATATTTCTCGGAAATTAAATGCCGCAGAGAAGAATTACTCGGTCCTAGACCGTGAATTATTGGCTATGGTTTGGTCAATCCTTAAACTGCAAAGATTTCTTCTGGGCGCGCATTTCATTGTGGAAACTGACCAGAAAGCTCTTACGGCTATTCAGAGTAAAAATCTGAAGAGCGCGAGATCAACGCGATACGCGATTGCTCTACAGCCATTTCATTTTTCGGTGCGAGCTATCCGTGGGTCAGAAAATGTGATGGCAGATATTTTGTCTAGATGCCCACATGATTCATAACTGTTATACAACTTTGATACAGTTGTTTCTATGTTGAAATGTGTACACATATGTAATATATCATATATTGATTGTAACACTACTTAGCGGTTCATTGATATTTATTCACCGCTGATCTTTCAATGTTTTTCGTCTTTGATGATCATGATGTTAAGATATCTTAGATGAAATTTATGTATAAACTAATGTGGAAATTGTGTCATTGCTAATATTGTAGTATGCGTTGGTGACACCTCTCTGGAAATATTTATACTTAGAGAAGTACTTTCTCTAAGGTCATAAAACTTATGCTTATCATCTGCGCATTGTTATTGGTGCGTTGTGAGCCTATTGTATGTTGCTCCTAGATGTATTTCAAAAAAAAAATGTACCATTTTTTTTTCCCGAGGGGTGTGGTAATCTGTTGCGTGCATATTTTGACGCACATATTACAAAAATCGATATGGCTATTTAATATGGGAAAAATATAGACATTCATTCATTTGTGTATGAAAATGCTGTCTATGGTAAAAGCGAGATAATCCATGTTTGATTCACACTTTTGATTATAGGAGTAATCGTTCTTGATATTGATCCGGCGTAAGGATTGCTCTTACGTTTGTACTTATTTTTTAGGGCCAGAAAATATATTAATTTGCTTATTATGTTTATGGCCTGAATTCATATGTATTACATATTATTAGTACAAGTAGAATCAGTCCTATATTGTATATTTTGGATGGGTAGGCGGGACTAGATTCTTGTTATTCCGGTCTAGCGGAAGTATGAGTTGTCTTGACAAGTCGTGATGAGTTCCGATGTACCGTGATAATGGCGGGTACGCACTTTTCAAAGGGCTGGTAGATTCTTAAGGAAATATGATTCATGAAGTGGTTTTCTTCTAAAGGAGATGGTATCTCTACTATAGTTTATGTTAGAGACTCTCCTAAGGTACGGTACAATGTATAATTCGGACTCCATGTATTGCCAGACCCTATTTTGATGATCTCATGTCGATTCGACCTAGATGGAACATTGTGCTTCGTATCGCTAGGGTCGTGTTTTGTATCGACGAAGATGACAGACTTTCCTACAGCGGTTATGGCTACGTGAATTAACCTGATCACCGTAGAGCTGTATGGAAACATTTATGAAATCATTTATATACCCATTATAAATTAACTCTGGCTTATATTCTCCTTCCTATGAATGAGTGAACGACAACTCAGGGAGGCGGCCATGTTAGATTTCGGTCATCATATGTTTTGATCACTGCCAAGAGAACAGATTATTTATCCTATTATCGGACAGTGACAGGGAGATCTCAATCTTGCTAGAAACCCCCCTTTCGTGGTTTCATAATATATACTACAAACTATGGACGTCAAGTAACTTTAGTTATTTACCGATCTGCCTTCACTGACGCGTTTAGTCAGATAGGGGATGCGGCCATAATGTATCATGACATTGAACTTTTGATGTACTGCCCATTATTTCTGAATGTGTCATGACTTCAGATCTGCTATGTATACCTACAAATTGATATGTCAACATACCATGATGTACTCGTATGTCCCAGTGTGTACGTCTGAATAAATTGAGTAAACAAAGATTCCAGCAGTCTGCATTGGTGCCTTGTAGACACAAGTGTATGAGTGGTTATATTGGTCAGCACACGAACAGTACACCATTCGCGGTATCACACTCTACACTTCTACTCCATACATACACCATCCTGCGTCGGTTGAAGTGACCAAGTTTAGGGCCTGCTTCCCCTGGAGCCTTTGCCTTCCCTAACTCAGGACTAGGGTGAGTTACCCATTTACAGCTGGGTAGACTGGAGCATGCCTGATCTCAACAACACACCACTCTTCCTTACAGAGCGTACAGACTGAAACAAACTTTACAAGCTACTGTAGAAGCATGTACATAAACAGCTACTGTAGAAGCATGTACTTTTAATGCAAAGGGGCCAGCTTCAGTAATGGGAACCATTTTTCATATGGAGCGAGAGGACATGATTAATTACAATTTTGTGGAACATATTTGAAAAGGAAAAGGAAAAAGAAAAATTAATTCGACAACCACAAGTAAATTCTCCTGAAATCAAAGAAGTAAAAAGCAGAGAGAAGTACCTGGACACATTGACCACATGTCATGGGCAGAGACTGAAGCGACAACTGGATCAAACCACCAGAGAACGTAGGAAATGAAGAGACGTGATCTGCGACAAAGTTTGGCCCGGATCTCTATGAATGGATTATGTCGAAGGACTGTACACAGCCAGCAACCTTACCAGTTGATTACAGTAACGAGTAGAGAGGAAATTGAGGATTAGTCGCTTAAAAAAAAAGAAAAATAGTATGCTGGTGTTACTGTCGGAGACACGGAAATACAGGATAGCGAATTCTGTTTCAGTCGCAGACTGCATTCTGTTATGTTAAAATGTTGTCCCCTTTTATCTATCTATCTATCTATCTATCTATCTATCTATCTATCTATCTATCTATCTATCTATCTATCTATCTATCTATCTATCTATCTATCTATCTATCTATCTATCTATCTGTCTGACTGTCTGTCTGTCTGCCCGTCTGTCTGTCTGTCTGCCTGCCTGCCTATCTATCTATCTATCTATCTATCTATCTATCTATCTATCTATCTATCTATCTATCTATCTATCTATCTATCTATCTATCTATCTATCTATCTATCTATCTATCTATCTGTCTGCCTGCTTGTCTGTCTATCTATCTATCTATCTATCTATCTATCTATCTATCTATCTATCTATCTATCTATCTATCTATCTATCTATCTATCTATCTATCTATCTATCTATCTATCTATCTATCTATCTATCTATCTATCCAAGTATCTAAGTGTCTGCTTGTCTTCAGTCAAACTATTGATACATTCCTATTAATCCGTTAACTGTAATGTAATATTTGTCATCTCTTTATACGATTGAGAGCATGACCTTGACACACATTGAGGAAACGTATTGATGGCACTACTTATTCTGAAACTGCCAGGGTAAGAGAAGTTGACAAAGGAACTCATGGAGAAGAGAACTGGAGACAGACATAAAGGGCATGAACAATGTATTGAAATAACTTGAGATGTTGGCACAGGATAAGAAGACTTGACATAAGTTTGTTGAAGACCTCTGCTCCTTGGGGTGCAGAAGGGTGGTGATGGTAAACATCAACTTGCCATCTTCGATGTTCTATATTTGTATCATTCTCACTAAATGCAGTTTATTTCTATTACTTACTTTATGTCCATATCGAAATATGGTGTTCTCATTTCTATCTGTCTATCTTCTGTCGTTTTTTAAAATACTCCATACTAGTTAGTATTTCTTTTTCTAAGCGGAAAAGTTCGACTTTATTTTTTCCCTTTTTTACCACTAACTCACAACTTAAAACCATCTTTGCTCTGGAAATATCGATACCTATTATTGCGGAATCTCCATTTGTTCGTCTGCTAATCTATCCTATCCGATCCTTATAGTCTGTCTCAATTTCCAGTGTACATTGCTGATTCTGTTTCCACATTTCAATTCCCACATCTCTGTTCCCTATTTTCCATTGTGTACTATTCCATCTTGTGACTTTCCGTCCCTCTCAACCTCTTGTTCTGGTACGAAACATTCATTTCCAATCACTTCCGATAAACCCTTCACCCACTTATGTATCCCTTATCCCCTAAACTCTAATTGCTAAATCTTCCGGTGTCAGGTCTGCTAACCCAAGATCTACGCCTTTTAGATCACCCATCCTCTGTCCATGACATTTAATCTCCATCTTCGTACTCTAAACACCTCCTTACTTTATATTTTTACCCCCCCCCCCCCTTTTTTCCCCCCTCCCTATTCTGTGTCTACTGTTCTGCATTGACCGCGGATTGTCCAGTACGCATCACGTAAGTGACAATCGATACTTTGAACTCTGGTTTAGTTTCGAGATTGGTAACTGGGATTCGGTAAAGGCGTGCCATTTAAAGAAGGATTGCTTAGTCAATCGTCCCTGGTTTTCTGGCTTTGTTGGAACATGGATCTTTTTTTATTCCTGTCCAACATATGACTACAACGTTGTCTACTTGGACCCTTTGACACGTTTTCTTTTATGTCCTGAGTGCAATAACCCAGCTCAAGTTTGTTGTTGATGTTTTATTTTTGTTTTGTTTGTTTGTTTGTTTTTGGGAGATATTTTGAGACCTGAACTATTCAATATGTAAAGTAGTAATTTGATTTTTTTTCTTTCTCAAGTACATTTGTTAAAACAAAATTTTTTTTTTTTTTTAAATCGTCGTATTTAGAAATGGTCTAGGGCAGAGACAATGAAACTCTCGGGGAAACGCCTTAATCAGTTTAAACATCGCGTGGTAACAAAAAACTTGGTGATGTTAAATAAATAAAAAACGCCGATGAATATTTCTGTTTTGCTACCTATCAATTGAGAAATTGGACGATCAGCCGCGTCGTTATCAAAAGATTAAGGGATTGTCATTCACCGATGTCCTTATCGTAAATGGGAATTTAAACGGTTGTTTCCCGGCGAGATTAACCTGTTAATCTGTCTGGCGCAACCCGATAAGTATTTATTATATTTCCGGCCACATAGAGAGCTGGGTTGGAGACCTGTTAAAAAATAAAAATGGTCAGATACATGCTGGAAAATAGTGATGCAATCAACACGTGGTCAATGCAAATGGCTTAGTAAAGCAATTAGCGGAATCCCTCTGTGTGGTCAAGTCGTTATAATGATCACCCACATCCGCACGAATATCATTCTAGAAATTCTGAGTGGGCTAAAATACTATATATATAAGAACTAAGCTTGTTTAGAGGACCTTTTTCTTGGAACCCCGTAGAGAGAGGAGAACTCAGTAGTGTATAGTAAAGATTTCTTGTTCCAAAAGTCAAATCTTTGCGGTAGCATTTTCAAAAGTAAAAAAATAAAAATCGACTAATCTAGTCACTGGGACAAGAAAGCTTCCACAAGAAAATACCGCTAGAGTTTTTTAACTGAAGCGGTTATAAATAGTTCAAACTTGTGAAGATTCGATTTACATCGATCCAGTAATTGATATCGACCATTCTGTGCGAGTCGGCAACCCCTTTTTAAGAAGGAATAAGTCTTATATGTATATTTTAATGTATAAATATCTTTATGTATGTAAAAGTTGTGCATGAGGTCAGTAACCTCATCATCTAAAATAATTTGACTCATAAACCACAACTGTAAGATCAGATGACGGCTTCGTGCGGGTTTCCTCACAAGGAACCAATGGCAGAGGTGTCTGCATGCGCCCTAGGGAGCAAAAAGAAGAATTGTTAATATAATAATGTATACAAATGTCTTGTATATGCCAAATCTGCATTGATCGAATGTTTGTATGTTACATTATGATTCATTCACGTTCTCTCGCTCTCTTAAAACACATTATTTAATCATAGCTTCTTGCTAAATTCTGCCGAACCCCATGTTATCTATTATTTTTATATGCACTTTAATACAACAGAAGGACCTTATGCCTAGGTTGAACTCTGCATGGATTTCTAGCACAAGAAAAAAACTAAAAATATTTTAATCAAAATGTTTTTTAAAATTTCTGCAATGTTTTAGTCTCTATATTTCTATTTATTTTATTCCATAATTTTGTTACTTTAAATTTAGCCCCTTCTCGTGTTATTAGATTAGCTGCATATTTTCAATTTTTGTACAATCGTTTTTTTTTTCCTTTTTGTGACCTCCTGCTTCCTAATCTCGTAAAGCAACTTGTCGTTACAAATAACAAATAACATTAATCAAGTGTACCCTTATATTCCTGTTATCATGCTAGGATTCTCTCTGGGCCATTCCGCCGTTACGCTTATGCAGTTATGGAGACAATCATTGTGTTAGCAATGGGTTTCATCTATTATCGTTTGTGTGTGTTTTGATTAACATCGCGCTTTGCATCGTCTTCGTTATCGACGTATTGTGTAGCTGTTAAGATACGAAGCTGAAACAGAGTTGCGCATCTTGACTGAAATTATTTGCAAGAAGGATTTGAAAACACAGATTTAAGGAAACAAAATTGAAGGCACATGGGATAACGTGATACGGAATAGAAATTCTGCTACAGTTGGCAATGTTAATAGTTATTGAATAGATACATAGAGTGTTAGAACACTGAAGGAAAATTTAACTGGAATATTTAAGGTAAAAGAAATAAACAGTATAATCATCAATGGTATATGAATAATTGATGATGGGTATTAACGAAAATATGTAATTTACGCATTACTAAGACTAATGACACAGAAATGACTGTTACCACCACAAAGTCTTTATCAGGAACAAACGAATCATTCTCGCTTTGTAACACAGATACAATTGCAAAATAGCAGTCAGTGACTGTATGACTTCAGAAGAACAACGGAAATGTGAATTTAATTATCAAAGATGTTTACAACATGTCCACAATCAAATAAATAAAATCTCAGGAACAGTTCAAATGGCCATGATCCGATATTGTTTGAATAAATGTCTGACCTTCTTAATTTATCAAATTGTTTGTCTGCTGAGGAATAATATTGATAAAAACTGCTCTTGGTATCATTATTGCCTGGCTGTGCAATATATTAGGAGTTCTTCAAGTAGATTCTGAGCTTTAATTTTCAAGCAAACTACATGGACTCCGTGCAGGTTGGAATCTGCTTGTGATAATTGTAATTTGGCTACTAATATTACGACTGATAAAAATGCCAAAACCTGACAACGTATTGTTATGGAAATCCTTCGAAATTTTCCCCGAACATACAAACATAATTTCTTAGAACTAACTCATCTTAGTTTCGACAGCATGCCTTTTTGTACTCATGTCTCTTAAGATAGGAGATTGCTTCTTTTAGAACTGTTTTTAAATCACATAAAAAATTAGCTGGTAGGCACAATGCCTATATTCTTTTGGCGTTAAATATCGCTAGCGAGTTTCTTGTGGAGCGTCCTTTCGTTGGGTCTTTTCAGCCTGAACATGAAGAAGACTGTACAAACTGAAGATCTCTAAGCAATTTTCTTTGTACACCCTCAGATGTCAAGTTGGATATGTTCAAAGAAAGCAGTGGCCAACTTCAAGCTATTTTTCTCAATAGAAATTTTCCACAATGGTGACGGCTATCTGCGCTTTCTCTGTTCTATGCAATGAATCCTAACTAAATTCGAAGTTATAACAAAGAAATGAAAAGCGAGAAAAGCACGAACAGTTTCAAATACCCAGTCAGAATTATTGCGATCAAGAACAGAAAATGCATTACTGAGATTAGAAACAGAATATGCCAAACAAAAACAAGGTGAAGTGACGGAGATTTTAGCAATATATCCTTGTCACAAGTAAAACTGAGCAAATACAAGTTCTGATGTTTCAATCAATCAGTGAGTACAAGTTCTGATGTTTCAATCAATCAGTGAGTACAAGTTCTGATGTTTCAATCAATCAGTGAGTACAAGTACTGATGTTTCAATCAATCAGTGAGTACAAGTTCTGATGTTTCAATCAATCAGTGAGTACAGTTTAGCTCCCCAGGGAGCATAGGGCCTTCACCAAACAAATGCCAAGTCCTCCTGTCACGTGCCATCAGCTCAAGTTCTCTCCACGTTTTCCTCATTGTTATTGTCTTCTGTCTCTAATTATCTTCTCCGCATGTTTCTTGTTCTACTTCTGCGTCTCTTATCTAGGGTGTTCCAGAACAAGGACTGCCTTGTAAGGCTATCTACAGGTTTCCTCAATGTGTGTCCTATCCATCGAGAGCGACTTCTTCTCATCTCTTGTTCCACTGGCAGTTGTCTGGTTCTTGTCATCAGTTCCACATTGGTGACCTTGTCATACCATTTTAATCCTTCTATTCTATGCAAGCACCCATTTATAAAAGTCTGTAGTTTTTTTATGCTGTTGTTTTTGTTGTTCTCCATGTTTCAGAGCCATACAATGTGACTGACCAGATTTTAGTTGAAGATTCTTATTTTAGTGTTGAACTTTATTTTTTTTATTTCCATAAATTTCCCAATGCAATGAAAGCTCCTCATGGGTGTTGTATTCTTATTTTGATATCTGATGTATTACATGTGCCAATTTTATTGTTTATAAACGGGTCCTGGACACTGAACAAACAAATGCAAAAATCAGTGAAAACAACAGAAATTTGGTTCATTATAAGAATGTTAAGAATTCTTTGGACATCAACGATAACGAAGAATGCTTGACAAGACCTAACGAATAAAGAAATATAAAAACAAATATATATATATATCAGGTCAGTCCTATTGACTGGCTCTAGCGTCCTAGAGGATTTATGTACTGTGGGATCCTGCGTCACGGCAACCAACATGCATTTCCTGTCACAGTTTTTTCTAGCTCGAGACAGCAATTGAAAGTGCTTATAAAGGAAGGCCACGACAAACTGGTCTCAAAAGGCTGTGGCACTCTATGTGTTCTTTGGTGGAGAAAATCCCTCATCTCCGATGTTTTTATAGTGTTTATTTTTTCATGCACTTTACCTGCTCCGTACTCTGTACGTATCGGCAATCAGGATCTGTATTCCTGGATAGTTGTTTACCTGGAACATTCTTCTCTGCTTTTGTGTCTTCTAAAATAGAATAGTGCAACTGTAAAAGGTCTTCTATATTTGGAGATGCGAACTAATATAACCGACTAGGTTGAACCGGACGCCCCTCGCCAAAGAGAGGCAAAACTTTATTTTTTTTTTAAAAAGTCTTCTAAACTTCTCAGTCTTATTCGTTGCCTATTCAGCACACTCCTTAAATAAGTCAGCCTTGAGAGTGTACGAAGGTAAGGATGAAGATTTATTCACCAGAACTAAAGGTCTTTTATATTTGGACATGCGCCCTAATATAACCGAATAGGTTGAACGGGACGCGCCTCGCCAAAACGGGGCAAAATTTTATTTAAAAAAAATAAATAAAAAAAAAGAAGCTGAAGGATCGCACCAAAGTCATGCCACTTCCTACACGTTGGCTGACGTGCTTATATTTGCTGACGTTTTCTTTGGCTTAAATTTATTACAGGATGGGGTAGCCGTCGCATGCGCAACCTTCCTTAGTATCCTTATACGAATTGCTTTTTAAGCTACAATGTTAAAGTTCTTTCCGACGCCGGTAACATGCAGGCGAGTTTGATATATGCTAGACTTCGCTTCCAGTTTTGTTATATACAACATTGTAACGGTTTAAATAAAAAAAAAATGGAACATGTACAGGATAAAGAAACCCATATGAAAATAAAATATATTTATGTGGTAATTGTATCACACAATAAGTTTTCATCTGGTGAAAAACAGCCAGGCACAAAAATAAACAAAAACAAAAAACAAAGGCAGAACCAGCGTCAGTCCAAACAGGCGGAGCTAGTCGCAAAATGGCGTAGACAAAATCAGCGAATGGGAATACGTCATACAAGTCTGCTCTGAGCTCTCTATTCAGCGTTCATCGCTGACGTCATTTTCCATCTTCGATTTTTTGGGTATAATTTTTCTGCCTCCTCAAACCTCGCGTGCTGTGCGCTAGTTTCTTGTCTCTCGTGTTTTTTTTTTTTTTTCCTTCATCAATTTATTTTTCTGCTCATCCACCATGTCTCCAGCTGTCTCAATAGATCAGACTAGGCGCCGTCTTCGCTGCAATGGATCTTCAACATTCTGTCTCTTGTTTTGGTAGTGCACTGATAAACTATTTCCAGCAGCCTGTTGACGCCCCCCTTCCCCCCATCCTTATATCGATGTAGTCTACTTCGCCTGATTTGTCGTCAACCATTCCTTCTGTTATGGCTTCCAACGATATATGAGTTCGTTGCATAATATCCAGAATATATTTGTCATCTTGTGATTTATTTCATTTAATTATCACTTCATTCCTTGTGTGTAAATGCCGTCTCTGTTTATTTTATTCTGATTCCACGAAATTGGCCCCATTATTTACACTACTTATACAGCGCCTCCAAGTCTTAGCTGCATAATCAGATCAATGTACGATTTTCTATGATCGGCAGGCCGCAAACCTGGTGAAATGAAGGGATCCGATGATGCTCGGTGGCCCCTATGTCAAGAACAGCAAACACTGAAACATGTACGCTCAGCCTGCACGGTCTCTCTAGGATAAGGACGATACAACCAGTGGCGGATTTAGGTTTTGAGGGGCCCTAAGCAAACACTGAAACATGTACGCTCAGCCTGCAAGGTCTCTCTAGGATAAGGACGATACAACCAGTGGCGGATTTAGGTTTTGAGGGGCCCTAAGCAAACACTGAAACATGTACGCTCAGCCTGCAAGGTCTCTCTAGGATAAGGACGATACAACCAGTGGCGGATTTAGGTTTTGAGGGGCCCTAAGCAAAAACTGAAACACGTACGCTCAGCCTGCAAGGTCTCTCTAGGATAAGGACGATACAACTAGTGGCGGATTTAGGTTTTGACGGGCCCTACGCAAGCGTGAACTTGCGAGGTCCCTTTTAAATAAATTTATGTTGAAGCGACAAACATGTATTTATGCGGGAGGCCCCTTAAAGCGCGAGGGCATACGCGAAAGTCTAGGTTGGCTATGCCTAACCCCGCCACTGGATACAACAGAGCACTAAATTAGCTGCTGCAACAGACTTGGCAAGGTTACAAGCATACACAAAACTAAATAAATAAATATTTCACACATAAAGGTATGTTTCAGGCGCTCGTGAGAAATAAAGAAGTAGAAAACAAAAACTAAGCCTTGTGGTAAAATACTGTACATTCCTTCTGCGAGCCGGGCAGGCCATGAAATATTACCTTATCAAATATTATGGATGGCGCAAACGACTGGTAATTGGCAGTACATCTTTCTTAGTGAGGGACAAACAAAAAGGTTATTAGTAAGTTTTACAGACGATGATATAAGTCACGCACTCCCAGCCACCGCACTAGATTGCAAAGATTGAGATGATGGTGCCAGTAGAAACCAGTTTAGATTAATTACATGCTTTCGAAATGGTCAGAAATTATTATCTGGTCACGGAGATGAGACTTGATGGGTTCACAGCAAAAGTCCTGGCTGTAGAAGTAACTGCCAAGAGGTCTAGTGGTCATCTACTGCATGATCTGCTGAAACTATTGGAGCGTGAAAGAACAGTCAAGAACATTGACACTAAATAGACTTAGCGAAGCTGCGAAAAAAGCATACTGCTGGCTGTGGAACAACCACAATGGGCTATGGAATTCAGTACAGTAAGTTTACACAGAACAAAGTTGTTTTTTTCTCAGCTGAGAAATAGACAAAAGATGTAATAAATATATATTTTTGGACATTGCAGCCAAGGTGGAGTGGGCTCAAATCCTAGTGCAGGCGGATAAAAAAAATGGAGGATAATGTGGGGAATCATGACACAAGTGAACCCGCCCTCCTGATTCAAGGACTAAAAATGGCCAAACCACTTGCCTGTTGGGGGACTTTTCTAATAATCAGATTGTCTTCTCTGTTAATGTTCTACACAGAGTTTCCTATCACTTTATTCACCTTTCAAAGACCCCTGCTCTACATTTTTCTCAACATTGTTTTTTAAAGTAAAAGAAGATAATTACATGGAAAATATTTGGCACACTTCCATTCCGCTTTCGCTGTTACAGAGTTTAGAACCTGTACTGCAGCAGAAGGCCTGCATCACAACATTCGTCTGCTCATGCAGTGCCAGATTCTATAACAATGCTAGTGTAAAAGCCTGTCATAAGACGGGAATTAAATTCAAAAGCACCAATAACCTAAATTTTAATTTTACTTATTCAAAAGTATTAAAAAATATTTAAAAAACCACTGTGCATCACCGCAGTACACGAACTACGTAGCAGCAGCGAGGATCCCAATGTGTGTATACGGGATCACACATTTTATAAATATTTTTGTGCACACCGTCATTTGCACATTCTACAAATAAGTGTTACTATTTTCGGGAGAGTACATATAAGGGAAACAATACAATTAATGTCTAACCTTCAACCACAGTTGCATACCTTAGCGTTACTGACAGAAAAAGCTGGGATTTTATATATATTGATGTTTCACATGATAAGGTTGCCAACCTCATGCAGAAATCTCGTATTAGTCGCCTCTTACAACATGACTTTTTACATTAAAAAAAGAAAGTTAAAGGTAATCCCATAGCAGATAGGGGAGTGAAATGTTAGAGATTTCGCCATACTAGGTCCAGAATCGAGAGGTGGAGTGACTATGTCCCTTCCTCGCTGCCTTTACCTTCCCTTACTCAAAGTCTGGTACCCATTTACAGCTTGGTAGACTGGAGCATGTCGGTATCGTGATTCGAATCCAGCACCTTTGCCGCGAGAGACCAGCGCTCTAACCACTCTGCCAATCGGACGCTTCTTTTTACACTACAGATATATAAATGGCGGCAACTGTTCGAACATCTACGCTTAACCACGTCTGCTAGTTCAAACCAGGGCAGTATTTGTAGATACACTAGTACAGCGGTGCAACTGATATGGGTAAGTACGTGTTAAATGGTGTATTTGCGATGCTGCAAAATTGACGTAATATCGCTTTGGGGGATACACCTTGAGCAACGGCAGTAAGCAGTTTAAAAAATTGACACATCATATTTATATCATACATTTTTACTATGACGTGCACGCTTAATCACTCCGCCGTCTCTGCAAAAATGACAACCACAACACCAGCAGTAACCTTATCAACAGCACTCAACCACAACAGCAACCATATTGTCAACCCCATTTTGCCTCCCTCATCATTTTATCCTTTAACTACCTCTCTCTCTTACTCCCCTTTCTTCAAACCACCAGGACGCTGTGATCACTTTCAGCCAATCATTGTCGCACTCGGGGCTTCTTCCCGTATATGGAACGAAGCCTACACGCTGCCTGCCCATTACATTACTCGTACTACTGTTTGTACGCGTATGTGTGAGTAACCCTGGACGTTCTACTTCGGCGTTGTGGCTTTTATTTTTTGACATCACATATGAAATAAATATCTTATTGTTGGTTAGATTCTTTGTTACTGCATATACATATTACAAAAATATTCATTCGCTAATGCGAATAATAATTACTGAGCGTTCATTAATACATCGACTACATAAGTCGACAGATAATAGTCTAATTCATAAAACAGTTCACGTGATATGACTGAAATATTTTGATTCGTTTGTGTTTACGTCTAGGAGTTTAAATTACCATCGCGTGTGAATATGTTGATTTATTAGTAATTTGTACCCTAGATATTTATTGAATATGTTGATTTATTAGTAATTTGTACTGTAAATATTTATTTCAAATTCGATCAAAGGCCGTTATTTGGTATGTGATGATAATAGAACTTCAAAGATTTGTTTTCTTTGTCTGTTTAAATTAATTGGTTATCCGTTTCTTCTTCTTCTTCTTCCCTACATTCTTTTGTCTTGTAGTACATATATTTTGTTATTTATTCCTTTTTTCATAAACTCTTTCTTCTAGAACTAGATATTCTTGTAATTGTTTGTTTCCTTCGTTTTCTTAAATTCATTATTCAAGTACATCATATTATTTTTTATTTTCCTTTCGTTTTTGAATACATTATTCTTGTACTACCTATTACATGTTTTGTTTCCTTCGTTATGTTAAACTCCTTATTCTTGTGGACTACACATAATTTGTTATTTTCCTTTAGTTTTTCTTAACTCTTTATTTTTTACAACATTTCTTCGTTATTTTAAACTCCTTACTTTTGTACTCCATATTATTTGTTTTTCATTTGTTTTCTTAAAATCTGTATTTTTGTGCTACATTTTATTTGTTGTTCTTGTCATCGTTTTCTAAAAACTTTTAATTCTTAAACTTCACATTATTTGTTTTTCTTTCTTTGTTTTCCGATTCGCTTACTTTTTGCTCTACATCACCTTTGCTATCATTGTTTTTGTTTGTCATGTACTTTTTCTTCTTGTTCCAGATGTCCTTTGTTGCCTTTTTCTTCTCTCTTTTATCATTCTTGTACCACACATTCTTATTTGCCTGTGTCTTCTTCACCTCATTGTGCCCTTCTCCTACTTCTCGTCTGTAGCCTCTTATTGTTTTTCTTGTCAGCTAGCGATAACAAATTTTATTTACAGCAAACTCAACTTTCCTTTATTATCTCAGTGTTGAATTCCTTTCTTCCATGCTCTCTTTCCGTTTTTCATATTCAACTCTTTTTTTCTTTGTTTTTATAAGATGGATTATTTTCTTGTACGCCTCTAAATTATTCACCTTTCATTTGCACCACCTGCGGATAGTTTATATTACATAACATTTTATTTTTGAACCTGCGAAATTTGTTTATTAGAACTGGGTAAACATTTGCCCGTTGAACGTTCTGTTTGCATAATTCATAAATTCGGCACCAAGGGGGTTGTTATTTCGGTTCTGAATTCAGGGTGAACTAGAGGTTTCAGGTTAAAGCTCGGATCACGTGACATTTCGTGTTTGGCAAGAGAAATCGACCGAGTCAAAACTGGCTGATTGTTAGCTAACGAAACGAAAAAAAAAAAAAAAAAACAACAAAAAACGTGATTTAATCTGTTCCTTTTAATGATTAGTTTCTCTTTTATACACCAGCACTGGCTTAACGGTTGTGTGTGTGTGTAATTGGGATTTGCTACCCCGATGTCAGTTTAACTGAAAGATGAGCATAAATGACAAACAAATGTAATATGTCGTTTTTTTTAAGCATCGATCTCTTCACCTACCCGTGGAGCATTTGACTTCAACACATTCATAAAATCATGTCAAATTCTTCTGTACTGTGCGAGCATCTGAAGGTCTTCACATAGTCTTCTTTATCCCATTCATTTATGTTTTCAGTTCTCTTCTATATATGTTATTTGATTCTCCGCTATCTCTCTTACTGTAATGGATACAAGAAGGAGAACTGCCATGTAAAGCTATCAGGTTTCCTCAGCTTGTGTCGTATCTGTGGTTAGCATCTTCTTCTTATCTCCCGTTGCACTGTACCCTATCTGTTTCTTGTTATCAGTTCCACATTAGTGATCTTGTCATATCATTTTAATCTATCTATTCCACACAAGAACTCATCTTTAAAGGCTATATCTTTATTTGCTGTTATTTTTGTTCTCCATCTTTCGTTTTGTTTTTGTTTTTTCAAGGACTATCTTCATTGCACACGGACAACTCCATCAGTGCTCCGATCTCCTCCCTTAGATCACACAAGGAGGATCTTGGCACAGTGCACAAACGCCGTAGCACCGGCGAGAATCCCAATGTGTTTATATAGGAATCACTCATTCTATAAATGTTTTTTGTGGTGGGAAGGTTTCTAATTTTATTCCCTCTACTGGGAATCGAACCGGGTACCTTTAGAATTCGAGGCGGACGCCATACCTCTTAGCCACTCCGACTCCATGTTTCAAAGCCATACAGCAGAACTAGCGTGACATTTGAGTTCAAGATTCTGATGTTTGTATTGATCTTGATTATATTTTGTTCAAATATCTCCCAATGAAAGCTCCAGTTGGCTTTTGTAATCCTATTTTGATATTACTGTCTGTTCCTCCAGCTCTCTATATGTTGCTACCAAGATATATGTATATTTTATATGTTGCAGGGGTGTTTCTTACATTTTTTTTTATCGTTTTCTGCATTAGTTCTCATTATCTTTTTCTTCTCCAACTGTATATTAAGACACGCGTGCTCTCATCTCTCTTCAGGTATTCCATGTTGTTGTGCATCTGGTTACTTGTGAAGTTTGCAACAATAGACACTAAATACAATAATTATTACAAATGTCAAGTTTAAGGTGATGGTTTTCTTCTTGAAATTAAACAAAATGGGCACGAAAAAACCAGAATATTTCGGGATGGGGAAGGGGAGAGGGAGAAATCTTGCGTCACTACAACAACACACAGAGGAAATATTTTAGTAATATATTTTTCTCTGTTTACATTAGCTGTCGAGCACGTGAGTTTAAGACATTCTCGTTCCTCATCGTTATGTTGCTTTGACACCTGAATGTTTTGTATTTCTTAATGGTTTCTTTAACACTAGCTACTCATATAAGTAATTACAAAGTAGGTTAGACAGCTAGAATATTTGGGCCATATTAAAGAAATAAAAACATAACACCTTAATGAAAGCCATAATGGAAGAAAGAGTTGAAGGCAAACGATCACAATGATGACAGTGCTATAAGTGGAAAGATAACATCAGGAGATGGACAGGAAAGAGTCTGTCAGAGTGTATGGCCAAGACCAGAGACAGAAGACGGTGGAGACCCTCAATGTGGAGATACAGTTGATGATGATGACACAGATTGCTCTCAGGCATCCCTTCCTCTCTAGCCATAGCTGTGGCTGTTGTAGGTTAGTTGTGAAGCTTTTCTCAGACATCTTATCTCACGTGACTCTCTCGAAGTTTCATAGACCTGGTATGAAAATGACATTTATCGCTGTCGCTTTATTTCAATGGAGATTTGTAAGGGAGGCTGAAAAATGGACCCGTTGATAAAGCCACTGTGTTAGTTTTTTGACACACCGTTTCGTTATCTCTGTCTACTCTACAATGTTCTGTGAACTTGCTACCTAGGTACTTGAACTCTAAACGTTGTCCATTGCAGAAACTGCCGTAGAAGATGAAATGTAAGAAACGTCGCCATACAAGGTCCAGCTTTTTATGACGTGGTATGACCACTTCTCTACCTTTCTGCCTTTGCTTTCCTTAACTCACGAGCATAGTCTGGTACCCATTGACAGCTTGATATACTGGAGCGTGACTCTACCATGTTTCGATCCCAGAATCCAGTAACTTTGCCGTGAGAGGAAAGCTTTCTAACCGCTCAGCCAATCGGACGCTACTTGCTATATCTCGTTTTATCAAGGAATTGTTGACACGGATGTCCAGCAGCCTTAGATTTCTGCTAGCCTTCGATTCTTTTTTAGAAGCTCCAACGTTTATGTTGTATCTCTCAGATGGTTATGTTGAGTGTTTTCGCGTGCTCTTAGCTTCTTTTAACATAAGCGAAGATCATCTGGAAACAGTAATATGCCGCAATGTTTGGTTCTTTATTCACCTATAATGATGTCTTATCTATTTGCATGTTACACAACAGGGGTGATTGTTCACATCCTTCTGGCACGCCTGTAATAACCACAAAGATGTTTGGGTAACATATTCTTTCAGCGTTTACTTGTTTGTGGTACTAGTCTGTACCATTAAGTAAACGTTTTCCTTACATTCAATATTCTTCTACGATTTGTCAGAGTTTATTCTCTTCTTAATCTGTTAAAGGTTTTCTTCTGATCTACACTGTATAGTGTAGTGCACTATCTTCTCTTACATTTGTCTTAAGTTGTTACAAAAGTAGCTTTAAAATATAATATACTAAATAAGAAAGAAAAACTAAGTAACTGAAAGATAATGAGCACTTCTATTAACTGGCTCAGACGGAGCACTGACTTGGACCTATATGTTTGTGTTACTTGACATCTGTCATTACATTAAAGTGGTATCCAAAAACAAGCAATTTTCACATGAAAATATCACTTAAACGCAAAACAGTATAGAAATAAATGAAAACTCGAGACGACATAGATTGAAACACGATGTGATTCTCGCGTGTGAACCGAGTTTACCCATATCGAAGATTCAACAAAATAGTTGCAAGGGAATTCCAGCAGTATCGTAATTTGTAATCTCTAAAGCCCTGAAACAAATAACTGTCAAGCAGTATCGTACTTTGTAATCACTACCTCCTGAAACTAATGGTAGTGAAGCAGTATCGTACCATGTAATCACGAAAGGCCGGACAAAAATGTCAGACGTTTGGTTAAATTGTTATCTATCATCAGCTGCCACCTTCACAAGAAGGTCGGCAGCAATGGACCTCAGGTGTCTTCTTCCCTTGTCTTGATGGTACGCAATGACAGACTCTTTCCTGTCCATCTCTTGATGTTATACTCTCACTATAGCGCTGTCTTCTACGTTTGCCATCAACTTCTTTCAAATATGGTTCTCATCAACGTGTTATGTCTTTTTATATAATCAAAATATTTTAGCTTTTTAATTTTGATCTCCTCCTTTATTTCTGTGTTCTTTCCTAGCTTTTCTATCACCTCTCTATTTTGTCTCTTCTCTTTTCATGAGATTCGTCTCATTTTCCTGTAAATCCTTAGGGCTTCAGTTTTTTTCTTCTAACTGCTTACTCATTGTCCATGTTTCTACATCATAGGTAATACAGAGTATTACAGTGTCCAGAGAATAAAAATATCCAGCATAGAGTGTTAATATCTGTACTATCTATCAAATAGTAGTAGAATGGTTCTGTCAAACTGCATTTATTTGACTTGTTGCTACGTTTTGAATTACTCTATTCTTGAGTTAAGGAAAGAAAATCAGACAGGAAGGGAACGGGTCACCTCACGTTATACAGCTGAGACCTAGGTTAAGTCTTTAACACTTCACTTCCATACGGCTGTCACGGGATTTGCCTCCCTTTTTCTCTGCAGTAATGGTCCACAAGTGGCCAACATTCAAGAGTATCTAAAATGGGTCGTCAAAGGTGTCTACCTTCGCACAAGATTACTCTTGGCAGAGTTGTAGATAGAAGGATAATGACGCTTCTATCTCAAGGGAGAATTCACATGATAATTCAAAAGTCAAGAACAATGCTGCATAGGGCAGAGCACTATTAACTTATATCTGATCCGGCACCTGTTGTGAAGTTTTAAGCAATGGTTTGGCTTGTTCGAGCCCCCAAATGGTTTAATCCAGCGAAATTTCTGTTATAAGTATTTTTGGCTCTATGGCTGCAAATACATGTATATATATATTAAAGATATTCGATCATACATGCGCCCTCTTATCTATAAGAACTGAATCAACTATGAATTTGTAAAATAACATATAACAAATTTAATAATCAATTAGTGTTTAACAAATTTAAATAAATATGAATGAAAGTGACTTTTGAGGGTTTTGAAAATTTGTCTTCACTGAGACTTAATTGGGGACTGATGGTTATTAATGTCCGTTGCGTGAGCATGTTACAAACAACTTAACTGGCTGAGTGCTGCAATGGGTCGTTGTCAGGTCTTTTATGATGAGGACTCTTCTCTAGAGGCGTCTATATGAACTTCACTCCTAATGTCAAGGTGGGTGTCTTCACAACGTGTTCACTGTAGGTAGTTGGCGTCGAACCCGGCTTCTTGAATCACAAGATTGTGGCGAAGACTCTTACTTCGACTGGTCTGGTACTCGTAGCTTCGAATCTCGAACTTTAGGAAAAATAAAATAGCAAATGCCTCTGCTAAATACATTTGTGGGCTAAAGATTAACAAGCGCGTTGTCTCGCTGTCCACCAACCAATGTTAGCTTCTCTGAATAATTATTCTCCCTGTGTATACACAGTATAACGCAGGGAATATGATTAGAAATCACCGTTATTCTTCTGGTCACTTAAATGGGGAAAATGTGTCTGGACAGCGCGACTGCAATGGCTTGCCTGAACTAACATTATAAAAGTACACATATCTCACAAAATGATACTACACACCCGAGGCACATGTGAGGTAATCATCTCACTGCTCTATTCAGAGTCTGGGGTCGCTTCTGTTTTCGCTTTCCTGAGCGCACTAGCATAAAGCAGCCACCAGTGCTTGCTGTCGTGGTTTATGAACATACCATTTTCATATATTGAGGTTGCCAGCCTCCTATGCCTTGTATAACCACTTAGCAAGTACAGACATTTCAAAATTAACATGGTAAAATAAATGTTTACACTCACTCCAAATGGTATATACACTCGCCTGGCACAGTAGAATGGACACAGAAACTTTGATTAGATGCTTTGATCACTTGGTCGGGGACATTTTAGTATTCCTCTTATGACGGGTGATCTTATTCTTTACGTTTCCAGTCTTGGTATTTAAAATTGCGGGTTCTCTTTAAGTTATCTTCTTCTTCTTCTGTCCTTAGCCACAGACCGTCAAAGCAGTCAGTGGCCATTACGCCTAGTGGCGTCTTAGGGCAACAGCAGATAGGTTTTCTTTGCCATTGTTTCCCATCACGCCTAGTGGCGTCTTTAGGGCAACGGCAAATCAACCCATTTGCTGTTGTTTCCGTAATCGAAGTGACTGGCAACGGGTGATCAGCCCGTTGTGCTTTAAGTTATAATGACGCCCAAATAATTCAGTCTGTCACTTTTAATTTAGGAATTCTTTGTCCGATCCTTCTTTCTGGCTACTGGGAGTTGTCACTTGACGTTGTTGAAACATGCAGTCTAATTTGTGTCTCCGATTTCGCTAGATTATATTTCCATTTCTCCGTTCAAGTCCCATGAAGCGAAAGGATTTTATGAGTATAGTATTCAGTCGTAGTTACTGAAAAGAACTGAAGAAAAATTCAGTCTGACAAGAATGTAGTCCAAGTGTCAGAGATGAGCACTGGTATCACAGGATAGTCACGGCAGTGAAGGTCTCTACTTCAGATATTATTCAGGTTAAAGATAGAGCCTAAGTTGTCACCTTGCTATGTAACTAACATATGATAATCAAACAAATTCAGAAAAACTCAATACAACAATATAAATTTAATACGTCAGCTGATTACAATTACTGAATCAATTTATTATGTACATCTATCTTTTTTCCTTGTGCAAAAGTGAATGATGAAAAATGATGAAATTTTAATAAATAAAAATTAATTACAAAATTGCTTTATAGCTGAGTTACACGAAATAACTAAATAAGAAGTCCTTTCTGAAATCTTCTGAATAGCATAAAATGTTCCTCCAAATGTTCATTTATCACTTAAGTATATCTTGTCTGGTCTAATGTTTCAGAACTGTTGTCTCATCCCTACACAAAGTTAATAAGCTTTGATTCTTTTGACTTCTCACAATGGTTGCAGGAATTTGGTCACATAGAATACTTATATTAAAGTTATGTGACTGTCCTCTATGAGTATACACAGCAGTTATCAGTTGAAGGTCTGGCACTATTCCACCAAGCACTGATGGAGTCAAGGGCTGAATTCTAGATGACAATATCTGATGCTTCTGTATTGTTCAGGAAGGCAACTATCGACCTAGGATTCTAGACCACTGATATATGACACAGATCAACCTGGAGACAACATGGGACAAGTGGCTAGCCTTTGGTTATAGGGCCCACAAGCCAAAGTGTCCGTGAATGAAAATGTTCAGATGTTTGCATGTATATGAATGACAAATGGATCAGTTCTGAATAGAATAGCGACACAAGACAGGTATCTAACTGCATAAGTCATTCTCATATAATACATGAATACATTTAAGACATTTTTATACATGATGATGATATTACCGTCGCCTTTTACACTCTGGAGTGCCAAGTCCATTATTCCATGATAATAATTTTAATTGAACACTCCTATTGACATTTCTGCTAACCATTGGTAAGCATCGAATTCCTTTCTTTCCACAACTCAAATACAGTTCAGTGCTCTGGCCTTATCCTGATACAATTCTATTTAAACAAGCTGTAATAAAATAATTAATTATTCATAAATTTACATACCCTCTAGAATCAATGTAAAGTACAGAATAGACTTCGTTTAGTGATGGAAGAACAGATGGTAAAAGTTTAGCCTTTACAAGCGTCTTCCTCCGTCCGTCTTTCTGACTTCTACTGAGTGTGCGAGAAGTTTGAAATTTCCGCTGCTTGCCCTGTTATAGGGGGTGGCCGGGCGTACCAGAGAGCAATGCGGTGTCACAGTTATCAGACTGCGTATTTGGTGCAGACTTGAGTGAGTTTGTGTTAGATGGGTCCAGAATTCTTCTTCATGCTTCTCAACCATGTTATCCGTGACTTTTATCTATATCTCTTTTCACTTCCCATAACTTCTGCTTTCCTATGATACAAAGTTTTACATAATTGGTTCCGACTTCGATTTATATCAAATTTTTAAAGACAATCGACACAGCAGTTTTCAACGTGCTGGCGCCTTTACTTTCAATTTTCTCCAAAAGTACTGCACACAGCAACTATCCTTTGAATTGAATAAAGCTGATCATATCTTCCAAAAAACGAAATAACTGTCATCACTTTCTGTCACTGCATTCACTTGTACGACACACGAATCCATCTTTATACTAGCACACTTTCCTTTCCTCTGCAGAACGCCATTATAAAAACCGGTTCGTCTACAAGCGAGCCCGCGGCTTCTGATTCACTGGCAATATTCGTCTTCTTTCTCTCATGAGAAGGCAATGTGTTTACAACTCGTTACATCCCAGATGGTGTTTCTGACCAACATTCCAATGAAAGCCAAAGTCTATTCCGGCTCTCAAATTAAACGAATGATAAGCTCTTTAGAACTATGTTGGTCGGGATGTTAAATCATAACTATCCCCAGCGTGTTTTAAAATATCAATTTTTAAATTTAAACTCGTGACCTCTTTCAAATATGGCAGTAATACTTCCGATTGCATTTGTGCAAACTCACAAACACATCGGTGAACCTTCCAAACATATTGTCTCCTCTGACAGGTTAGCCCTGCTATTGCTACAGAGATGGTACAGCGAAAGCGATTACATATTATCACCTGTGTTTGCGTACATCCCTCAGGCGGATTTCTTAGACAGCCAATCTGGCTTTCTTTCCATCAATCGTGCGCGACCACCTTGTGTCAACAATAACTGTCTCTATCAAAGATAGCTAGACGAGTTAAGTGATAAAAGTATTACCGCTGACCTGTCTAATTAGCCATGTAATACTACGAGTCACATGGTGAGACGGTATTGCCTCTCCTGCTTTGCAGTAGTGGTCCAACAGTGGCCAAAACTCAAAAGTATCTAATATGGGCTTCAAAGGTTATCTACCCTCGTACAAGATTACTCTTGGCAGAGATGTAGATAGAAGGGTGATGACACTTCTATTACAAAGGGAGTCTTCACAAGATATTCAGAATAAGCGAGAACAATACTGCTTTGGCTGAGTATGATAACTCTGTAATTCTGCCGACGCTTTTGTGAAGCATTTAAGCACTTATTACTTTCAGCTCGTTAAAGCCCCCACCCCTGATTTACTCAGTGGAGTTCAATTATTTTAGTATAGCTCTGTTTAGAGTGTGTGTAGCAATTTGACTGAGACAGACATGCAGTAACTTTAAAATGATTAAATCGAAGTTAAATTAACAAATAACAACATTTAATAAACACTTTAAGTTTCAACAGTTGGAAAATAATTTGAATAGTTGTGAATCAAGAAAAGTTATCATCACAGTCTTTATTGAATGTGAGATGTTACAAGAAGTTCAAGTGGCAGCATATATTTGAACTTAGCTGCCAATGATAGTTGTACTCCTTCTTATGGGTTGGTTCTTTTAACTCTGCTCACGCTCAACCCTGATCAAAGTTGTCGGGGGTAGCTCGTTTCCCAGAAATGTCAAGGAGATGTCTACCACGTGGGTCCTTCGTCTTAAAGCTTAGGCCACGGTTCCTTTCTTGATCCAGAGATCGTACTTTCTGCTGGTACCACCAATAACTACGGTAAAATAATATAACGAAACGCTCTTCTGAGTATGGCGTTTTCAACCCCATAGTTATGGATTCCTATCTTCCCATACCACCATCCCAATTACTAAGACCTTACCCTCGATGAGAATTAAATTTAATCCCTCGGGATAAAACTTTCTTAACATTTAAATAGAATAGCTTTCATAGTTAATTTATATTTAAATGAAAAGTTTAATAATACAGATAGAGTCTGTTTACATATACATCTCCACTGATTGAAAAGTGTTCACAATATAAATTGAATATGTTTTCCTTTATAGTTACACTGATTTAAAAGTTTAAAACTTCCATTAACTTTAAAATGAATATTTTCACATAGACATTTACACTGGCTTAAAGCTTGAAATCTTACATTAATTTTGAAGGGAATATGTTTATAGGGACATTTACACTCCTTTGAAAATGTAAGTATTATACTTAGAATGTACATCATTTCTTTCATCTTTCCCTCCCTGCTCCATAGAAAACCTGGAACTACTTTATGCTTTGAGTTCTCTTACGAAACTATCCATAAAGTAATCACCAACCCGTGCAGTGATGGTTCATGAATCATTATTCTATACGCTGAGGGTGCCAGCCTCAAATGACTTTGACATCCAATAGCGAGTTTCACACATTAAACTGCACATCGTAATGTATGCAAATATATATGTTCGTTCACATGTTAGTAATAAAATATGAAATGTAAAGCACAACTTACTCCAATCTTGACTCACAGACTTTTTGCTCAGATGAATAAAAGAGACTTGAATCGGCCTTTTACACGCGTCTGGGATGTCGTTAATTTAATAAGTTCCCTCTCAGACTTCGTGTTTGGTCCTTCAGTTTCCTCAGTCCCAGTTTCCTTATTTAAAATGTTAGAGATTTCCTGGGCTATATTGTAAGTCCTGATAAATACTCCAATAAAAGGTGTCCGGTATTTTAAGAAGGAATTCTGAATTCTAATTCTTCACTGTAGCAGTCTGGTGTCTTGGCGAGCGATTTCTCAAGTGAAGTAGCTTGAGAAAATTATCAGGTTATATTCCCTGCCTTCCCACGCCTTCGTTTGTCATGGAGTTAAATAAACGCTCCACTCATTTTTAAGCAGGTCGGGTTATGGGGTAATTTCAAAATATTCCGACATCGGATAATTTTGAACGTAAGGCAGAGGTCAACTCTCCCATATATGGTAATAACAGGTCCGATGCCCTTGTGTACAAACTTCCAAACACACCGGTAAACGCATATGACCTTGTGTTCGAGATGAAGCAATCTTACTTTTATCTGAAGTAATCTTGTCATTCATGTCTTATCGGTGATTACGCCGATAGCGCTGGCCGATGTACGTGTTAATCTGCCGCGCCTATAGCCAACAAATCTGGGCAGCTCCAAGCAAATGTGATTATTATCACCTACAGTGAGTGTCGAAAGATTTGATAAAATCAAATATCTGCTACTTAGCAGAAAAATAACAAAAAAGAAAGAAAAGCGCGACCATTGAGAGCAAATAATAAAAATCAGTACCACAAATGTACCGATACTGCCGGAGTGAAACAAAGATCGATAGGGGCGGCCCCGTTTTGTCACACATGGTGAAACGTAAACACGTCTAGGGAGTGGTCAGAGCAGAAAATGTAAGCGCATAAAATATGCCAAATAACAGGATGACGAGGAAGGGAAAAAAGGTCGGAAAAGCACACGCACATACGTATCGTCACAACGGCACCATATGCATGGAGTCATCCTTATATGACCACTAGCTAAAGACATTGCTATAGTATACACATGTGGAATTGAACCTCTGTGTGAGGCTAATTACACTCTCATTGACTCTTGAAACCATCTACACACTTTAGGGATTTCACCTGTGGTGAAACATGTCGAAACCTCAGCATTGTACACTAAGTTTGGAGTATTCACTTGAGCACCAGACATGTAACTCTGGCTTTTACCTAGTTGGCTGCGTGCAAATGGATCTCACTATGGACTCATGATAGGCAGGGGAAGCTGAGAAGTGACTCTGTTTAGAACGCGACGATTTCTTGGAGGAGCCCAGAACCAGAGTACAGTATTTTAGCTCTGCATATTTGGAGAGCCCCTTGGATGGCGAGGAATATGCCACGTGCTTCTGCATCTTAGCTTGGAACCAGATGTTTTGATTCTTTAAATGCAAGCCAAGCTGGAGAAACTGGAGCTCATGACTTCAACTCAACACTTTCCAGAATGGCAGAAAAGCCACAGGAAAAGCCTAGATCTATAGTGTAGATAATAAGAAGGAGTCTTCAAATAGGTATTGGTTGCAAAAGAACGAGAAGCTGAGCAGCCCGTTAAACAACAACAACAACAACAACAACAACAACAACAATATGGCAGCATCAATTATGGAACTACTTTTATTTTTATCTAATTTGAAGTTCAATAGAGGTCGGAGTGGCTATGAGTTATAGCGTCCGCCTCGAATTCTAGGGGTACCGGGTTCGACTGCCAGTTGAGAGAATGTAATTATGCACATATTTTTCAGAACCAGTGGTCCTAAAGATTTCATACCCCCCCCCCCCCCCCCTTTTCTATTCCCCCCCCCCCCCCGGTCTTCTGGGTAGTGAGATCGGATGCCTAGCCTTCTCGGATAAGGATGAAAAAATAGGAGGTCCCATGTGCAAGTTGCGCACGTTAAAAATCCCACGGCAGTTGGAAATCGTAAAGCGTAGGCCTTACGGCTGCTGCCCTGACAAAAATTAAAAATTAGAAAACCTGCCCACCACAAAAATATTTATAGAATGTGTGATTCTTATATACACACATTAGGATTATCGCCGGTGCTACGGAGTTCATGCACTATTCTGAGATCCTCCTTGTGAGATCTAAGGGAGGAGATCGGAGCACTGATGGAGTTGTCCGTGTGCAATGATGATAGTCCTTAAAACCAAACCAAAGTTCGATAATTGTACACACAGTTTTATTAGCGCTGTTTAAGGTCAGAGGTCATGACAATTGAGAACAGCCAATGGTAACGGTTTTAAAGAATGACAGGGTCTGAGAACAAATCAAATGGTCAAGTCTAACTTGTTATAAACAGTGCTCCAGTTTAGTAGTAACATTTGTGTTTTTAAATAATGTTGTTAATTCTAGAGAAGGACTAAAATCTTACTTTCTGTTTTAAAACTTTCATACCCTTATTTTTATCCACTGGATGTACATGACACAGACATAACAACAATCAGCTTTATAACTGTCATTTGACAAATATGTTTTTATTTTTTATGTTGTATTGCCAGAAACAAATTAAAACAAAACAAAATCTGAAATGTCCAATAAACAGACGTTACAAGAGACAACAATGTCCAATAAACTGAAGTTACAAGAGACAACAAAAATGTCCAATAAACAGACGTTACAAGAGACAACGAAAATGTCCAATAAACAGACGTTACAAGAGACAACAAAAATGTCCAATAAACAGACGTTACAAGAGACAACACTGTCCAATAAACAGACGTTACAAGAGACAACAATGTCCAATAAACAGACGTTACCAGAGACAACAAAAATTGTTGCCCAATATGACGTCATGTGTTGAACAGACCGGATCTTATGTTGAACTATAATGTTAATGCAACATAGCATTTTATGTTATAAAATGGCATTTAATTGTTTTTGTTATGATGTTTGTTGTATATGTATTAGTTGGATAGGAGCGAAGAAAAACTAGTTGAAAAATAGGAGGTGAATTGTTAATCAACCTGTGGTGATTGGATACAGCATTCAAAAATTATGGATATGAAAAAAAAAAAGAAAAACATTCGCAGGCATAGTTAGTACATACGACTGGTAAAAGAAAAATTATAGACCACGCAATAAAAGGTCAAAGTAGAGGTTTGCTATTTACTTAGTCATTCCTCTTCTACCGTGAGGTGTCGAGGTTTGGAGGAGGGAGCGCCATACTATCCTATCGGCGGTTTTCCTCCTGGCCTGGTTCCATTCTAGTCCACGGTCCTTCAGAGATTGCCTAACGTTGTCCTCCCAGCGGACTCTGGGCCGTCCTGGAGGTCTGGATCATAGTTCATAGTTTCCCATGCATGTCGTGGTAGCCGATCTTCTCTCATTCTGCAGACATGGCCAGACCATCGTAGTTGGGACTGCTCTACTTGGGTCTGCAGTGGCTGCGTTTTGAGACTTAGCCTTATCGTCTGGTTGCGGACCATATCTCTTCTTGTTACTTCAACAAAGTAGAGGCAACATGATAAAAAACTTAACCCGCAAGAAACGAAGCGTGAACTTAACAAGCCAATAAAAGTAATGATACAGGAAATGCTTCTAGTGAGAACTTGCTTGTACTGAATTTTTTTAAAAACGTTGTTTACTTACGTGTAGTTATATTTCTTTTTTTCACCAGTGTGATACGGGAGCCAGCAAGGCTTCAGGAACGTGTCAGCACAACAAGATGTGAAAAAAGACGCTAGCGTTAGATAGGACACACACTGAGTATGTTAATATTAGACAAACATAAAGGTATGTTTTCAGGCACTCGTAAGAAATAAAGAAGTAGAACACTTAGACAACAGAAAAACATACCTTCATGTTTGTCTAATATTAATTTACTGTTTACAGGCCTCGGGTTTCCCTTCCTTATGTGTTATTAATGTTTACACACTGAGTATGCCTTGTTTACCGCAGTTTAAGGTTGTTCTTTTTTTTTTTATCGCCCAGAGTAAAAGAGTGTAGGGAGACTGAACAGTTAACTGCGAAAAGAAATGAAAACGGACGTGAAAGGAATTAAGAAGACATGGAAATACTGTTAGTGGATGGCACATGAAGAAAGGTTCGACATGAATTCGTTCACGCTCTTATGGAGCAAAAGGATATTGATGATGATTATGGTGTTAACAAAATTGATTTGTCCTTTTTAAGTATTTCATTACGAGTGGTGGGCAGAGCAGTATTCCATTCTTGTGCGAGGCGTTTTGCTTTAGCTAGTTTCCTAAAATTGTTTTTATTTTTTTGTTTTTGCACAATTACATTAACATTGCCAATACAATTTCCTGTTGGGCGTAGCTTTGCCCAGAAGCCTTATCTTGTGAAAGCTGTCTGCTGGCATAGACGTTGTTGTAGTCTGACGGTGCAGCCTTACCATTTACATTTTTGTATCTCTAAGCAACTGATGCACGACATTGTTCCCACCAATTCGTATATAATATCTTCTTTTCACTTTTTCCCTTCTAATGAAATCAGAAGCTTTTCCCAAACATCTCATCTTACGTGTTGTGTGATAATTCGTCCATTGTGTTGGAGGTAATGATCACGTTTCACACTAAGAGAGAATAGTTGGTATGAATATGTTGTTTATTCCTTGTCGAGTTGTCTCCATAGAGAAGCAATGTGTGTCAGTAGTAAATTTACTTGGTTAGATGTTTCCATTTGCCTATTGACTTTATTATTTCCATTTTGTCTCCATCCATTCTAAAACCGCTGTAAATACGAACTCTAGATAACTTACTTACTTAGTCGTTCCTGTTCTACCCGGGGGTGTTGAGGTTTGCCAGAGAGAACGCCATACTGTTCCATCGGCGGTCTTCCTTCTGTCCTAGTTCCAATTTAGTCCTCGCTGCTTCAGGAATTGTCTAATGTTGTCCTTCCAACGAACTCTGGGTCGTCCTGGGCGGAAGGGGGGGGGGGGGGGAATCTAGATTCCTGGCTTTTGGTTTCCCATGTTTGTCGTGGTAGCAGATCTTCTTTCAAGATCTACATAACATGGATAACAATATTCTTATTTTATTTTGTTCGCCATGTTATCGTAATATATCATCTCCGTTTTGTTGTTTTATTATTTAACGAGCAAATAAACCCGCCAAAACGTAACGGAGAATAATTATGTTGAGTTCTTTCTGCTGCCTGTCCTGATAACGGTTTTAATTCTCCTGAGTTTATTTTATTCCTGTCCATTCTGTTTCAACTTCTTTGAATTTTTTTATTCAAACTTATCATAACTTTTGACCACGAACAATCTCTAAAGATCTGCATTCTCTTTTAATTGGTGTTTAAATTATGTATCACTGCGCAATGCGCACCTTTTTCGTATTTTCCCGAAAGAGTGATGAGGTTTAGTCATGGTCCGCTACAGGACGGGTCACTTATATCGAGGATTTTATTGTTGTTCATGGCATGCGTAAAATCCTTTTTTTTAAACTATTTTTCTGTCGCGCCAACTTCGTTTTTGTGTTTGTATATTAATTTTTCCAAGATTTCTTTCCAACGTACAGAGCTAGGTCTAAATAACCTTGTAGGCGTATTTTATATCATTTCCTTTATTAAACATGACTGTTACTAGATTATACTTTTACCTTTAATTGAAATCAGTTAAGAATGCAAAAGCCAAAAGAAGCTTTTATTAAACTCGGAAATATCTGCAAATCAAAAGAAGTTAATAAGTCCAACACATAAATAAGATCTTCATCTCAAATTTCAAGCCAATCCTATTGTATGGCTATGAAACGTGGATAATAAATTTTTAAATTAATAAATTGTGTGACGAGATCATCAATGTGAAAATGATGAGCCGATCAAGGCAGGGGAATTGGAGATGAGAACAAGACGCTGGATTGACATTGAGGAAATCTGATCTTAGATCTTGAGAGTAATGTTCATTAAATTAGCAAATATATGAAAATCAAAAGATTTCAAGTCCAACACACCAATCAGAATCCTCAACTCAAATGTCACGTGCTCAGTCTCTGTCAGCAAGTGTAGTAGGTTATGAATGCTCAGTGATCCTATAGAGTGTTGGTTTTATACACGCCTCTTTCATCCTCGTATACGTCCATCCCTGCAAGTCGTGAATTTGATGTCCAGCTCCAGCAGTCTTGGCTTTGTTGATTCATCGATTGCATTATCATTCTCGAACAGGCGGCGATAGTTAATTGCCTTTAGTATCTCTCCCTTCCCAATATAGTTCGGCACTATGGGTGTTCTGGAGGCTAGTGTACCATCTCTCTCGTTCCAGCTTACCCGTGCATGACGCGGACAGTAGACTCATACCAGTTCCTGAAATTTTGAGGCCTCTATGTATGTTCTCCATTCATGCCGTAGCCATCCATGTAGGATCTTCCGAAGCATGGAGTCCGATATAATTACGGCTCTGGTTAATGGAGCTTCATATAGTCGCCACAGGGATTCAGAACGTGGCTGTATCACCAATCATACTGGAATTTTTGCTTGTAAGCTCAGCTCTCTTCAGTGGCGATCAAGCCCTTACCCTAGCCCAGAAGCCCCATCCTGATTTTTCACTACGGAGTACAGACTCATCAGTGTACACTGTTGCATCAACTTCATCAGTATGCTACCAGCAGATAGAATCTATCAAACCAAGACTTTATACTTTCATGAGTGCTTGCGTGGAATAAAAGGATTGAAATGGTACGACAAGATCACTGTCGTGAAACGAGTGTAACCCACTACTTTGTTAATCACTATGTCGAGATACAGATTTTCTTCAACCAATCAACGAGCAACGTTCACCAGTCTCTGAGACAGAATAAATTAACGGCCATCATGTTCACGCAAGATGGCGGATTAAAACTGAATAAAATTAGGCTGTACAGCGCTTGAGACTAAACCGGAGGAAACCAATCATTTTGCTCCGCCAGGAACCAACCAAAAGCTTTCCTTAAGCATTTACCTACCTATATAATAGGGCGGATTTTACGCACAATCACACATCACCGACACGACGCCAGAGATGCCGACCGACTGAAGAGGAGAAGCTGTCACCTTGATTTATAGCTTACCTGGAGTGCAAAGACCTGCAGCTTGCTTTGCTAAGTCGAGTCAAAATCTGGCCGGTTTGAATCTTAGAGGGTAAATATATTTACGATAACCTTTAGGAAAATAGGCTTTCAGCAGGTCTATAATGTTGGTATTTGTTGTGTGTCATTTATACTACCTATCAGGTTACTGATTGTATCTTGGGGAAATTAAGTATAATGATTGTATTTCCTATTATGATTGAATAGACAAAGACTAATAGGACTCATACCTCAATCTATTGACTCCTATAACTCAATCTATTGTCTCCTATAACTTCAGTCTATTATCTCAGATAAAACCAACTGAAATATAACCAAAACAGTCCTTGTTAGGACTCAATCTCTTGTCTCATCTAACTCCAATCTATTGTCTCCTATAACTCCCACCTGATATATCACCAAACAGTCCTCGTCTCACATACTCCTATCATAAGAACATAACGTTATTGTTAGGATATATTATAGCACTTGTCAGAGAGGGCCTGGTATATTATAGGGGGAAGGACATTGTTGTATTACACCTAGGTGTACATATTATTGGATGTATTCAGGTATTGAACTTATATTATGGGATGTATTCATGTATTGAATGTATTCATGTATTGAATTTATATTATTGAATGTATTCATGCATTGAATTTATATTATTTAATGATATCCATGTATTAGTTTATCAGAAAGAATCTTTTGCAAGTAGACACCTGTCTTGTCTCGCTATTGCTAAATCATACTAAGCCATGTTGTCATTCATCCTACATGCAGACACTGAGACACGCTCATATCATATACAATAGAAATAGGTGGGCTTGAGGACAGAAATTAGCCCCTATTTTTCCTTGTTACAGGTTTTATTCGTGTCCTAAAACCTGAGATCGTGGGTCGTCAATCCAGCTGCCTGGAACTCCGCAGGAGCATAGAGGTTGTCCTGACTCTACATCTTTGGTCCCCCTCAGTCTTGGATGGGCTAAAGGAACGATACTCAGCCGATGTTGTGTGAACCAACCAAAGAAGAACAGACCTTAGAGAGATGAGTACACATTAGTACCATTTCTGTCAGCATTGTGAGCATAGAAACTGTCAGTGATGAGAAAGTGAAGTAGCATAGCAAGAGACAAAAATAACAGCATAGCTGATAAGTGTTATATCCTTAATTAACAGCACAGCTGATACATGTACTATAATTGAATAACAGCACAGCTGATATAATTTTTGTTCCTATAATTGGAAAACTTGTTGTAATATTTATTTACATATATATATATATATATATATATATATATATATATATATATATATATATATATATATATATATATATATATATATATATATATATAAAATAAATATTTGTAAATCATATGTAAACTTACAAATTCATTACATTCCATTTTTCAACATTCACCCTTCAGCACAAGAGTAGATAGTGTATATACTAAATAAATAATCAGAACTGCGATCATGCAGATGGGTAAGGAATTAAATATGACAGGTGATGTTCTCACTCAGTATGTCACAACAGAAGTGGACAAACATATGGATAGGGAAGAAAGAAAGTTGCAATTAGAGACTGAAGCAAGGAAATTAGAGGCTGATAGAGAAGCAAAGAAATTAGAGGCTGAAGAAAGGCGGTTGCAAGCGGAAGCTGAGAGAGAAGAAAAAAGACTGGAAGCTCAGAGAGAAGACAAAAGACTGGAAGCTGAGAGAGAAACCAAAAGATTAGAAATTGAAGCCAAGAAATGGGAGGCTGAAAATGAGGAAAGGAAATTACAAGCAGAGAGAGACCATCAGTTGAGATTAAAAGAGCTTGAAATTCAGGCAAATACTGGCAATAATGGTGGTAGCTCACCTCACTCTGAGAGTAGCTCCAGCCAGAGCACCTCAAGTGGGGCCATGAATTTTCATCTGGACCCATTTGTTGAGAAAGAAGACGCCATTGAGTCGTACCTGGATAGATACGAAAGACTAGCCACTACCTATGGCTTAGTGAAAGAAAAATGGAGTCTTAAACTATCTCAGGGATTGAGAGGTGTGGCCTACGATGTGTATTTGAAGCTCTCAAGAGATGACCAGGAAGATTATGAAATCCTGAAGCAGGCACTGCTTGTGAGATATGAAAAGAACTCAGAATCATATAGAAAGAAATTCCGAACAGCTAAACCTCTTCCAGGAGAAAACTATCACCAATTCTCGGCTAGATTGGAAACCTATTTGGAAAAATGGAGTAGTTTAGGGAAGTGTCAGGATCTGAAAGAAATGGTAATGATGGAGCAAGTGAAAGAGTCCATGCCTCAAGAAATGAGGAAGTTTATCATGGAACAAGGAGCAGAGAGATTGGAAGATATTGTAACTGTTGCTGAGAGGTATCAAGCAGCTCAGGCAGAATTATTAGGAAATAAGAAGAAGCAGGGTGAAAACTTCAAATCATCACAAAACTATACCAAATATGAACAAAAGGACCATACCACAAGGAACAGACAAAGGTTTGACCAAAAGGACAAAAACCCTCTAAGATCGGATAAGACACCTTACCGGAAGGAAGGAAAGTGGTGTAAAACTTGTCTAATGAGTAACCACAATACTGCAGACTGCAGAAGGAACAACCCTCCTTATTACGCTGCGTGTCTCACAACAGGGAAAAAGGTAAGGAAGAAACTGGCAGGTAGTCAGAATGACCTCCATCATCCCCCTGTCTGTGAGGAAGTGACATGTAATGGCACTAAAATTCAGTGCTTATATGATTCAGGTTTGGAATTCGACTCAGTCGTGAGTGCAACCCTAGTGCACCCTGACCAACTTACCACAGAAAAAGTGGACATACAAGGGGCAATGCAGGGAACCGGCACCATGACACTTCCCATAGCAAGGATCAACGTGAGAACTCGCTATGTAGAAGGAGTGATAAGAGCAGCAGTAAGTGATGATCCTATATACCCGCTGGTAATAGGATGTAAATATGTCTTTTTGGGTGACCCAATAAAACCTGTTGTCATGGCAGCAAACCATACCAGGTCGAGCACCAAAAAGGGGGAGGGAGATCCAATAACCATTCATCGTACAAAGATGAAAAAGGCTCAAACAGCAGACAGCACATTGAAGCCTTGTTTTGGCAAATTGCCAAAGGCCCATAACCCTCCAGAGAAAGGAGACTACTATATGGAAAATGGCCTACTCTATAGACAAGCTGGAAAAGGACCTAAAGGGCATGGACAGCTGGTAGTGCCAAAATTCTATAGGGAGGAAATTATGGAGCAACAGCATGCTACATCAGGCAGTGGCCACAGAGGAAAAGTGGCCACTGGTCAAAATATATCATTGCGATATTACTGGCCAGGAATAATTGAAGACATAAGTCGGTATATTAAATCCTGTTCAGAATGTAACCAGGTAACCTCATTCAGAAGCGTAGACCAGTTACAGGACCTATGGAAGCATTGTTGCGGACGTAGGCCCACAAAGAAGATACACAAGAGAAAACAACAGGTAGAAGCAGTGATAACGAGAAAACGAAATCACAACAAATCTACTGTTACACCAGTAACCATGGCAACTCTCCGTATTGTACAGAGAGGGGACGAGAGACATCCCACCCCGACTAGATATTTGTCGGAACACCATGGCCTGGATCATTTGGAAAATTTGGTTAGTCAGCAACCAGTATTAAAAAAGCTGCAGAAACAAACCCGAACCAAAGGAGGTAGGAACCAGGGCTGTACCAAACAGTTGAGGGAGACAGGCCTCACTTCAGTATACTGCCCCTTACAATAGAAATAGGTGTGGGTCCGGCAACGTTGTAGTATTGCCGTCCCCATACACAGTCCACTGGAAGCATTGCTGCGGACATGGACTGAACAATAGCAAGCACAAACACTCAAGGATGAGATTGACTATCTCTTAAAAGAGAATTATTTCAAAGTCTGAATCTCCCTATAGCTCAAGTATGGTGCTATTAAGGAAGCCTAGAGGGGAACACAGGTTATGTATTTACTACAAGAAGCTATATGCGATCACAGAATCTCAGGTGGACCCATTACCTGACACCAACCAGCTGTTCTCTACACTGAGTAAGGCTAGGTATTTATCGAAGGTAGATCTAAGCAAGGGATACTACCAAATACCAGTGAAACCAGAAGTTAGGAAAATGCTGGCATTTAGATAAACAGACAGACACTACGAGTTTAATGTACTACCCTTTGGGCTGAAAAATGCTACCAGTATCTTTTCAAGAATGATGAGGAAATTGTTGGAACCTCTACAAAATCCCCATATCATTAACTTTATGGATGACATTCTTGTTGCTACAAACACATTTGAAGAGCATATAGTAGCGCTTTCCATGTTGTTTGACAGACTGAGAGCCACTGGATTGACTGCACGTCCAACCAAGTGCTATATCGGTTGTAAGGAGTTGGAATTCTTAGGTCACACTATTTCTACAGGTCATATGTCTCCTGACCCAAAGAATATAGAGAAGTTAAAGAAGGCACCCAGACCTCAAACGAAGAAAGATGTGAGATCATTCGTGTCATTATGTGGGTTCTATCAGAAGTACATACCCCACTTTAACTCTCTGTGTGCACCGTTAACTAACTTAACGAAGAAAGGACAGCCTGACAAAATCCAATGGAATGCTGATTGTGAAAAAGCTTACACAGAGCTAAAAGCAAAACTCACCAGCAAACCAATCCTTACGCTACCCGATATCACGCAAGAATTTGTATTAAGGACGGACGCTAGCAGTATAGGTATTGGTGCAACTCTGTTGCAGAAATCAAAAGCCCTGCCGGAGGAACTTTTACCAGTCGCCTACGCCAGTAGAAAGCTGAATGCAGCTGAGTTGAACTACTCGACCATAGAGAAAGAATGTTTGGCTCTAATTTGGTCCATCGACAAATTTTCACCTTACCTGTATGGGACACACTTCATTGTCCAAAGCGATCACAAACCTTTAACTTTCTTGGCTGCATCTAAAAAGTTAAATTCGAGATTGTCAAGGTGGAGTCTGCTTCTTGCGCCTTATTCCTTTACCGTGAATTACATTCCGGGAAGAGACAATGTAGGAGCTGATTTTTTAAGTCGACACCCTAGTACTCTGGAAGGACAGACGCAAAAGGATTAACCACAGCAGGGGTTTACACGTCAGCTATGACAAGTCACAGCTAGGAAAGGAGGGGGCTATGTCGTGAAACGAGTGTAACCCACTACTTTGTTAATCACTATGTCGAGATACAGATTTGCTTCAACCAATCAACGAGCAACGTTCTCCAGTCTCTGAGACAGAATAAGTTAACGGCCATCATGTTCACGCAAGATGGCGGATTAAAACTGAATAAAATTAGGCTGTACAGCGCTTGAGACTAAACCGGAGGAAACCAATCATTTTGCTCCGCCAGGAACCAACCAAAAGCTTTCCTTAAGCATTTACCTACCTATATAATCGGGCGGATTTTATGCATAATCACACATCACCGACACGACGCCAGAGATACCGACCGACTGAAGAGGAGAAGCTGTCACCTTGATTTATAGCTTACCTGGAGTGCAATGATCTGCAGCTTGCTTTGCTAAGTCGAGTCAAAATCTGGCCGGTTTGAATCTTAGAGGGTAAATATATTTACGATAACCTTTAGGAAAATAGGCTTTCAGCAGGTCTATAATGTTGGTATTTGTTGTGTGTCATTTATACTACCTATCAGGTTACTGATTGTATCTTGGGGAAATTAAGTATAATGATTGTATTTCCTATTATGATTGAATAGACAAAGACTAATAGGACTCATACCTCAATCTATTGTCTCCTATAACTCAATCTATTGTCTCACATGACTTCAGTCTATTATCTCCAATAAGACCAACTGCAATATAACCAAAACAGTCCTTGTTAGGACTCAACCTATTGTCTCCTATACTTCAATCTGTTATCTTAGACCAACTGCAATATAACCAAAACAGTCCTTGTTAGGACTCAATCTATTTTCTCCTATAACTTCAGTTTATTATCTCCGATAAGACCAACTGCCATATAACCAAAACAGTCCTTGTTAGGACTCAACCTATTGTCTCCTATAACTTCAATCTATTATCTCAGACCAACTGCAATATAACCAAACCAGTCCTTGTTAGGACTCAATCTATTGTCTCCTATAACTTCAGTCTATTATCTCAGATAAAACCAACTGAAATATAACCAAAACAGTCCTTGTTAGGACTCAATCTCTTGTCTCATCTAACTCCAATCTATTGTCTCCTATAACTCCCACCTGATATATCACCAAACAGTCCTCGTCTCACATACTCCTATCATAAGAACATAACGTTATTGTTAGGATATATTATAGCACTTGTCAGAGAGGGCCTGGTATATTATAGGGGGAAGGACATTGTTGTATCACACCTAGGTGTACATATTATTGGATGTATTCAGGTATTGAACTTATATTATGGGATGTATTCATGTATTGAATGTATTCATGTATTGAATTTATATTATTGAATGTATTCATGCATTGAATTTATATTATTTAATGATATCCATGTATTAGTTTATCAGAAAGAATGTTTTGCAAGTAGACACCTGTCTTGTCTCGCTATTGCTAAATCATACTAAGCCATGTTGTCATTCATCCTACATGCAGACACTGAGACACGCTCATATCATATACAATAGAAATAGGTGGGCTTGAGGACAGAAATTAGCCCCTATTTTTCCTTGTTACAGGTTTTATTCGTGTCCTAAAACCTGAGATCGTGGGTCGTCAATCCAGCTGCCTGGAACTCCGCAGGAGCATAGAGGTTGTCCTGACTCTACATCTTTGGTCCCCCTCAGTCTTGGGTGGGCTAAAGGAACGATACTCAGCCGATGTTGTGTGAACCAACCAAAGAAGAACAGACCTTAGAGAGATGAGTACACATTAGTACCATTTCTGTCAGCATTGTGAGCATAGAAACTGTCAGTGATGAGAAAGTGAAGTAGCATAGCAAGAGACAAAAATAACAGCATAGCTGATAAGTGTTATATCCTTAATTAACAGCACAGCTGATACATGTACTATAATTGAATAACAGCACAGCTGATATAATTTTTGTTCCTATAATTGGAAAACTTGTTGTAATATTTATTTACATATATATATATATATATATATATATATATATATATATATATATATATATATATATAAAATATATATATGTATATAATATATATATATATATATAAAATAAATATTTGTAAATCATATGTAAACTTACAAATTCATTACATTCCATTTTTCAACATTCACCCTTCAGCACAAGAGTAGATAGTGTATATACTAAATAAATAATAAGGAAATTGTATTTGAAGACTTGTCAATTTTATCATTGTTAAGCAAAATCTGTTTCCTTGTTTTTTTAATATCACAGTTAGTTACACAGCGGAGGTGGCACTTTATGTCGGTCTCCTCTCTACTATTGTTTCGAGATCAGATCATTCACAGCCGTAACTAATTTGTGATACCAGTAGTTCTCTCAGACACTGGGACTTCACCATTTTCTGCAGAAATTCTATTTCTGTAATTGTCAGTACTATACTGATCTTAAAGCCAAATAAAACCTCTCGCCACAATCACGAATGTGGAACTTTTGCCAAGAGTACTAGTGAAACAAGAGTCGAGAAGATGAAGCTGGCCATGAACAGGACACAGACTGAGGAAACGTTGATGGCATTACCAAGTACTCATTGGTGTGGAATCTCACGTGTTATAATGATAGATTAAAAGACAAGAGATGAGGATGACGTCTAAAGACCTTGAGCTGACGGCAAAGATATGTGGACCTGGCCTGCTTATGTTGAAAGCCCTTATGGAGTTTAAAGTCATGAATTTAAATGGGGTGGATATTTTAACTGTCGGTATCGCTTGCGCAATTCGTTTTGGTTTTACTTCTTTTATTTTTTTCTTATGCGGCAGCACTTTAAGACGCATGATTCCGGAATGGTAATCGAATAACTCACCGGAAAGAAAATTTACAAATACGAGTATTATACGAAATACCGTTTTAAAACCTGCTCGGGGCTCTAGTCTTTCTAACACCACAAAGCTGCTGATTTAGCAGCATTCGTCCTGATCAATTCTCGACAAGATTGTCAACTTTGAAATAACGGTCGGCAGTAAGTATAACAATGCTGTGCTATATTGTTTTAGTGATCAATACTTTCTGTTAGACGGTGGACTTATATATAGTTACAGTTGTCAGAAAGTTATACTGACAATCTAAAGCAGGATTTGGCAACCGTTCGATCGCGTTCTACTGGTAAATCACAAGGGGTGATTTTGTAGATCATCAAGTGATGGAGGAAGGTAAAAATAAATAATTCTTAAACCAACTACATTTCTGAGCAGCCCTGTCTGGTAGTAAAAAGCGCAGCGTCACACATCACTTTGAATAACATTAATGTTCAGAGTCATTTTTAAAACTGTTCATTCTACACATTGAAACTGATATCCAACCTATTTATGAAAACATGATTTAACAAGGTTAACTTGATTTAAAAATGATTTAACTTCGGAGATTTAAGTTTTTTCTAAAGTAGAAGCCAAAGGCTCCTTGGTTGACTAACTGTCGTCTATAGAGCCTCAAAATGCAGCACTGACAATAGAAAGTTGCGGCGGAGGAGGAGAGAAACAGAAAATAAAAGAGATAAAAACAAAATAAAGAACACACACAACCCGAAAAATACACAATGTTTATAAAAGCATGCACATCGTCACAGACTGAAATTATCTACGCGTGTACAGTTTAAACTTACGATCGACCTGTTCACTGGTTGTGGGAGTGTTTTCTGTTCAATAAATGTCTTTATCTCTAAGTGATAGTTAGACTATATCTCGAGTTTTTACCTGGAAATGATCTTTTACACTTTACGAATGCAAGAAATATTTATGTACCGATCTAAAACACTGGTATCTTCAAAGTAATGTTTGTATGTATATTGATAACGCTGTTTGATGTGATATAACGTGAAATGGAGAGAGCGAAGCCATTTCATAAAATTGCAGTTGACATGAGGATGACAATGATACTTTATAACATATCTATCGCTTCTCTGTCTGTCCATCTGCCTACTTATATTTTTTTTCTGTCCATCTTCAGTCATCTGTCCAAAGATCGATTGATCAACAGCCTATCTATCTATCTATCTATCTATCTATCTATCTATCTATCTATCTATCTATCTATCTATCTATCTATCTATCTATCTATCTATCTATCTATCTATCTATCTATCTATCTATCTATCTATCTGTCTGTCTGTCTGTCTGTCTGTCTGTCTGTCTGTCTGTCTGTCTGTCTGTCTGTCTGTCTGTCTGTCTATCTGTTCGTCTGTCTGTCCGTCCGTCCCTCCCTCCTTCCCTCCCTCCGTCCGTCCGTCCGTCTGTCTGTCTGTCGGTCAGTAGGTAGGTAGGTCTGCCTGCCTATCGGTCTGTCTGTCGGTCGTTATGTCTGCCTTCCTGCCTGTCTGTCTGTCTACCTTTTTATCACGTACCTATCTTTACGTCTGACTCTCTGTTTATCCATCTAACTATTTACCTTAGCTGATAGCTAAGCAACATGTCCTGAGTTTTATGATGTACTTTTGAATTTGGCCCCTTATGGAGCATGCAGTCTTCAATGTAGCTGAGTCCCAGATATTCTGCACCAAAGCATTTATGTGCTCATTAAGCTGTTAGCCCTATGTACAACCTCATATTAATAGCTACTTACAGATAGCTTAAAGGGAGCACTAACATTATTTCTTCTTTGTCTTCTCCCCAAACCGAGATGGGAACTGTCGGTAAGCTTATAAGATAGGAACAAGGAAATTCCTAGAATTATTCCAGAAATGGCTTTACGTCAGGCAACGTCATTTATTCTTTACGGAATACAAGCCAGGGGAGTTGGGCAGACAGAGCTTTCGAGTCTTTAATGCTACAGGGTCAATGCGTTAATTAGTCTGATTTCAAAATACCAGTGGGCTTGAGAACGGGCGAAGCAAATGTCGCACTTTTCCCTATGTGTCAGTGAGTCTTTCTGTGTTTTAATGAACGTGTTTATTATATGGACTTGTATCACGTAGATCTTGGGCTGTTTTTTAGACTGGGAGTCAACTCGACTGTAATCTGGCGAATTGCCAGATTTTAGAATCTGCATTTTTAGTTCTTCTTTCTTTGCTCTCAGTTAAGCAGATCTATCTATCTCATGATCATCAGATTGGCAGAGTGGTTAAAGCACTTGTCTCTCGCTGCAAAGTCACATGGTTCCAGGTTCAAAACTGGGTTGTGACACATTGCAGAGCGGTTAAAGCACTGGTCTCTCGTTGCAAAGTCACATGGATCTGGGTTCAAAACTGGGTTGTGACACATTGCAGAGCGGTTAAAGCACTTGTCTCTCGCTGCAAAGTCACATGGTTCCAGGTTCAAAATTGGGTTGTGACACATTGCAGAGCAGTTAAAGCACTTGTGTCTCGATGCAAAGGTTGCGAGTAATGGAACTGGCTACACTACCTCATTTAGCTGGATCTAGTCATGTGACTCATTCAGTAATGGTGTCTGTAGCAATGTCTTATAAACGAAGAGACTGGCGAACTCGATGAAGAACATCTTAATCGACACACTTGAGAGAGCTGAAGCCAATGACATTGCCATCGCTCAGACCAACAAAATTTCACGCAGCTCTACAACACTATAATCCAGCGGCAGCAAACACAGGAGCAGTGGGAATCTACTTTAGAAGCAATGAGCTATCTAAAGACCTACCTTTATAAAATGATGAATGTTTTCAGGTTTCAGAGTATGTGAGATTTATAAAAAGTGCAACCTGTAAGTAAACTTAAATGATAGAAATTTCAAACTAACTGATCTGAAATTTAACTCGAGTATAAGGCGGGTTTTATTTTTCATGTAATAAAAAATATTAAAAAAATATTTTAAACACACGCTTTTAATGCACTAAAAACCCAAAAATAATTTTTCAAGGAGTTTATAGCTTGCGATCAAAAAGTTTAACAACAAATTGACAAAAAGCGTGGGGCGCTTAAGCGCTTATCATATATTTTATCCATAAGTGTGTCATGATGACAAATACCAACAGAGCTTGAACAAAACAAAACCAGTATTACCTCATTTTACTACTACACAACTGACACACATAGAACATTTGTAATAATATATGTCACTACAATATTCATATTAAATACATTCTGTACATAACTTGTAATTTAAATTGATTGTGATTCCTGGTTCCCTTGTAGTTGAATCAGGACACATATTCATTCATGCCAGTAATGAATACATATTGTTATTTGAAAGTTTATCAGTGACTCTTTTAAGATATCTTTGTAGAGTGTTATATGTATGTGAGTGTCACAGTGTTGTCAAGAGTAGTGGATTAAATTAAATTGTTTATCTGTCTGTTGTTGTGACTTACACTTCACCATACTCATACCCTAGACACATAACGTAGCATCACACTATTCCAGAATAATTCTGACTGAGATATATAGATATGTGGTAGCAAGTAAGGTTATCTATAATACACTACTCTTAATAGATATAGATACCTTCACAGCTGATCTCAGTCAGTACACTAAGTCCCCTATAAGTATTTATAACATCCCACTTCACCACATATATTGGGGTCTCGCTCTTGGGATTTTGAATCTTTAACTATTAAAAATATTGGGGGTAATTCACTTCAGGGAATATAAGAATTAAAAGGTATCCTTGGGTGGAATTAAATAAGGTTGAGCTCACGGTGCCTGTGTTGTCCATTAGAGATTGAATTGTCGGTTAGACATTATAAAAATTTACCTGATAGACAATGGCGGACCTGGCCAAATTTCGATCTGCTGCGGTTCAGACTGCAAAAGAGTTAGGATTAGATAGGCAAGTTATGGTTGCCTATGTCACAACGGAATGTGACAAATTTATTGAACGCGAAGAAAGAAGATTTGAAGCCGAAAGAAAGTTAGAGGCTGACAGGGAAATTAAGAAGTTACAATTTGAAGCTGAGGCTGAGACTAAGAGGTTGCAAGCTGAGGCTGAGACTAAGAGGTTGCAGATTGAGGCTGACAAAGAGGCTAAAGCATTGAAAGCCGAGGAAAGAAGACAGGCTGCAGAAAGGGAAGAGAGGAAATTAGCTGCAGAAAGGGAAGCAGAAGATAAAAGATTACAAAGGGAACATGAGTTACGACTAAGGGAGTTTGAGTTTCAAGGCCATGCTCCTGAAAATGGTGCCAGTCCCTTTGCCTCTGATGCTACGGTTACTCAAGGAGCCTCAACCTCAGCTATGAATTTTCATTTAGATCATTTTGTTGAGAAAGACGATGATATTGAGAGCTATATAAATAGGTATGAACTATTAGCTACCACGTATGGGTTAGAGAGAGAAAGGTGGAGCTTAAAGTTATCTCAGGGACTTCGTGGGGCAGCTTATGAAGTTTTTGCAAAAATGAGCAGAGGTGATCAGGAAAATTATGACATGCTAAAGCAGGCTCTTTTGTTAAGGTATGAAAAGAATGCAGAATTTTATAGGAAAAAATTTAGGAATGCTAAACTACTGTCAGGTGAAACCTATCACCAGTTCTCTGCACGAATAGAGACATACTTGGAGAAATGGACTTCTCTGGGGAAAACCCAAGATCTTAAGGAAATGGTCCTTATAGAGCAACTAAGAGAGTCCATGGCTCCAGACCTGAGAAAGTTTCTCATGGAACAAGGTGCAGAGAGGCTGGGTGAGTTGCTAAATGTTGCTGAAAGGTATCAAGCAGCTCAAGCAGAGGTAACAGGTAATAAAAAGAAACAGGTGGATAACTTTAGGGCACCACAGAACTTTAATAAATTTGATCCTAGGGATCAAAATAAAGGTAAGCACCAATTTGATAGGCCACGGTATGAAAATAAAAATAAATTCCCACAATTCGATGAAAGGAAATATGATGAAAGAAAATCTTTCAACCAAGGAAAAAGGTGGTGTAAGAATTGTCAGATGGACAATCATGACACTGACCGTTGCAGAAGGAAACCTGTGTATATGGCAACCCTTCAGGTCAGGTCGACCTCAAGACAGGAGGAGGATATTATGTTAGATACCACTCCAGAAGAGATGAGGAAGGCACAGGCTGGGGATAAAACACTCAAGCCTTGTTTCAGAAAATTGTCAACTTGTCATACAACTCCAGGCAAGGGAGATTTTTACATGAAAAACAAGTTGATGTATAGGAAGACTGGAGCTAGATCCAATGGTCACGGACAGCTGGTTCTTCCAAAGATATAGGACAGACTTAATAAGGAGCCTACATGTGAAACCAGATGGGGACCATGAGAAGATAGGTACCATCATTCAAAAGGTGGCTCACAATTATTATTGGCCCAAAGCAAGATGGGACATTGAGAATTTTGTAGAAAGGTGTAGCATAGCACATGAGGGAACACCCACAAGTGGGAACATGGATCAGGACCTGGACACGCCACGGGGCAAAATTAGGCCTGATAATAAAAAGAAATATAGATTTGATAAAGTGGACCAAATGGAATGGGAAGCCCCTTTTCACGGACAAGCTTCACTTAACTGTTTTACAATGGCCACTATGCGGAGAGTGCAAAAAGATGTCTTACCCCAGGATAAGCCGACAATCCCTCAATCGGACTTAAACAAACTGGAGGAAGAGGATGTAGAGAGGAAATCTCTCATCAAGAATTTTAAGAGGGGAGAAAGCCCCAAAAGAAAAATTGGTAGCGGTCGTTTTGTGAATGATAATTCTGGGAGGAAAAATCATCACTATAAAGCTTCGAGTGGAAGAGACCATACCGGTGCATGGACAAATAGGTCCACACAATTAAAGGTCCATATGTAGCTTTGTTAAGAACGTGGACTGATGAAAAGGCAGAGGAAAACATTACATCTTCATACCAATATGTGAATGAGCTGACCACTCGGTTAAAAACTGGCTGGAAACTTGCCAATGAAAATTTGAAACAAGCCAGGAAGAAACATGCTGCCTATTATAACAGGAAGGCGAAAGACAGAAATTTGGCTGTGGGAGAGAAAGTACTGCTTCTTTTGCCTGGGAGTCAGAATAAGTTACAAATTGGATGGCAGGGTCCATATACAGTTCTAGAGAAGGTGTCTAGAACAAATTATAAGATAGATAAGAAGGGGAAAGAAAAAATCTATCATGTGAATCTCCTGAAGAAATATTTGGAAAGAGAACATCAGGAAGAGACACACTTGTTGACCTTGTCCATCGCCATGGAGATGAAAAAGGAACCACTTTCATCATTTGAATATCCATTACACCCCTGTGAGACAGCAGCACAGGTGAAAATCAGTACACATTTAACGAAAACTCAGAAAGAGAGAGTGCAACAGGTTCTAAATAATCATGCAGAGGTGTTAACAGACCGACCAGGGCATACAAACCTATTGGAATATGATATGAAACTCATAGACTCCACACCTGTCTGTATGAAACCATATTCGATTCCGTTTGCTAAGGAGAAAGCTTTGAAGGAAGAGATAGACTATCTATTGAAGGAATGAATTATTTCGCACAGTGAGTCTTCGTATAGTTCCGGTGTTGTACTCTTAAGGAAGCCCTCTGGAGAACATAGACTCTGTATAGATTACAGGAGACTGAATGCTATTACAGAAGGACAGGTGGATCCATTGCCGGATACAAATCAGCTGTTTGCCAGACTAAATAAAGCTAAATATTTCTCAAAAGTGGATCTGAGTAAAGGATACTATCAGATTCCAGTAAAGCCTGAGGTTAGACCATACCTAGCTTTTAGTACCTCAGAAGGACACTATGAGTTTAATAGATTGCCATTTGGATTGAAGAATGCGCCTAGTGTCTTCTCTAGAATGATGAGAAAATTATTGGATCCTCTGAATAATCCCTGTATAACAAATTTTATGGATGATATCCTTATAGCAACAGAAACATTTGAGGAACACATTGACTCTCTGAACATGCTGTTTGATCGACTTAGGGAGGCAAATTTAACAGCCCGACCAACCAAATGTTGCGTTGGATGTAAAGAATTGGAATTTTTGGGACACACAGTTTATCAGGGAAACATGACCCCTGACCCAAAGAATTTAGAGAAACTACAGAAAGCCCCGAGACCACAAACCAAGAAGGACGTGAGATCCTTTGTCTCATTATGTGGTTTCTACCAGAAGTATATCAAAAACTTTAATTCCATATGTGCACCTTTAACTGAATTGACACGTAAAGGACATCCAGATCGCATTACATGGACACCACAATGTGAAATGACTTACCAAGAATTGAAGGAAAAGCTCACAAGTAAACCCATTTTGAAAGTACCTGACTTAAGTCAAGAATTCATAGTAAGGACGGATGCAAGTAATATTGGGTTAGGTGCAACTCTACTACAGAAATCAGATGCATTGGATGGGGAATTAAGCCCAGTGGCATATGCTAGCAGAAAGTTGAATAAAGCTGAAATCAACTACTCAACTAGCGAAAAAGAATGTCTTGCAGTAATATGGGCAATAAAGAAATTCAATATTTATCTATATGGGAAGGCATTTAAGTTGCAAACAGACCACAAACCTTTATCGTTTTTAGCACAGGCTAAGCATGAGAACTCTAGGTTACTCCGATGGTCTTTGCTTCTGGCTCCATATAATTTTAGCATTGAGTATATATCTGGAAAAACCAATCTGGGAGCGGATTTTTTAAGCCGCCATCCGTGTGATGAGAATCACCGTAAACCCCAGAAATAATAATAAATTTCTCTATGTGTATATAGAATAAAGGACTGACATATAATTTCTGTTTTAAGAGGGGAGGTGTCATGAAATATTCTAATCCACATATATAAATTATTAGGTAAATATAAAGCCTAACAAATAAAATTAATAAAGAGAAGAGCAATGGGAAAATAACAGTGCTGTCACAAAGAATGTACTCGAAATCCCCCTTGTTTTCTGCTTCGTCTGCAAATTGTAACGCTTTCACGTTGATAGTAAAAGCTTACTGTATTATACCCGCTTTCTTCAATGAAACGTGTGCTGCATTTCTAAGAAAAACATTGAGACGTACTGCGTAATGACCTAAATTAATCCTAACATTAATTATATTACGTTACCAAAACGAACGAACAGATGGACAAAAGGATAGCGAGAGGGGAGGGCTGAAAATCAGAAACGCATGCAACACGCGTCGCGCGATACACAAATGCTGCCATCACGCGTGTAAGTCTACATGCACTAATTTTTTTTCAGACGGACAGTGATAAAATACACTACCCTTTCCCAGAGTTAGGTTTATAAATCATAAAAAACTCTTATTAGAAAAGATAACAATAGATGGGTTTACGTTTGAAAACATAACAGTACCCAGACAGCACATCTTCGAAACAGGAGGTAGAAGAAATTGCATATTTTGAACGCAGCCACGTAGCTCCTTTAAATTAGTATTTTTGGGTTCCTTAGGGCTTGCTGACAAATAATATGTAAAACGTTACGCAAATAGTCCAGGAATTAATAAATTATACCCAAAATAAAATATTGGGGGTGCCTGACAGCATAAAATCATTTCTGCTCATAAGATTTTTTTTTAACGTGTTTGAAAAAAATTTACGTTACAGAAATAGCCTACCATGTAAACTCCAAATTGATTGGAGCGCAACAAATGAAAGCCTAACCACGATTGGTCGGGCTATAAATACTATCTTGGTTGTTAGGGGAGACGGGAAAAGATAACATTTTTTCAAACACTTGTCGAAACGTGGCTCATTGGCCAGTCTCGCTGATAGACACACTTGGGAGCGTTAGTTCGAGACCACTTGTTTAAGGGATCCTGATAAAGCATCAGGGCGTTGAAGGCAGGTAAAATTTTGCTCAATAAAAGCCTGGAAGATAAGCCGATGGAAATTTGTGCCAGTTTGTGCCAGAATTCATTGCTAATCAACGTATCTGTGTTTATTCGTATGAATTGTGGTAAGCTTGAACCATTTAATATCTTTTAATGAAAATTGAATGTGAATTGTTGATTTATGCCTGTATATATATGTGTAGTTCAGTGGCAAACGTGAGGTAAAGCCTAAAATGCTCCAGCCTGAACAGAGGGTGTCGGAGAGAAGTAAAACGGCATGGAATGGCCAAACAGTACACTGACACCTGGATGATTGACTAGAAAGAAATAATGCTGGAAGTGCAGATGCGTAGTAACCATTAAGAAGGGTAATACTGGAATAAAGTATTTCAGATGAAGCTGACTGTTGGCCTAACGCTCTGAACGCAATGTTTGTGCTGTATTGTGATCAGTGTAAAAGAGAATATAAATTAGTTATGAAGTAGAAGGTACATCCTTCTTGATTTCAGGGACAGTGGTCTTGATGGTACTGAGCAGCACCTGGTCAGAGCTTTGCTGAATCCAGTGTCGGACAGCATACTCCTTGGTCCGTTTAGCTATCAGTGAGGTGTCTCCAGAGCCCAGAGGAGAATTCGAGCAGAGGAGTCCTTTCCTGCCGCCATCACGCCAGATAAGCTAACTTGGCCAGCTGAGCTCAACATTATGTCCCCTCATCTTGAAATGACTTTATAAAAATACTATTCAGAGGGGAATTTACTTGTCTTAAAATCAGGAACTGTGAACATCTCCAATACTAGTCCCTAAAGACAAACTATTGAAGTCATGATGACAAATACCAACAGAGCTTGAACAAAACAAAACCAGTATTACCTCATTTTACTACTACACAACTGACACACATAGAACATTTGTAATAATATATGTCACTACAATATTCATATTAAATACATTCTGTACATAACTTGTAATTTAAATTGATTGTGATTCCTGGTTCCCTTGTAGTTGAATCAGGACACATATTCATTCATGCCAGTAATGAATACATATTGTTATTTGAAAGTTCATCAGTGACTCTTTTAAGATATCTTTGTAGAGTGTTATATGTATGTGAGTGTCACAGTGTTGTCAAGAGTAGTGGATTAAATTAAATTGTTTATCTGTCTGTTGTTGTGACTTACACTTCACCATACTCATACCCTAGACACATAACGTAGCATCACACTATTCCAGAATAATTCTGACTGAGATATATAGATATGTGGTAGCAAGTAAGGTTATCTATAATACACTACTCTTAATAGATATAGATACCTTCACAGCTGATCTCAGTCAGTACACTAAGTTCCCTATAAGTATTTATAACTTCCCACTTCACCACACTAATGAAGTATAAAGCAGAAGTTAATTTCATGCAGAATCAGCGCCCCACGCTTTTTGTCAATTTGACGTTACATTTTTTGGCTGCAAGATATAAACTCCTTGAAAAATTATTTCTGGGTTTTTAGTGCATTAAAAGCGTGTGTTTAAAATATGTTTTTTATATTTTTTATTGTCTTCTTTTTAGTGTTAGAAAAATTATGACATACTAAAATATAAACAATATTTTTACTTATTGTAAATCTGGTCTAATATTTCTTAAGCGATCCATTTCTTTTAGAGCGTCAATATTACATGGCTTTGTGCCTGTTAATTTGGTGCAATCAATTTCTTCAATTTGAAGGCCATCTAGAGATGGAACTCGACTTTCCCTTGATTCATAATTTTATAATTTGGATTGTTTCCCTTGATTTAGCTAGACACTTGTTTGAGTACAACCCTGTTTTACGCATATAAAAAAAAAGCACACCACGTACTCTTGAATTTTTAATTAACTTGATTAACGCCCCCGATTTGTTTACATTTCTTTACGAAAAACTTTAATGACTCATAATGTCATAATTACAATATTAAATTATTAAATAATTGACTGATTATTGTATTGTCATCGAGAATATACAACTGTGTCAAGTTTCAGAGCTATTGCTCATCTATAAGTGATTGAAAAATCGATTGCAAGATTTGAAAGTGACATGAAATTGACATACAAGTGAAGTTAAATAAGAGCGTGAAATAAAAACTGGGAATAAGTTTCTCGACTTATACTCGAGTATATACAATAATCTTCGTAGGAAAAAAAACCATCTTCCTTTCTCATGCAATTCACTACCAAAGTGAAGCTTTCTAAAATGGCTAGTGGGTTTTCAATGCAAAACGTGAACAAAGTAGCTTAAATCCTAGAGATACATCGTTTTTAAATGCCTACTGGAGATGGGTAGTCTGAATATACTTTAGTTTTACAATTCTGTTTATTTTCTGCTCAGTCACATAAAGATCTATCAAATCAACCTCTGTGATCTACCAATATATCGGGGAATATCTTATGCCGACCCCTGCGCTGTAATCGAATCACACATATTCAAGACAAATAGTAATCGACATTCATGAAGGGTTGGTTCTTCCCAGGTTTGTGGAGTCGGCCAAAAAATGTACCGACTCCGACCACTGACTCCGACTTCACAGCCCTGGTTCTTTCTATGAGATTCTTTTCCGTCTAAACTAAATTATCGTTATCATAATTTTCTTTGTTGGTTCCTACGGAGCACGGAGCCATCAGTGCAGCACGAGAGTATTTATGTGTTCTTGGAGCGGTAATGTCTATAATATTTTGTTTGACATGCTGGTGCTGTAAAACCTCACGTTAGTCGCCTTGTACTTCTTCTACGGGAGCCGCGGTAGCGCAGTGATTAGTGCACTGGCTTCTTAGCTAGGTGGTCCAGGGTTCAATCCCTAGTAGAGGTGGGATTTTTTAGACCTAAAACGGCTCCGGGGTCGACCCAGCCTCATTAACTGGGTACCAGAGTAACTCTGGGAAGGTTAAGACGGCCGGCGTGATGCTGAACACATCACCCCTAGTGCGCCGATGGTCAAGAAAATAAGGGCCTAACACCATATTTCCATATTTCCTATATAATATTTCTTCTACGTACACTTTCAGACATCTGCTTGAATATTTTCAAACAAGTAGTAGTCAGCTTGAGGCTATTTGTTTCTCTACAGTTTGTCCAGGAATAGTACTGGTGTCGGCCATATATGCTTTCTCTGTTCCTGAGATGTTGGCAGATGTTCAGCAATCATTTGCCTTGTAGTATGAAGGAGCAGTAGCAGTATTACGTTTGTGCCTCAACAGAGACTTCTGGGAACTTCTGCTGACATCTGTTGATTGAAACGTCACTTCCTATTTTTAAACTCTTATGTCATCACTTGTATCCCCTGGATGTGCATGAAAGTACAGTCAAAACAGTGAATAATAATAACTGCCATTTGACAAATAAGTTTTATGTTTGCATTTTTGTATTCAGAAAATAAAATAAAACAAAATACACGCCAACATGGACAAAAAAACTGATGTTACAAGAGACAGCAACAAATGCTGGACGCTTTGATATAATGTGTCGAGCCAACCGGATCTCACGTTAAGTCGTATTATTAATGTGATGGAGCCTGTGACGTAATAAAATGGTAGTTAATTTATGTATTTTAATGTTTGTTTCGTATAATTGGAGTGCAGAAATGAATATTTAAAAGTAGGAATCGACTTTTCAATCACTCTGTAGATACCAATCATTTAAAGAAGTCGACTGGTCACTACTTTATTTTTATTGGTACTGTCTATCATCAATTTGTAAAATTAAAGATATAAATGTGTTAGTGAGTACACATTTTTTCGCTTATATTTGTATAATGTTTGAGTAAATTAAGCCGGCAAAATATGGTTCTTGTGCGTTTATTCACCGGTTAAATCAAATTCTGGAAATTTATTACCAAAACTGAGAACCGTACTTTTTCTTGACTGGAAAATGTTGATTTCACATTGTGATTTGGGAGGCAAGTTAAAAAAAAAAGCGTTTCTCTTGCATTCATAGTTGACACGCTTACGACAGACCCGCCCTCAACCCCACCACCCCCCCCCCCCGTATTTAAAAAAAAAAAGTTTATAAACCAATAGAACGGAATTGAATCAGTTCTACAAGTTAACGGTACAAAGGAAACAAGGGAAATCGCTGCCGTTGCCTTCTCTAACTCAAGATCAGAATCAGGCACCATTTTACAGCTGGTTTGACTGATGCGTGACACATGTTCCCTTCCTCGCTGCCGTTGCCTTCTCTAACTCAGGATCAGAGTCAGGTACCCATTTACAGCTGGTTTGACTGATGCGTGACACCTGTTCCCTTTCTCGCTGCCGTTGCCTTCTCTAACTCAAGATCAGAGTCAGGCACCCTTTTACAGCTGGTTTGACTGATGCGTGACACATGTTCCCTTCCTCGCTGCCGTTGCCTTCTCTAACTCAGGATCAGAGTCAGGTACCCATTTACAGCTGGTTTGACTGATGCGTGACACCTGTTCCCTTCCTCGCTGCCGTTGCCTTCTCTAACTCAAGATCAGAGTCAGGCACCCTTTTACAGCTGGTTTGACTGATGCGTGACACATGTTCCCTTCCTCGCTGCCGTTGCCTTCTCTAACTCAGGATCAGAGTCAGGTACCCATTTACAGCTGGTTATGGAGTGTTAGAGACTTCACCATACTAGGTCCAGCATCGAGAGGTGGGGAGACCAGTTTCCTTCCTCGCTGTCTTTTCCCTTCCTAACTCAAAGTTAAGTACCCATTTATAGCTAGGTAGACCCCATCTCTCGATGCTGGACCTAGTATGGTGAAGTCTCTAACACTCCATAACAGCTGTAAATGGGTACCTTACTCTGATCCTGAGTTAGAGAAGGCAATGGCAGCGAGGAAGGGAACAGGTGTCACGCATCAGTCTAACCAGCTGTAAAAGGGTACCTGCCTCTGATCTTGAGTTAGAGAAGACAACGGCAGCGAGGAAGGGAACAGGCCACCCCACCTCATAAAGCTGGGACCCAGTACATCGAAGTCTATAACACTTCACTCCCCTACGGCAGAATGTGCTACGTGACTACAACCTTACGAACGGCAATCGTGTTTTAAAAAAAATTCTAAGCAACGGGGGAGGGGGGAGAGGACAATGACACTTTTTCAGTCAAGAAAGAGTACGGTGATCGGTTTGGGTAATAAATATCCACAATTTGATTTAACCGGTGAATAAACGCACAAGAACCCAAAATATGTCTCATAAAATTCAATATCTTGTTGGTTTTTTTTTTTTTAAATCTGCATCCTTTTGTACGTTGGCGCCACACGGGTTTTCTCGTTGTCTTTTGTCCACTTTTCTTAAAGGAAATCCCCACCTCCCTCCAGTTTCTCTGGGGATTCCGCGTCAATGATTGTCGAGGAATAGCTTACATGGCATTTGCCCTGTATTTTGTACATCCTTTAATTTAAAAAGCAAATGGTTATGTCTTTATCTATTTTTCAATGCAGGAAAAAGAAAACAAAAAACATAGACACAGTTCTTTCAATTCATCATTTTTAATCAGCAAACATTTTTCATCTTCTTTGCTCGCAGCTGAACATAAGCTGTTCTTTTTACACGACTTTTTGTTTCGTTTCTAAGTAATTTCGCTTCTGCAATTCAGCGCATACCTGACACTAATATCATATCTAGATCAATGTCAAGGGCAATGATTAATCTGTAATATGTGTGTGTGTTTGTCCGGCTTTTTTCCTTCCTATTTTCCTTGAGTTTGTGTCCGATTGGCAGAGTGGCCTAAGCGCTTGGCTCTCGCAGCTAAGTTACTGTCTTCCAGGTTCGAAACTTTGTAGCATCATACTTCAGTCTTCCCTGCTGAAAATGGATACCTGACTCTGCTCTTGCGTTAGAGAAGGCAAAGGCAGCGAGTAATAGAACCGGTCAACCCACCTCATAAATCTGCACCTACAATCATGAACACTCTCTAACACTTCATTCCTCCTGCAGCAGTATCTGCTATTTGACCCCGTTTACCTTATTTACGTGTTGTGTCTGTGTCAGTGTCTGTGTCAGTGTCTGTGTCTGTGTCTATGTCTATGTCTGTGTCAGTGTGTATGTTTTTTTTTTTGTCCTTTAGCGTAAACTTTGAAAAAAAAAGTATTCAAGTCAGGTTTACAAATTAAGATTACACAAGAAATACTGAACGTTTCGGTATTTCCTTCGTCAGTCAGACTAACTAAAAGGAAACAAGGACTAGAGATATAGAAAGGTTAAGAAGTGGCAAAAGTGTAGACAAATAATTTTAAATACTGACAAAGAAAGAGCAACGTTTAGTTTCCGGGATCTCAAGCCAAAAAAGGGCAACTTTATCCTCAGGCATCTCGTGCTAGGCGACTAATATGACATTGTGCATGGGATAGGCAACCTGATCATATTGTTGTTGTTGTTGTTGTTGTTGTTGATGTTGTTGTTTAACTAGGGCTGCTGATCAGTGAGGGAATATAATTTATGGAAATTGTTTTTCAGAACCAGTGGTCCTAATTATGTCATACTTCCCCCTGGTCTCCTGGTAGTGAGATCGGATGGCTAGCTTTCTCGGATAAGGGCGAAAATAAAGGATGTCCCGTGTGTAAGTTGCGCACGTTAAAAATCCCACGGCAGTTGGAAACTGTAAAAAGTAATCCTGTCAGACCGCTGCCTTGGCAAAATTTAAAAATTAGAAACTACCCACTACAAAAATATTTATAGAATGAGTGATTCCTATATACGCACATAGGGATTCTCATCGGTGCTACGGTGTTCGTGCACTGTGCTGAGATCCTCCTTATGTGATCTAAGGGAGGAGATCGGAGCACTGATGGAGTTGTCCGTGTGCAACGAAGATAGTCCTTAACACCAAACCAAACTAATACTAAGTTGACGAGTCCTTGGTATTAACTACAATACACTGTAGATCTAGGCTTTTCCTGTGGCTTTTCTTTCATTCCGAAACGTGTTGAGTTGAAGTCATAAGCTACAGTTTCTCCAGCTTGGTAAAGATAAAGGATCCCGTTACACGCCTGTTAAGGCATATTGGGAATACTGTGTTAGGCCCATATTTTCTTGACCAGCAGCACTTTCGGGGTGATGTGGTCAGCATTATGCCTGCCACCTTAACCTTCCCAGAGTTGCTCTGGTACCCAGTTCATGAGGCTGGGTCGACCTCGGAGCCGTTTGCGGTCTAAAAAATCCCACCTCAACTGGGGATCGAACCATGGACCACCAAGCTAGGAGGCTAGTGCACTAACCACTGCGTTACCACAGTAACAATTAAAGGATCATCAAACATATAAATCATATTGCCACAGAAACCACTTCTGTAAGAGCATGTGAATCCATGGTGCAGGCTTCCTGTAAGGGAACCAGTTGCCATGGCGACTCTATACTTCATAAGGAGCGCAAAAGAAAATGAATGAAACAAGAAAGAAATACAGCCCAGAGAAACTGCAATAAATGAACAAAACAAAGCAAAGAATAACAAATCAACATTACTGCTTGTATAAATAGAATAACTGTGACTGGCGAAGGGAAAATCCGGAACGCCATGTTTGTCCTACATTGTTCATTGGTAGCACGGACTCCAATTTCTTCTTTTTTCTTACTCTAACTTTTTTCTTACTCTTTATTGTCGGTTTTATAGCAATCCCCTTTATTATTTACATTTTAGAATATGTTCTTGTAACAGTTTTCATTTTTTTTTTCTGTATGAATTTGTATATACAGATTTTTGTATGCGTGGTTTTCTGCATGATGCGTGTGTGGTGTTCCGTCATGTACATTGTGTTCATGCGTTGTTTTGTTTTTTTCTTACGTGTAAAATTGTGGATGTTGTGTGTATTTCTGTGCTTGAAAGTATTACACGTTTTATGTCTGTACGAGTAAGTCACTCGCCAAAAGATGGCGAAAAAAAAATTATGCTGTGTTTTTTTCTAATTCATATCTTCATGATGGTACTAACTCTCCTGTGGTCATTCATCTAGATGTACTCGTTATGACGATATGGAGCAACGCGTAAAACATGGCATGGGAAAAGTGAAACAACGGACTGAAATTTGACTAATTAATTAACAGCAGCTTTAATCACAGTACGTTTTGTAAATATACGGACATCTTTTAAAATCTTGTCTTAGTACTTTTAAAAAAAAACATACACATAAAAAATTTAAAATACAGTTTATTATTACGCCGTCTCCGAATCATTATTTAAGGCTGTATCGATTTGAGCGACTAAATCGGCCGAATTAATGCAAATGTAAGAAACTGTCTTCCTTATCTACTGCTAAATATAAATATAATTTAATCATGCTAATCTGAAATGCAAATGGGAAAAATTCAAGAAATTGTTAGCAAAAGTAAACATCCGCCATTATTAAGGATGGAAACACGGGACGCGTTGTTTCAAAATACGCGCTATTCAGCTCCCCGACCGAACAACGCGCCATGAAAAGATTGCAACTTTGATGGTAAAAAATTTTAACATAATAAAGTCAGTCACGGAGGGATGGGACCCAAAGATGCAGCAATAGAGAATGCAGTCAGCGACCCATAGCTTGACTGCTTGCGTCACGGTCAGCGAACCAGAGCTGACCAAGATCCTACTCCACCTCCAAGTAGTGATCCTGGAAACAGGCTGCATCACTGCAGTCTAGCTGAGAGAGTAGGGATCGAAGTGGGAAGGCAAACCCTGTCCCAAAAAATGCCTCGCTGAAGTCGGATGTGTCGGCCGAAAGGTGCAGATATCGCAGCGTTGCTGTAAACAGACACAACGCAACCAACGCCCTTTTCAGGGCAAACGAAGAAGAAGAAGTCACGGACGGATAAGAGAATTGATATATAAGTGTATTTGCTGACACTGAGGTGATGAGCAAATATTTATCTCGTCAAAGCGATTATCTGTGTTTTCAATTATGTGATTGTTGCATGTTTTTAAAGTTTTCGTATGTGAACTATGTGTTTGTTTATTTTTATTAATCTCATTTTTATCTCTATCGCAAAATGTTACTTATTTGTGTGCTTTATTTTTAGTAATTTCTTTTTAATTTGCCGTTTATTGTCTTGTATTATTTGCGTGTAGGTTGACATGTTTCAACTATTGGGGTTATTTTGTTTTTTAATTGCTTCTTCATTCCTATTTTTCTTCCTTTATTTTTCATCACTTCTCATACATGTCTTCTTATTCTTCCACCTTTGTTTTTCCTTATCCCTGCCACTGTTACCCTTAGCAGTTCCTGAAGGGGTCTCGGAGGAGACAAAGAGAGAATAACACTATGCAACCTCATCATGCAAGTAAGAGGTGAGTAATATGAGGTTGTGCAAGGGACTGGCAACCTCATCATGCTAAATTATTGCTACTAAAACTACCGCTGCAGGAGCACTCAAGATTTGATGCGGACAGCTGTAGTGGTACGCCATGCTCTATTAGAAGTAACAAAAGGGAATAAACAAATATTGATGTTAGTACCATATGTACAGCTACCGCTAATCGTCACACTAAAACACTCTTAAAAATATTTCTTAAATTTCTTCTTTTTTTCGGAAATGTATTTGAGTGTGGTGTTGTCTGTTTTAAACAAGGATCTACGCTGCAGACAATGCCATTCACTATTTCTATGTGACTGACGAAATACCTAAATTTCCATTAAATCCAAAAAATCTTGTCTGATCAAACGTCAGATCTTTTCACTTTCCTTTGCTCGTACGACAACCAAGAAGTGGGCGCCTGTGCATAAATGAACGACTGAAATTGTAGAACAAGATCATCCCTAATTCCAAATACTCTGATTCCTGAAAAAAAAAAAAAAAAAAAATGAGAATTTCAGAGTAGATTGTTAGAGAGCTCTGTATCTCTAAAGAAGATCCCCACACATCCTGTATTGCCTAATTCTGGTATAGGGCACAATAACAACGCTACGTTAGTTGTTCATCCGGTTAATCGGCATTCGTTTCCATAAAGGATAAAAAAAAGATATACGTGGTTGATATGACGTCATCCATGCAAGCGTATTCGACGGAGCAAACTCGATCGATACTCGCATTTGACAATCAGCAGGACCCGTTATGTTCTCTGTAAACGATAAGAAAAAATAGTATTCGTGAAATGGCTTTACGGGTGCCAGTAACTCGAATCCATTATAAGATAAGGTCATAGGTGAATGGAGAATAAATGCAGAGACGTTATGTACAACTATATATAATAAATATTTCAAAAAGGGTGCATTACTAAATGTATCCTGTTGCATTGACCAGGACGTAAGCTTCGTGACTCCCAGTGTCGTTCTTGGATGGTTCGTGTATTTTATATCATGGTCTACCCTCCTCTTTTGACAAATTCAGCTTCATTCTGGATCCGTGTTTTTCTCTTATCATCATCATCATCATCTTAAAAATCATCATCGGCAGTGGCATTAACGTCATCATCATCATCGACAGCAGCATCATCATATTCATCGCTTTTCAGCCCACCGTGAAACAGATGTCACCATCATAAACAAGCTAAATCCTCCTGTCATGTGCCGTCTGATCAGGTCTGTCCCTGTCGTCTTTATCCTTTTTTCACGCATGTCTCGACTTCTCTTCCCCATTTTTTGACCTCCCTCTACATCAATTACCCTGCGGGCTCCAGCAAAGGGACAGTATTGCAATGCTACTAACTATTTTCCTGCAGTACCACTATCCAACTCCGTGTTTTCTCCTCGTCTCCTATTTCACGGCTATTTGTCAAGTTCTCTCCATCATTTCCACATTGACGATCTTGTCACACAATCAATCCAACTTTTCTGCACAGTTACCCATTTATGAGAGTCTGTACCTTTCATGCTAGTTTTATTGTTGTACATGTTTCAAAGACATACAGTAGAACAGAACTGACATTTGAGTTGAAGATTATTTTTTTTAAATGTTGGATTTTATTTTATTTGATGTCAATATATTTCCTAATGCACTCGAAATGTCTGTTTCTTATTGTCTTATTCCTGCCCTGAAATCTTAAAACCTAGCATGTCGTGAGGTAATGATGGTTGCTCAGTGTTCATTCCCAAGGCAAGCCAGCTGTTGTTTTATTCCTACATTATATATTATCAACAGACTACCAGTCAAAAGAGACAATGTAGACAGAAAAAATGAATTGCAACGTAAAATAATGGACAAATTTATATGTCGAGGAACAAAACAGTTTAACAATCACTAGGCAGACGTGGCGACTACTGGTCGAGTCCTCATCGACAGTTGTCCCCAAGGATCAAGTCTTATGAGATAAGCCAGATATAACCAGCAATAGAAGAATGTAGTACCAGCTGAACATGATGTAAGAGGAAAAAACAACTCTGGCGTTGAATATGGCACTCATTGAGATAACCAGTTTTAAGCATTACAAGGTTGTCCGTGTTCTAAAATTCCCACCAACATGATGCTCTTTCCGCAGTTTCACCAATTCTCTTAAGTGCCCTTGTTCTTGCCTGTCATTTCATAGCGAGTGGTTTCCTAGATCATAAATAGATCTACTGTAATATGGTGTCTTTGCACATATATCCTTCTTTAGCTGTTTATTTTTATACTACGAGTTATTGATACATAAACAATACCGTGTTTATTCTGACATTCAATGACCTGTTAACACGTACGCTGTTATGAATGTAGTATATGTGTGTACACCCACTTTCTTTATGAAAACCCAACTGTTTATTACATCGTTCATTCACAAAAGTACGTCTATTTCAAATTTGTAACATGTTGAGCATAGAATAAAAATTTAGCTCAGGTGAAGCGATGTGTCTGTGAGGTTCCCGGGGTCTGTGAATAGACACGGAATGAAAAGAAATACTGAGCCTTTAGGTATGTCGTACGAGGTGACTAATATGAGGTTTTGTATAGGGGCTGACAACCTCATCAAGGAAAACAAACTGCCCCACAAATCACCTCTGCAAAACCACGTGACTCTTTGGTGTAGGCTTCTTGCAATGAGACGAGCTGCAAGAACATGTGAATGTTTGGTGTAGGCTTATTGCAATGGGACGAGTTGCAAGACCATGTGAATGTTTGGTGTAGGCTTCTTGCAATGGGACGAGCTGCAAGAACATGTGAATGTATGGTGCCGGTTTCTTGCAATGGGACGAGTTGCAAGACCATGTGAATGTTTTGTGTAGGCTTCTTGCAATGAGACGAGATGCAAGAACATGTGAATATTTGGTGTAGGCTTCTTGCAATGGGACGAGCTGCAATGACTTGTGAATGTTTGGTGTAGGCTTCTTGCAATGGGACGAGCTGCAATGACATGTGAATGTTTGGTGTCGGCTTCTTGCAATGGGACGAGCTGCAAGAACATGTAAATGTTTGGTGTAGGATTCTTGCAATGGGACGAGCTGCAAGAACATGTGAATGTTTGGTGTAGGCTTCTTGCAATGAGACGAGCTGCAATGACATGTGAATGTTTGGTGTAGGCTTCTTGCAATGGGACGAGCTGCAAGAACATGTGAATGTTTGGTGTAGGCTTCTTGCAATGGGACGAGCTGCAAAAACATGTGAATGTTTAGTGTAGGCTTCTTGCAATGGGACGAGCTGCAAGACCATGTGAATGTTTGGTGTCGGCTTCTTGCAATGGAACGAGCTGCAAGACCATGTGAATGTTTGGTGTAGGCTTCTTGCAATGAGACGAGCTGCAAGACCATGTGAATGTTTGGTGTAGGCTTCTTGCAATGAGACGAGCTGCAAGACCATTTGAATATTTGGTGTAGGCTTCTTGCAATGAGACGAGCTGCAATGACATGTGAATGTTTGGTGTAGGCTTCTTGCAATGGGACGAGCTGCAGTGGTGGATTCACGCTTCACAAAGAGCTGAAAGGAAAATGGTGATAATGATGTTTGATGATGACGATGATGATAATGATAGTGATGTTTGATGATGATGATGATGATAATGGTAATGATGAAGTCATATATTAAAAGTATGAAATTAGATATAAACCAACATACCTGATCGTGCACGCCACCCTTAGCTGCCCTTGTGTCCCCTCCCTCTCCCTCCCCCCAAAAAACCCCACACACACATAAAAAACCACGCCACAATAGTACGAAGAATGTATAATTTTATGAACGAACAAACGAAACACACACACACACACACACACACACACACACACACACACACACACACACCCACACACACACACTCACACACACACACACACACACACACACAGATATATATCAAACAAAATTATAAATTTCTTTACTATTCTGATATAACATTATTCGGTAATCTTTGAAACTGGCGGTAATCTGAGACATTTCACACATCGATGTCTTTAGTTGTCACTCCTGCTGAGCATTAAATGGGCACACTTTATGTTACTACACTTGACACACCACTTGACACACCACTTGACACACCACTTGACTAACCAAAGTTACAGATAATCCTAGAAGTGCTTCTTGAAAAACTAACGTCTGAAAATTGAGGGAAACCGAGTGGAACTTTGAACAAATAAGAACACTTGAATATGGTTTATTGTTTACCACCGTGTCCTTGTGGCATTTCTCCTTTCACTTTCATCCATTCTTGATGTTTGACAGAGCACGTAGCCACCACTATAACTGATCCCCTTGCAGGAAACCTACACCACGCAGTCACATGCTCTTGCAGTCATTGTTTCCGTGGCAATTTGTTTGGCATGATGATGTTGCCAGCTCCTTGCACAACCTTATATTAGTCGCTTTGTATGATATGCCTGATGGGGCAGTAATGCAATTTGTTCTTTGTCTTTTCACGGGGTGTTACCAGAGTCAAAATAACGATTTCCATTACGGCTCATGTAACTTCAACAAAAAATACAACGTGTTACCAGAGTCAAAATAACGATTTCCATTACGGCTCATGTAACTTCAACAACAAATACAATGTGTTACCAGAGTCAAAATAACGATTTCCATTACGGCTCATGTAACTTCAACAACAAATACAATGTGTTACCAGAGTCAAAATAACGATTTCCATTACGGCTCATGTAACTTCAATAAAAAATACAATGTGTTACCAGAGTCAAAATAACGATTTCCATTACGGCTCATGTAACTTCAACAAAAAATACAATGAGACTAGTTCTTTTGATTCGTCTGTCTCTGATGAAGACCTTTTGACCGTAACTTAATCTATTTCTTTATCACGTGACCTTAACAAGATGCACGCCACCTTTTTTTTGGCTCTCCCCACTATAAAAGAAATGCACTTTTGTAACTCAAAGGTCAAGACATTTCTGCGATATCGCTCTGAGCAGGGGGGACATCGGAAAAAAATGAATAACAAACCACAGGCTGTCGTAAGTGAATGCTTCAGTTCAATACTAGAATTGAAAAGGTATAACAGAAATGAAATGGTATAACATGATTGAAATAGTATAACATGATTGAAATGGTATCATGTGATTGGAATGTTATAACAAGATTGAAATGGTATAGCATGATTCAAATGGTATAACATGGTTGAAGTGGTATAACAAGATTGAAATGGTATAACATGATTGAAATGGCATAACATGGTTGAAAAGGTATTAACAGTATTGAAATGGTATTAACAGTATTGGCATGGTATAATTTGATTGAAATAGTATAACATGATTGAAACGGTATAACTAGATTGAAATGGTATAACATGATTGAAATAGTATAACATGATTGAAATAGTGTAATGTGATTGAAATGGTATAACATGATTGAAATGATATAGCATGATTGAAATGGTATTAACAGTATTGAAATGGTATAAACAGTATTGAAATGGTATAATGTTATTGAAATGGTATAACAAGATTGAAATGGTATAACATGATTGAAATGGTGTAGCATGATTGAAATAGTATAACAGGACTCAAATAGTATAACAGTATCTCCATTAGGAATTCATGTGGAAAATCCAGACTTACTTCAGCAGAACTAGAGCTGAGGGGAAGACGTAGACGAACGTCATTGGGGACACCATCTAATAGCATCACAAGGCAGTAATTGTTCTGGATATCCCATGGCAGAGAAAATAGAAGGAGACCCAGTAACCCCATGGAGAAGAGGTCTAGAGATGGACGTCAAGCGTACAGAGAAGATATGAAAAGAAATTGAACAGAAGAGACAGAAGAGGATAAGGTTTGAAACTACTATAGCCAATGGCTCTGAGCAGTGTTTGAACATGCTAGGACGTTGTTCTTTTATCACATCTCATCATTTCCTGTATGCTTCATACAAAGCATGGAGCCACCACTACAGCTAGTCACCTTGCAGGAAACCTGTATCAGGCACTCACATGCTGTTGTAAAAGTGGTTTATGTGGCAATGTGTTGTTCATGATGCGGGTGCCCGCCCCCATGTACAATCTCAAATTAGGTGCCTAGTACGACATACATGGCGGTTCAGTACGGATATTCTTTCTTTGTCTATTCTTTCATGCATACATAATTTTAATGTACACATGTGTACCTGGTCTACACAATAATTTTAATGTACACATTTGTACCTGGTCTACAAAATAATTCTAATCCATAATGCACACGATTGGGCAAACGAGCTAGAATGCAGTTTTTTCAGCTGATCTGGAGGGTCCAACTTGTTTCTTTCGTGTTCGTGTGGGCTTTATTATCAAATATCTGCAACGACGCATTTTGCGACGTTGAGGTTGTATATTATTTACAGGCATAACGCTTCTGAGAAATCTGTAAGCCGGTCTAAATTAACACAATATTAGGACACTCCCCATAATTTCCTGGCCTGGCGTTTGAGATCTTCTCTTCTCGCCTGCTCTGTCATGTGCATCTGTTTCTTCACTGTACATACTTTACACCTTACATTCTTACATTCATTCAATTTTTAAAAAGTTCTCAAATTTCGTTCTTTTTGTTCGACGTTTTTATTTTTCGCACATTATTATTCTTGTTGTGGAGAACATCAAAAACAAAGACCAAAAAGCTGTAGACTTTCATATGGGTGCTTGCGTAGAGTTAAAGTACTGAGGTGGTATGACAAGATCACTAACGTAGAACCGATGACAAGAATTAGACAAGTGCCAGTAGAACAAGAGGTGAGAAAAAGACGCTGAGATGGATGGGACACACATTGTGGAAACCTGTTGATAGAAGTACCAGGCAGTCATTGTTCTAGAATCTCCAAGGCAACAGAGATAGAAGGAGATCAAGGAACACACGGAGAAGAGAACTGGAGACAGACATGAAGGGCACGAAGAAGATATGAAAAAACCTTGAGATAGCACGTAACAGGAAGACTTGGCATAAGCCTATGCTCCTTGGGGAGCTGACAGATGGTGATGATTATTGTAACTGTTTTATTGGCATCGACTATGTTCTTTCTGGATTTGCTCGCTCTTGTGGGCGTGACTGTTCTTTGTCTGGTTGTTAGTGTGTTAGTATTTGTGGAATACAAGGTTAGTCCAGCATGCGTTGGTCAGTCTGTTAGGTGTTAGTCTCTTTTGTAAAAGAAGAATTTGCTCTTCAGTTGAAAAAGTATGTTTTTGGTATTTGTTTCAGTAGTAGTCTTGACATATGGATGCGAGTCATGGGCAATGACTACAACTCATAAAAACCAGATCCAAACCTCAGAAATGAGGTATCTGAGGAAGGTGGTTGAAGTAACAAGAAGAGACATGGTCCGCAACCAGACGATACGTAAATGCCTAAAATCCCACCCCCTGCAGACCCAAGTAGAACAGTCCCAACTAAGATGGTTTGGCCATGTCTGCAGAATGGGAGAAGATCGGCTACCACGACAAGCATGGGAAACAAAGAGCCAGGGATCCGACCCCCAGGACGACCCAGAGTCCGCTGGGAGGACAACATTAGACAATCTTTGAAGGACCGAGAACTACAATGGAACCAGTCCAGGAGGAAGACATCCGATAGGATAGTCTGGCGCTCTCTCTTCCAAACCTCTACACCTCACGGTAGAAGGGGAACGACTAAGTAAGTAAGTAAGTAAGTTTCACTAGATCCATGTTGATGAATCTTAAGAGCAGAACTTTCTTCTGTCGATGGTTCTCAAGATGTGTCAATGTTGTATTATATCAGGTTATGTGTGTTTTCTTGTTCTGGCGAGATCGTATAGGTTTCGTGGTAGAAATATGAGGCTATGGGCGGCCTCCTCTTCCGGATTCTTTGTTGAGTAACCTTATGATGACAATTTGTGTTTGATGGAGATGATTTTTACAACA